>JAVJAQ010003765.1:566857-1166857 GCA_032362365.1 Zygogramma bicolorata | reverse complement strand
TGGAATTTAAAAAATATAATTGAAAGGTCATGAATCTATTGTTCCTCATTTCATGAATGTTTTCGACGATAGAATAGGGTAGAATAGAATTTTTTTTTTCAGGAAACAGTAGTGTTGTAGGAAAATGAACAGTAGTAGATGAAGAATAACTAACAGACCTGAACAATTCACAAATCAGTAACAAGTGAGGATAGAAGTAAATAGTACATATTACACATAGTAAATTATAATAACATATAGTCTAGTGCCTGAATTGTAGAGTTCATTCAATAAATGTACCTCCTGTATATCGAGTGCATCACAAGTCTGACAGGAAGTAAGGAGTACAGCAAAAACATTACCCATCAGTAATAAGTTATAATAAATTCCCCATGAATCCCCCATGGATCATTCTAATAGCCCTTTTTGGAATACTAGTACTGAATTCCAATTCACGGCATTTTCCCATGAATAAATTCAATAGGACATACGTGGATGAAAATTCGACAAATATCCAATCTTTAGAAAATCTGTACTCATACCGTTACCTTTCAGGGATCTGAGCGCAGACCTATCAAATTGAGAGTATGCTATGAAATCAAGGAAGTTAATTTCATTTACAAATGATACGTTGAAAGCAGCATTTATACATGTAGCAGAGGGCCTCTGACATGAGTCAACACAGTGGGTTTTGGGAAAGTTCATTCCTGTATCATTTCCTCCATACTCGTTATTCATTTAGACTCAACTCGAGTTTAGATTCTCAATGGCCTCTTGTGAACTAGTTCCATCAATGAAAAATTAAGTATCATCTGCAAACATTGTACAGAACAAATAGAGGTGGTCCCAAAATGGAGCCTCATGGGACACCTCCATTCATTAAACCCCAGTCAGAGTAATTCATATTCTCATTAGTTGGAGGGCTCAACCTCTGCTGTCTCTTAGTAAGATAGCTGGTGAACCATTTTGAGTGGTATGCCTCTTAAACTATAATGGCATTATTTAAGCGGTGATATTTTGAAATCAACACTATCGGAAGACTTTTTCAAATCACATGCTGAGCCAATTGGGTAGTTTAGAATCAATTGTTGACGAGCATATCCTAGTACAATCAAAACTTGTTTAGTGTGAGTTGAAAGTGCACTATAAGTTTAAAAGGTCAGTTTCATCATCTGAGTCCAACATGAAGTATTCCTGGCTTCGAACACGTCAGATAATGAAGTTTCTAAGTTTTCCAAAAAAAAAGGGAAGTCTGCAGACGAGATGATTTATATGACTATTTTATTCATTTCAATAATACAAAATTCCAAAATATTCTCAATAGCTGAGATGTTATATTTATCTAGCCAAATTTTTGACAAGGTACGAAAATAGCAGAATCACCATTTCCCATGTCAGTGCGACTAAAGCACGAATTTAAGTTAAAATCTGTGAGGGCACAATATTTCAGATTTTCAACTCGAACCCGATGTTTCGATACACAAAAAAATCCATATTTTTCCTCATTCTCAAAAAAAATCAACTCCTCAATTCTATTTCTGAGACACTGAAATTATACCGTTTCGGTGGTAAGAACTCATTATTTATTAATAGTCCGTTTCTTTTGACGAACACTGTTTATTGAGCTCGTATTTTGTGGAGGAATAGCAACGTTCTATTTTTCCCTTCAATCCACTGGATGTTCTCAGTATGTGCTATTTCATTTCAAGAGTTCATTTCACTTTGATTTTCGGTTTTTTCCAATTCGAAAAGAATCGTCAATGTTATCACTTTTCCCTGAAATGGATAGTTCATAAGTGAAGAGATTTGAAACGGTTTTTCCTGTGGTCTCTTGCTTTCTTTCATGAAGACCAAATATAATAATATTTTTGGCACGTATTATGATTCTGAAGTGATCAACACGGTTTCTCAAATGATCAACTGTGCTGTTGGAATTCGTGACCTCAATTTTCATTTGATTCAAGTTTGCAGATAGTGTAGTAGAAAATTCACATCGAATAATTTGTTGTAATGCCACTCATTTTGAATAGCCAACAAAACTAATATAATAGGTACGTGTTGCATACAAAAAACACACAAAGGAACTAAAGACACAACTGAAGCGAACAGCATCTACTACTGGACTGTAGTTTCATAGATGACGTCATACTTCTGCCATATTGAATTCGGAAAAACTAGCTCACACGCCGCCATTATGAAAATAAATGGGCACTTCTGTTATATCGTTGAAACAGAATTCTTGTGTTTTGCTGGATGGTCTTCAAAAACATTAAGTGTTTTATCAAAATTTTTGTCTTGGGCCAAATCCAAGTCAAACCGGAGGACAGTTGCAATTGTTTCTTTGTAGAAAATATCGTACCTACATGAATTTCAGATTTCAACTTTTTACTGGTTCCTGAGATTTCAAACGTTGTCAACGAAATTATAATTCAATTTCGGACCCATTTCCCACCAAATGAAATAACTGTTCTCCGAAAGAAGCTCCTCACGTCCCAAGGAAACAGCCCTCGTCCGAAAGTTTAACCGCCCCTCCTCCCATCATCGAATACTCCGAGGAACACCGCAACCTTAATCGTGCAAAAACTTGTTGCATTACGACTCCTTTTTTCTATTTACTACGAGACACTTGTGGAACACCCACATGGGATCGCGCACGTCGCTGTGCTACCCTTATAAAAGGGCCTGTAGGTCGCAGGCCCGACACCACAACTTGACGCGACTCCCGCGGACGATTCGACTTCCCGAAAGCGAGCGCAACTTTCGAAGTTTCGACCAAACGAAAGAAGTTGGCATCGGTGTTTTCAGTGCGGTTTGGTGCAAAGAAGCTCTGGTTCCAAGACGGTAAGTATATTTTTTTATTTTTAGTGTACGTAATCCAACCGATAGCTCAACTGAGAGGGTTCTGATTTTTTTTCATTTTCATTTGAAAACCGAACACAAAAAGGCAAACAAAAATTTTTTCCGAGAAGAAACCATTTTTTGAGATTTAAAAATTTACGTTTTACTATATTTTCTAATTTTTCGGTATTTAAATAATAAATATCATCAAATACTGACTATTTCTTTTCAAACGGCTACATTTGATTATATTCTCACTTTTCTATATACTTTCGAAAACTGGTTAATGAGGATTATCCAACGGGCACTGATTGGTACAAGGGTGATCGATCTCAATTTGAAGTGATAATAACACGCAAGGAATTGTAAATGAGAGACCACTCATCATTTGTTTAGTTTACGCCACTTTGAACAGCAGTTTCTCAAGAAACGTTCTTTCATACGTTGAGAGATCATTAGATGAATATTTAGAACGCACGAGAGCACACTCATTTTTGGGCTCCTAAAGCTTCGTTGAACTCACTTCGAAAATGAAATTATTTTCTCTAGTCACTACAAAATTAATTCAAAATTATTCATAGAAATTCCTTCTGTTCAATCATGAGAAAAAAAACAAATCACACACAAGTAATTGGAATTCGGAAAAATATGAAGGCAATAGCATTCATTTATTATTTATTTATTTTTCTTCAATTTGTATTGCATTTCCTTGTGAAACATGCAATAGTTGAAAAAAATAGGACTATGGAAAGCATAGAAGCATAGAAGCGTCTTGGCATTTTCTTCAACACACATTTTCTCCAGTCAATCTATACCAGTTGACAATGAACTAACTCTTTACATAAGGCGCTATTCAGTCATTTGTACTGTTGAAAATTTAATATTTGAAATGAAAATATAGTTCAATGAGGTCGATATTCTAAACGAAGAAGCAATCAGTTTGGCCAGAAGCAAATCCCAACAATAAAATTCAAGTCAAATCTGATTAATTGAGACATTAAAATGTGTCTAAATTAGTCGAAAACTGAATTCTTTGAAGTTTTCGTCAACCAGTAAGCTCTTTTCATCTTTTATTGTTTCTGATTTCATGAAGTTGTTCGAGAACAACTGATGGAACTGACCATACTCGATAAAAATCCATAACGTAACTGAAAAACACTTTATTGTGTGAGTTTAACTAGACTTTACCAAACCGCTTCACGAATTCCACTATATACTAGTTTCTTCGGCGTTTTATGGTACTATATTTTGTCTTATGGTTGGAAACTCAATATTCTTGAAAGCTTGTGAATAACTAGAGGTAAAAATTCAGAATGAATGATCAGATTGAATTAAATAACTCACCGTTGTTGAATATGTTCCCGGTAATTTCCTAGAAATTCGTGGACCAATTAATTACGGGTTTGATATCGGACTTGGTGGGACCTCTTTTATAGTTGACGTCCGACCTACAGGGACTCAATCCTGCTTGTTGTTATTTATTAATCCTGCTTAAGGAAGCTACTGTATAGCGAAACACGTGCTGCGGTTTGTCAGTGAAAATCGTACAGGAAACTGTGAGATTTTTGTTGTTTTCAAAAGATATTGTTACTATTATGTCCCCAAGCATATTTCTATTTGAAAAATGGTATGTATCTTTTTCAAGTGAATTATGTACCTATTCACCTAATGTGATGTAGGATATCAGGAAATAAAAAAGTATTTTTATTACTATCATTTTCTGCAAATATTGTAGGTAAGGTCTACTGTCTGATAATCTGATGTCATATCAATGAAATCCCACGGTAGCAGTTCATCGCAACACCAGGGTCCTCTTGAAACTGTTTGCCTCAAATATTCATCGACCTAATTGCGTTCAGCCAACCGTGCCATCGGTCATCGTGAAAATGAAACGATGAAACAGCTTTGATGATAATTGAGATTAAATCCTTCGGTTAATTTCAACGTACACTTGGATTATATTACTTTTGGTGAAACCCGGACCTAATAATGTTTATTGTGGGTTATCCGTGAGAGATAGAGATATACCATCGTAGACTTTTTTGCAAATCTTTTCAAGGTGTACAATACTGTAATACATTATTGCGATTAATCTCGTAGGGTTCAGCCAGCGCAGCGTTTGTTATGTAAGTGCAAAAAATGTGTCTATTTACGACATCAAAATTATCAGTGTTGCTCTGCTATATTACGCATGTTTTATACATATAAGCCTGCCTCTTGAATCAATTTATCTATTAAATAAAACCGCATCAAAATCCGTTGCGTAGTTTGAAGATCTAAGGGATAGGGACAGACAGAGAGCAGGAAGCACTTTGTTTTATTACTGGCTTGTATCGTCCAAATTTCTTGCTTTGTATCACGAATATGTTGTTCCGGTAAACATGTGTTATGTTGGGAAACCGAAATCTCATTCAATTCTGTATTCATCAAAAAATATCACAAAAGAAAATAAAAATCCAGGTGCTATCAAACCAATGGAAGACAAAGGACATATATTCTTTCATGTAACCTACTTCTCTTCATGTAATGAATGGAGACATTATTACATTAACGCTTTTGTGAAGAATCAGAACTTTTTCCGATGAATGAAATAATTTGTTATACACCTTATATTCACGCCCTCTGATGAGCTCAAGAAATGTTTTTATGTGAGCGAAACAAGCTTTTCTGAGATTGAGAAGAAGATTTCATTTCGGTAAAAACAATTTCCTCTCTATTTTTCCATATATGTTATAAATAATATCCGTTTGATTCAAGTTTAGAGCAAGAGATGTGATCAGCGCCCATTGAGTTATATACAGGTAGATCTTTCAGCTAGACTCATTCTCTTCATTTGAAGTTACTTCTTTTATAGAAGTCTTGTATTCTTTTTGCATTGACTTCAGAAGAAAAAGCTGAAAATCACGTCCTCGAAATATTGTCCAGCTTGTTCAAAAAATCTCTTTTCTTGTTTCAGATTAATTTGAGTTATGTGAATTTATGTGATTTCAACAATTCCTGAATGACCTACATTTAAAGTAATTAAACAACTACGGTGGTGATAATTTCATTGGCATCAATTCGAATAATTGGTTTACCAAACTTCGTCATAGTCAAAAATATATAAATCATCTGATGAAAAAACTTTACGTTCGTCAATTTCATTCCGTATCATGACTGTTCATTGAATATTTCAACTCCTACTTTATCGAGTCAATTCACCACCTCAGTGAACAATCTTATCGTGTTCGACAGAAAATAACTAGGCGCTTATTAAAAAAATGTTTCATTTAATATCAACAGCGACCAA
Source organism: Zygogramma bicolorata (assembly GCA_032362365.1). Taxonomy (NCBI): domain Eukaryota; kingdom Metazoa; phylum Arthropoda; class Insecta; order Coleoptera; family Chrysomelidae; genus Zygogramma; species Zygogramma bicolorata. The sequence continues at coordinate 1,160,751 of JAVJAQ010003765.1, read as the reverse complement.
AATTAATTTTTAATGCCTAGGAGTTAGGAATTCCATTTCAATCTCTGAAATCTTGCATAAAATAAATTGAAGTTAAGCTACACCACGAGCTAGTCTCATTGAAAATCTCATCAAAATGGGATAAATATAAAATGTTGCAAGCAAGCAGAGCTCATTTCACATATTTTCAAATGCTCATTGAAAATTATTTCTCCTTCGTTTTGTTCTACCCTCTATAAATTTGAAACGGTGTTCTGATTTTCAATAACAGACTATTGAAAGAAACATTCAAGCTCTCCAAATACGGTGTCACATAATCCCATCTTCTTCGTTCCATGTGAAACAGTAAAAAATGAAGATTGTATTTGTTGTAATTGTTGTAAGATTCATCCCGTTCAAAAATTGTATTGCGACCTCACTGTATCAATGTTAGATGAACTCATGTCATTTCGCACTGAAATAAATTGATGATAGTTTCTGTTAAATCTGTTCTGTAGAGTTGTAGATCACGAACATATCGTTGTTGACCACCTCACAGTGATCAATATTTTTGTGTATATAATATTTATTATCCCTCACTCTAAAAGTGCGAATTCACGTTCAATATTTTTATTCCAAAGTAATGTACGATTACTCTCGTAACTACATGCACGTGTATTTTCTAGCTGTTATTCCGCTCTAACACATACCCACTATCCTAAGTAACTGCATTAACCTTGTTTTCTGTCTATTCTGACTCACCCACATTTCCATCACATATCAAAACATCGTATATTGCAATTTGCGTTTGTTTTGATTGAAGCTTCCTCCATTCTTCATGGAAGACGAAAAACTTCTAGCATTTCAATTACATGTGCAAACACAAAATATCGTTATGAAAAGTGTGACTCGTGAAGTGTGATGTAATTCACAGTCGCATCGTTTGAAAGAAAATACCTCATCAAAAGTCGTTCCGTGTAAGAGTTCTTGGAATGATTTTGATATTTGTCAATTGCAGAATAGGCAGTTATTAGTTGAAGATTCTCCGAACTGCCAGTTTGCACAGGGATCAATGCGGATATGAAGGAGAAAACTTTTGCCAAGAGCAGGGTCGGCAAGTACGGAAAACTTGTGTAGAGCCTTCAGGGCGCCATCGCCATTAACATGAATTGTCTTCAATAATTGGCGAATGTGCCAGTATTTCAATATTAGTCCCTCTCTATATTGGTAATGATTGTAAGCACACGAACAACGGTACAGTTGTCCACTAAGTTCATAGGAAGACATGAAGTGTTGTTCAATTTTGAAAATCAATTGACGCAAACTTTCAATGGTCCAGCGAAATTTGTTGATTCATGGAGATGAAGAACATTCTTGTGCCCATTTGATCAAGAGACACTCGAAGACTATATCGGGTATTTGCAATTGGAGTCTCATCCGAAGTATGTCCAATTAATTCAAAGTGATGTAATTGTGTGGTCATAAAAATGATGTCCAGAAAGTTCTGGAAATCCGAGTACAGGCGTAGTTATTAAGAAAAAATTGAAAAATAGTATATTTTTTTTTCCTGCATCGGATAAAATGTTTCAACATAAAGTGTACATTTTCATCTCCAAATATTCGCACTACATGAATGTTTTTGGTTGTACAACCAACATTTCATTCCCTAATATCAACTGTCCATTTAGATGAGCTAGGTTTCCAAATCCTAATATACTTTTATGGGTCACCAGAATTCAGAAGGACTTCAAAAATTGCAAAGGTTAACGAATTTTTCAGTCCATACCTAGACGTGATTAAAGATTTGTTCGAAAAAAAGACACGTCAATAATCTCTGATGATTCATTAAATTCATTACGGAGTTACTTATTTATATCCAATTATTATTAGTATAGGTACATGAAATGCAACAGATTGAAAATATTGATGAAGTTAATTCAGATTTATTGTAAATATCGCCGAGAATTCTCGGAAATTCAAAATTTGTCGAAAGATGTTTTATATATATATATATCATATATACCCCGAATCAACCTTCTTCGTATCTCCTACAGTTGGCAACATCCCGATCCTAGGAATTGAATTTCAAATAACCGGTATATACGGAACGGTACCAAAATACGTCCAACAGTTGTTTGAATTGACCATATATATATATTCTATTTTTAGTAACACACTTATTCAGGATTCGAATTCTGGCATTATTGAAATTTCCATCATGTGACATGAAATAAGTTAATTCGATTAGTAGATTTTTGTAGTAGATGTCGCCACCTCGTTTTTTTTCAAGGTCAATAATTTACAAAATATCTGCTTATGAATGATTATATTTATAAAGCTCCGAAAAAAGAGTTAATTTATCACTGCCATTATAAACTCACTTTTCCGCCAAGCCAATCTTCGTTGTCAGAATACTGGTTAAGGACTTATGACATGATCTAACTGATTTATAGCTTCATTAGGATATTTTGAAACTCTTCTCTTTTGACTACGTGAAAATCTTGAGGCTCAGTTTACTTCAAATATAGAAAATAATCTTCACTCATCCAGTTTATTCAATTCATTTTACCCCGAAAAGGCCCGATGGATAAATACGAAACATTCGACATTTTTGTTTACTATACCTGATAAGGCATTTTTCTTTCCTAACGACATGTTGCATATTATTAGATGAAGCTACGATCTCACTTGATAATCGAAAAACGAAGAATAATAATTAGCAATAAATAGGTTATGTTTTATTTTTTGATGGCGGCAGACGAATCTTTGTCAGTGGAATTTTGCGAATATCGTGTATCCAAGTAACAATCGGGTCTTATCTGAATCGCCCATTTTGTCCGGTGGTACGAATACGAATCGGACCTCTGATGTCGGATCTGTCTGAATCCAGCTCTAAACGTCAATCCTTTGTTCTCAAGAAGATAATTTCTGTGAGCTCTTTGTCATTTTGCATGTTGAAATTAGTATTTTGTCCACAATTACGTTCGAAATGAATGTGAAATTTCTTTAGTACCTATTATAATCCCAAAAATAGAAATTATTTGTTCACAAACACACAGAACTATATAAAGTTAATGGATAACACCCCGACATGTCAAACTCCCGAAGTTCTGTCACTAGTGTCTATTCTGTATGGCTATGAATTATATTCTAGAAAGATGTATAAAAAAGTACTCCAACTACGTTGAAAAACTGGTTTTATTGCATTAAAAATACAAACTACAACACGAAATAGATAATCAGCACATCTTCACAGAAAGATCCTATATTTTTCTTCTGTCTATATTTCATGAATCTGCTGTAAGTGAGTTCATATACAGTTCTTGATTTTTCCGGTAAAAGGTTAAATTCCACATCTCGCGCCTGGTCTCTTATCTCAGGTGGTGTTAATTGCATCAATTCATCCTCACTTCGCAGTAAATCCATTTCTAACATGACAACTTTTCAAAATTGATAATGACAAAGTAAACAGTAAACAAACATATTCAACAAGTCATCAGCGGTAAACATAGTAACGCAGGGCCCAGTTACCTTTGATAAAATAATTTAGTTATTTGGATATTGATGATGGAAAGCAATTTAAATATGAAAAAGTCGATTTTGCGTGGAATTGGAACAAATTTGAAGAAAAAATTATATGTTTCACACGGCAGAAAAGCAGATTTAATGCCTTGGCTGGTTTCATAGCCTCACCACACCAGCCGCGGCATTAAATCTTGTGCTTTTATGCCTAGTTAAACAAATAACTATTGTCGCCGAGTGTACGTCAACGGTATGTTAAATCAGATACCGTGGTAGCAGCTCGGTATCAACTGCCTGGTACTTTGATATATATTTTCAAGAGTAATGTTTTGAATTTTGGTTGTTAATTAATGTTGATGAACTCACGAATATATTCTCGAGAATAACCGTCAATAATTCCTGGAATGTTCCTTTCTGTATTCTGGAAAAATACAATAATAATCTAATAATCTGTATATATAACAACACAATCATAATCAGATATATTCTAAACTTATGAATGATGAGATTGAACCTTTGGTGTATAAGTTGAAACATTTCCTAGAGATCAATTACCCTAACACCAAACTGATATTTATGCACTCGACGCGCGTTTCGCTAACAAGGTTACCTAACCTTGTTCCCTGTTTCATTAATTTTCTTATGGTGATATTGGTTTGGAAAGAGGCTGATGCCGCCTATGCAGGCATGACAAGAATCGGGAAGGGTTGAAGGGACATTTCCCCCACTCCCTCGGATCAGGATGTTGCTAGGTTTCAAACATGGTGTAAACCTGCCTTATCTTCTGTGCCTAGGTATTATTGATGATATTTTTGTGCCCAATGAGGGGACAGCTAGACGTATCAGAAAGATCAACCCCTATTCTGATGCATATGGAAACGTCCCTTGGGCTGTTATATCACATGCTACTACTACAATTCATGTATTCTTTTATCAAATTTTGGTTGACAGATGGCGGGAACATTGTATAGTAATGTCCCCTTCATCGATCAAAGTTTCTGAAGTAAGGTACAAACTTCCTTCATTTACTATTTGAAAAAACAGCACAAATAGTCCAGAGAAAGACCTGTTTGTCTTGATATGATGAATCTGGCGTCACCTCGTGGTTTTTTATATAACATGATTCAGTTCACTATTACTACTACTTCCTATGGCAAGTTTGATCCATCTTCCCACAGATTGAGAAACACGCAATTCGTGTGTTCTCATATCTGTATCGAATTTGGGTTGAAAAATGTTATGAAAATTGTATGGCAATGTTCTTTTAAATGAGGAAAGTTTCGAAAGAATGGCACAAACTGATGTCATTTGCCATATAGAAAAACCGCACAGTAGTCCAGAAAAACAAATGCTCATTTTGATCTGATGCATCTGAGTACTTTTCATTAATTTGCTATATTAAGAAACGATCGAATAGTCGCTGATTGTTCTAAGGCTATATTGGGAGCATGCGCAGGAAGACTTCCAGCTTTCATAAATTAACGAGGGTCTGGCCATCGTGGGCTCTTGGGCTATAAAACTAACACTTTCGAACAGTAATCGAAAGGTCTTGTGATATGCACCTTATCTTTCATTTATTTACATGAAGCTTCGCTGTACCTGGAAGACTTTCCTGAAATTGCACTAGCATTCGACTTTGTATACCGAAAGTTCTCCGAATGCATTAGATTTTCATGAGCTCAGTCGATGATAAAAACACTTTAGGAGGCTGACTGGGCCGAGATAAGGAGGATATCATATTCATGCACACCTTTTTATATATTAACAAATATTTGACAGGATGTTGGAAAAATAATTCGTATTTCTCCTATGGTATTCATATTATGTCGATATTGATATCTGTTTATTGGAACCTTTGTCACTTTCTCGAATAAAATTTTCAGAATCGTTCACATTCCAACCAGCCATTCGAAAAGAACGGATATCGATTATTTTTTTCAAGCTTCTCACTTCTATACGGAGGTATGTGAACGATTTCTCGGTCGTGTCATAATAATCCAACGGTCCGTCATAGCCATATAAATTTCATTCTGAAAATTATTATGGTGGAATCACAATCGATATTTTTTATAATATCAATAGAACGGTGACACTGAAATCATTCCCCGCGCCGTCATTCAATAGTTTGTAAGAAAATAAATTTGATTCTGAGTAGAAGTCAATGATTTTATATATCTTCTTCTTTGATTGAATGACATAACAGAAAGCGCTATTTGACGCAGAAATATTTATTTCAAATTCAATTATGACGTGATTGATGAAACTATTGTCTTACAAAACAATGAAAAGAGAAATTTTTGTGGAGGAATGAAGTTTGAATAATTATTTTTTGGCTTTCTTTTCCGAATGAAATGAAAGATATTACAACTTTCATGGAAGGAGTGATGGTCGGTTCATACACCACACTTTTACTTTTACTTTAAACTTAAGAATGGAATTGGACCGTTCATATACCAGTGTTAAAGTAAACAGGACGCATGCGCAGTGATCAAAAACAAACGAAGAAGAATAAGTAATCGTGGGTTACGTCATTGTTTTGATTTGCAATTTGCTATTTGCTATTTTTGTATCGGATAATGACAAATATTTCTCAGAACACCCATTTTATATCATTTCTGAAAAATATTTAGAAGGATACGTTTCCTTATAATGTTGGTGGCACTGCTTGCTGTGATGACTTCAAATGCACGCATGCGCAGTCCCTAAAATTATTAAATTATCTCAATCAAGTAAAAGTTCTCATCCTTAAACTGCAAGTAAAAGTGCCGTGTATGAACGCCTCGATTGATATACATGGTGACAACTGTTTTAAAGTAAAAGTAAAAGATAAAGTAAAAGTAAAAGTGTGGTGTATGAACCGACCATGAGATAAAAAATCACGAACAATCTCTGTTGATAGGTACGTGTATATCATTCAGAGGCGTTTGATTCATTCACAAGAGGGAAAAGTCTATCTCAAACAGCTACTCTCCAGCCTTTATGGCACGACGAGCACTGGGTTATATATGAATCACGTTTTCTTGCTCAATTTGCTGAGAGTGTTGAGTATTGAGGAGATTCCTAACCAATTTAGAAACCAACATGAGATTGTCCAGTTTTGAGGAGCCCTGTTCTAGCCTTTTTTTTCTGTGATATTAGCTTGAGAAGAAACTGATGCCGCCTATGAATGCAGGACAAGAATGTAGCGTGGTTGAAAGTGATATTTTTCCCCTCCTCAGATCACGGAGTCAAGAATATTATGTCGCTAGGCTTCAAACATGGTATAAACCCGATAGTCTACTGTGCCTATGTATGTGTAGATTGTGAATGATTTGTTAACAAAACAACCATTCTGCATCTACTCTATTGCACAAAAGGTTTCTGCTCCGATCCATTGAAATATTTCAAAATTGTGCTCTAGGAAACACCTGGAACTGATCTGAATCGATCTATTTCCAATATAGAATACCTACTGTATTCATTCTCTTTTGAGTGAATGAATATTCGAACTGAGGACATTAAAGTGACACTCTCAATGAATCACAATGTTCAGGTGATTTGTATTGAATAGACTCTGGCTTCGTTGCATTAACTAACCTCACCTTCAGGTAACTCGTATCTCTTTCGTCTCAGAAGAATCAAGCCCCAGTCCGATGCAGCTAGAAATGTCCCATGGGTTGTTATTGTTGAATGTGAGAAAAAGGGTATATATTCTCCCAAAGAATGTACTCATTGTAAAAGTAATAAGAAGTGGTATCAAGGTCATACTATACAAAATTGTCGGAATGAGAAAAAAGAAGAAATTAGAGCCAACGTAGTTGAAATTGATGATGATGAGATAGCATATCCAGCTTCAACATTGATGAAAATTGGACGAAAATGGATTTTCGACACAGGTGCAACGACTCATACGACCGGAAACAAAGAATCCTTGGATAATATTTGTCCATATACTGGATCGATCAATTGAAAATGTGAAGCTCAACGCGTTGTTACTAAATGGGGAAACAATAAAAAAAACACGATGCATTGTACGCACTTGAATTGAAGTATTCACTTTTATCATGGGAGACCATTAAATCAAAGGGAATCACAATGGAAGAAGTTACTGAAGAAATAAACCTATAAAAAATAATATAATGATAAGATGGGTAATTCCTAACATGAAAGAAAATATTTTTCAAGGAAGAGAACTAGATGTAGCAAATCTAAGCGTAGAAATATGAAATGGAAGATGAAGCTAAAAAGTTAGTTGCTGATCCCGACGTACTTCCAGATGAACGACCACTTGTTGACTGTGCAGCATGTGAAAAGTCCAAAATGGTGCAGAATATTCCCAAAGAAAATACCAATTCCTGTACAGAAATTCTGCAGAAAATTCACTCAGATATAGCAGGTTAATTCTCGATTGGTGAAAAATATTACTGTATTACTTCCATAGATGAATATTCCCGCTACACAGAGATTAAATTCATCACTCATTAACACGAAGCTCAGAATGTTATCAGATACTTCGTCTTGACAATGGAGCGTCAAACTGAAAAATCTATCACAATGACAATGGGGGAAGTACGTTTCAGAATCACTCTGCAATTTCTTCAGGTCTCTTGCTATAAAAAAAAACAAAAACTCAATTTCCAGGATTCACGAGACGAATGGCTTGGCAGAGAAGATAAATCGAACCTCAACAACGATGGCGAGAATAAATTTAGTTACCTGTTTCTTTGGGCAGAAGCCGTAGCTCATGCTGTATTTACTGAAAATAGGCTTCCACGTTCCTTCACAAAAAAGACACCATTCCATTTTTTTCACGGGAAGAGACCATCCATAGAATATCTGAGATATTTTGGTCAGAAAGCATATACCCACATTTCTGAAGAAAATCGATCACCATGGAGTAAATTCAAAGCTCGATCACAACAATCTTCAATGGTGGGGTACGGTAAAAAACAAGGATGGAACAGAATTTGGAATGGGCAGCAAGTTATCATATCACGTAATTATGAATTTTCTTCGGACAAAGAATTCGTTGAATTGCCTACTCTTAAAAAACGCACGAAGGAACTCCTGAAAATGTACAACCTGCACGTAAAGAAAATCCCTTAGCTGACAGGAATTGTGAAACTAAGACATCTTCTGAACATTCCACATTCGGTTCTTAAATTAGAGGTAGTTACCGTCAGCACAAACTCCAATCCGATATGTTGAAGAATTTTGTCACTTGGCTATGGATGAACCGACCTCATACAGTGAAGCAATTTCTTGAATCTGAACATTGGCTAGCAGCTATGAATGATGAACTTAATTCAATCAGAGAAAATTCCGTTTGGGATATAGTTACAATACCTGCTGGTGAAAAAACTATTGGATGTCGATGTGTTTTTAGAAAGAAACTAGCACAGGAAAAAAAAAACACTGAAAATAAAGCTGAATTGGTAGCTCAAGGATTCGCTCAAATTCCTGGTGAAGATTTCGATGAAGTATTCGCTCAACTACTGAGGCTCTATGATAGAATTCGAATCCTCATTGCTTATGCCATTCATAGAAATCACACGACATTTATAAAGATATAAAGACTGCATTCTTGAACGGTGAGCTTAATTGCTGCGTGTACACGGAAATACCCGAAGGTGTGGATGCACAACCTGGGAGAGTTTGTAAATTAAAAAAATATATTTCTTGTTTGAACCAGTCTCCTCGCCAGTGAAGTTATACGCTGGTGAATGTCTCAAAAGGTTTTCGACTGGACCAATCTGAAGCTGATTCATGTTTATTCGTTTCACGAGATGGAAGTCAGGTAGTTGCGAACTATGTTGATGATATTTCAGTACTAGGAACGACTGTAGGAAAGGTGCAGATAATCGAAAATATTTTGAATGAAAATTTCGAAGTTACTCTTCTTGGAATACCAAAATATCTTTCATCGATTCAGATAACATGGCATGAAACTTATGCTACATTATGCCAAAAAGATGACATCAACAGACTGCTCGAAAAAGTTGGTTTAGTCGATTGTAAAGCTATGTCCGCTCCTGTGGGTCCTGGCTCGAAGCCTGAAGAAGCGAAAGGAAATGACCCTCGAGTTGATGAAAAAATGTACCAGTCTGAAATTGTAACTCTTTTAACTCTTGCAAGGGGTACCGGACCAGATATAGCAAATGTTGTCAATATATCATCACAGTTTTGTGTTGATCCCACAGTATTTCATAATAATATGCTTCAACATATATTGAGATACTTGAAAGGTACTTAAACAAAGCATTCAATCTTTTCAAGAAGTTCTACTACTTCAACCTCAGTATACAGTGATGCTTTATATGCAAGTCTTGATGATAGAAAATCTTATAGTGGTTATATGGTCTTTATAGGCAAGATGTTGTCTGCTGGTCAACAAAGAAACAGCAATGTGTTGCTGTATCAACAACTGAAGCAGAATATATGGCTCTTTCGGCTTCCTGTAGGCAAATTATGTGGATGTCCTATATCATTAAAGATTTGAAGCAAATGAACTCTCTTGAGCTCTTTTGTGACAATCCAGCAGCCATCCACTTGTCACAGAACCCAGTTCACCATCAAAGGAGCAAACATATAGATATTCTTTATCATTATGTGCGTGAGAGGATTTTGAGTAAAGCTGTTTCAATAACCTACATCAGTTCGAAGGAAAATTTAGCTGATCTTTTCACCAAACCTTTAGGAAGAAACCAGTTCGATTATTTATTTTTCAAGTTCATGAATAATGAGCACAGGAGTGAATGTTGAATGATTATATATTTAACATATTATTTGAATGACCATGTATACATATTTTGTATTCTTGTTTTGTTTCTTGTCTCGTCACTATGTCTTATCAATAAAGTTTCCAGTATTGTAACGCTGAATTCTGCAAAGGCTAAAATTCTAAACTTATATTCTCTACGAGTGTATTCAAGAGTTATGGCACTACTTCAAAGTCACGTATTCTTGTATAAAATTTTGGTTGTCAAAGGGCAGGAATGTCCCATTCATCGGACAAAGTTTCAAAAGTAAGCTACAGACCGCCTTTATTTACTATTCAGAAAAACAGCATGAATAGAACGGAAAAAGACCTATGCATCTTCATCTGATGCATCTAGCATCCTCGATTATTATACAACCTGAATCAGGTAGCTGCTACTGGAATATACACTTCCTATAGCAAATTTGACCCCATTTCCAACAGATTGAGAAACACGTGCAATATCTGCCTCGAATTTCGGCAGACAAATATCACAAACATTGTGAAGCAATGTTCTCTTGAATGAGGAAGTTTCGAAAGAACGACATGAACCGCTGACATGTGCTATTTAGAAAAACTGCACAACAATTCAGAAAAAGATAAACTCGTCTTGATCTGACGCATCTTGGTACTTCCTTGGAATTGTTATCAAATAATTCTGTTTTCACCTCGCCTATATCTGCATCGAATTTAGGTTGCGAAATATCATGGAAATTGTATATCAATGTCCCTTTTGAACAAGCAAAGTTGCGGAATAACGGCACAAACCCCATTCAAAAACTGCACGCATAGTCCAGAGATATGCTGACCTTGATCTGATGCATGTGGAGACTTCCTTTGGGGTGTTATCACATGATTGAGTTTCCACCGCGCTTTTATCTGAAGAGAAGTTGGGTTGAAATATATCATGAACATTGTACAGCAATGTTTTCTCAAAAGAGCAATGTTTCGAAAGGACGGCACAAAACGCCTTCATTTGCTTTATAGAGAAACTACATAAACAGTCCTCTATCTATCTTTCTATGTTCGATAGCACAAAATATTCCACCGCAAAACCCTGTACTGTCTGGTAAAGATGACGATGTATCCAATATCAATCTCTCAATCTTCCCCAATTTCCTTCTCACTTCACAAAATTTCTACCGACAGTTTTTTTTGGTATTCTCCCAATGAAATATTCATTTGCAAGATTTTTTCAATAGCGCACCAAAAAACGTAATGAGGGCCTGCGGGCGCGGTGCATAAGAGATATGAGATCGGTGTTGTGTTTTTTTTGCAAGAAGTAGTGACTAGTAGTACGAAGACGGCGTAACTACAATTGGGTCTATGAGAACGTGGCTTGAAACAAAATAAATTCTTCAGTACTTTGGACTGTTAAAATAAGTCCGAAAGATTTCTTCTCTGAAATTCGTGAACAAGTAAGGTGGATTTGTAGAAGACCCGACTGTTTTCGTAACAGTATCAGGACTGTTGCCTTCAATAATGAAAACTTTCTCTGGAGAACAATAAGTCTAACACCAAACTGATAATTCTTGCAATCGACGCGCATTTCGCTCACAAGGTTGGCATCTTCAGGAGAAGAAAATTTATTCTACCGAGGATGCCAACATTATTAATGAAACGCGTGTCGAGTTCGAGTATTATCAGTATGATGATGTTGGTTGATCTTTAGAAAAAGTCTCAACTCATATACCAACGGTTACAGTTTTATCATCATTATTATTATTCTTTCAGAGAATATATGTAAATATATTCCATCACCTACAAAAAACTCACTCACAAAAGCTAAGAATATGCCATCATAACGTGTTATTTACATGACTGAGTTGAACAAAATTTTCAACAAACTTTTTTTTGTGAAATAAAAACCGGATAGTCTAATACTTCACTTCTGTTATCCATACTGTTTGATGCAAGAAAACATTAATCCGACATTGAACAGACAACGTAAGGATAAAATAAAATGGGAATAATATTTCTATCAGACAAATAACGATTTATGTTATAAATGGTATCTGGATGGGAATAGATGTGACTGAGAACGATATATTTCCTTGCATGGGAATAGCACTCCATTTCCTGGAAGGGTAGAGAGCTCTTATGTCAATAGTAACCGACTTCTTCAGTGTCACCATGTGGTTGGAGAATATCTCATAGGCATTTCAGAAAGAGATTCAATCAAGATGTTGAATTCGAACGGAACACTGGACTACACGAGCAAACCAATAGGTAAAAAATGATATGATGAATATAAATGATATTAATTATTAGGGTGATTTTTTTCGAGTTTCGGAGAGTAGAACTAGAACTAGAGAGGCTCTATCTCTATTTTATAAGGTTTTGACATAGGGTATATTTCTCTTGATCTGACGATTTCTTGGATCCGTTGATGAGCCTACTGTACTGTTGATTGCAACATTCGAATGAAACATCAACAGATTAAGAATTAACTTACCGTCAATCAGCTGTCAATTGGCAACCCTCCATTAACGCAATAATCAATCAATATTGAACTCAATTCAAAATTATCTTAATGTTCATATTTCTGAGGTCAGTACCTTCTCAGACCATATTTTAATTTGCACCAAGGTTTACAATGAAATCCAACTGAGAACAGGAAATCTAAGGATGTACATTTATTGGTTTCACTGCTACAGAGAAACTCTAGTAACCTTCGACCTTGAAGTGAAAAAGCTATTCAGTGGAGCTAATCATTAATAAACAAGTTTAAAACACGGCAATATTCCATACTCTTGATGTAAATAACACTCAGCTGAATAGCTGATGTGTATTTTAGCAAGGAGTATATTGACCATAACGACTTACCATTTTTGACGGCTTTACTGGAAAGAAAGGTCAGAAGAACATTATGTCTTGATTGTGTTATTAAATTTTATGATTAATTTCGCTATCACTATCCATTCTTGATTATTATGAACAATACTATTCGCACCACGGTCTTCTTCACGCGTAAAATCTAGCAGATTTCGTGAATAATTAATCTGATAACAGCAAATGACAGTTATTGTCACCGCTTTTACACCATTCTTCATCACAGTGAGTGATAGCTTTGTTCAACGAGGAAGAAAATTGCTTCTTTTTCTAACGAGGATGAAGTTTCCTGACGAACGCGTAGCGGATGGAAGTAATCATTCAAGGGAGGAAAAGGCACTTCACTCCCATGTTATACATATGATTTTTTTCGCCTTCATCAAATAGCAAGTAATTCATAATTAATTTATGAAACTAACAAACACAACTTATTAAATAACTAAAACTAAAAAGAAGGTACAGTATAGCATGCTCCTAAAATTCCGGAAATGAGGTGAACCTACAACACAAAGAGAAAAAAGCTGCGAACGTCGGATTTCGAACTAACACCTTCAATGCCTATAAACGTATCAGGAACAATGAGCGGTGCACCAACTCGTTGCGCTATCGAGACTCACAGGCAATATCTGCGGAATCATGAACATAGCGTATTGCTGTAACTCTATTATAATATTTGCCATTTGACTTTCATTTTCTTGATATATTTACTTTTTGAAAATATCTCACCTTCTTTACCCATTGAAAAATACAGGATGTTCTATAAATATACGGTAAAATTCATGCTTATAAAATAGAATATAGTTCAGGTTGTCAATGACGTATAAATTATTTTATTGTTTACATACCATTGTTTCCTGCAATGAGGCCAAGAAATGTATACTTTGCATTGAGGTAGGCGGAAAAATATTTGCCTTCATTTCCCTTCCAATATATCATGGTCAATTTTCAATTCGGAAATCTGTACGTGAAATGACAAATTTCGGTTATACGAGAAGTGGCTAATTAATTTATTGGACGGGTTATATCAGTTAACGCAGCAACTTTTCGGGGTAGATAGAAGTCTACCCTTCTAAATTGTGAGGTTTCAGTGTTTTTTTCATTTTCATATATATTTATTGATACCTTTGTTTTATTTTTGTACTCATATGTACACCTCAATTTATTTGAATTCAATGTTATGTAAATGAAAAGTGGAAAGAAAGCAATGATTCCAATATAACTTCATTTTTTCATATTGTTAGGTAGAAAACCCAGAAAACTACGTGAAACTCATTCAATATTATTATTACAGATGGAAAATATAATGTATTTTCTAGACGATTCCTTCATTGCCTTTGGTGGGCAGGTAGGGCCTTACCCTGGTTTGATAAAATTTTCTATCCCTATAGCATTGTAAGCTCCGCCCCCTTTTCAAGATGGCGTCCTGGGCCCTGCGACCAATGAGAGCGTTCAAATTTTGTCACGTGACATCTGTCATCCATGTCACCAATCACCCCTCATACGTCACCGGTCATCTATCATCTGTCACCAGCCATCCATCGAATGTCACCCCTCATACGTCACCATTCTTTCGAATGTTTCAGCGCCACCTATCAGTCACCAGCCAAGTCATACACAGAACCACCTATCAGTCGATAGCTTCGAAGCGCCACCTATGAGAGACCCACTTATAATGAAGAACCTGAAAGAAAACGCACAATGTCAGGAATCGAACCTGGTCCGCTCAGCGTGAGAAGCGAATGTACTAACCTTCACACCAGCGAAGCAATTAAAATTATAGGTAGAGGTTTGTGTGATACAACTTATGTCGTTACGAGTCTGACAACAAATGGGGGTACTTCGTGCAGCTCCTGTGATCTGGCGCTCCGTATTTTGAGTAATAATTGTGTTACCATCGTGTTACAGGTAATAGCTCGCAAAGCGCTCAGTTCATTCTTCGTCATAGAACTCATCATAACCTCTACATAAACCCAAACCGGTCCCCCACCAAGTCATTTGCACTATGCCCAACCACACCTTAATCACACGTCACATTTTCCCGCCGAACCACAGAGCTACAACTGCTTGGGAGCGCAGAGGTATGGCCCCGATCTAGGGGCGTCTCTGGAGCCCTGTTTCAGGCCTTCCAATGCAGGCGTCATCACTCCCGTCGAGTCATTCGCTTATAGGTTATACCTCTGACGTCACACCCCGATGACAGTGCGTGTGGTGGCTATCGCTACCATGTCCGTAGTTTTTCACTTTTTTTTCTGAAGTTACTATAAAATAAGATGCCTAGAAAACCCTGGTGTATCTAGTGATTCGATTTTGTTTAGAATTTCTTGGCGAAAAACAATCGACGATTACAAAAGCTTTCCAACTTTTGTATAGGGGGCGTTATATGAGCATTTTCAAAAATCTGTCAAATGTCAGTTTTGTCTTTTGTCAGATTGACGTAATTTTGGGGTATATTGAAATTAATTTTTCGCATTCAAACTTCAAACAGTGTTTAAAAGTCTTTATAAGTAGAATAAGTTTTTCATGATGTGTAGTAGATTTTGTATTCTGTGTGGACAGTCAAAATCTGTGGATCCAGATATTCGTCTTCATTCAGTACCTAAGGTAAGTACAAAACAAATCGTCCCAAATAAAATAACATGAATAAAGCGACATAGCTAATTTCATTACTAAGGTAATAGTCCAAGATCCCAGAGCAATCAGACATAACTTATTTTCACATGGATGAAACCTGAAGTTTTCAGTAGCGTCTCGTGTGCCTTGAATACCTACGCGCTTTGTGGAACTTGCCGAGTGACACCTGGGCAGGTACCAGGTGAGAAAGGTAACTAAAAATAAGAATTATTTAACTTAAATTCACATGGCTGATTTTTATATATGTCATGTAGAATATTATTTTAAAGTAATATCATGAGTATAAGACACTTTTGATGGACCAAAGCTTTTATCAGACGCTTTTAAGCTACCCAAAAAATAAATGAACTTTACTTATTTTTACATGTCTGATTTTTTAATATGTTATTGAAGTATTTATTCAGAAGTTATATTCAATCAGTAAGACAAATTAGAGTGACCAAACATCCCCTAAGACAAAAATTATTCAGCCAGAAGTATGAGGGCGAGAGTACTATGCATGCGCTTCAGAGTGAATGACACGTCCATAATAACTCGGTTTCCCTTCTCAAACTCACCATCTGTTTCAATCTACTGTACTGTGTATGTGCTGTTTGCGTGTAATATAACTTATAGTATACAGTATAGTCAGTGTTGTTTTTAAAGGCACAATTGTGCCAAAAGGGGCACTATGGTAAGCACTTTGAGAAATTGGTCGAAAACGGGCACAATTTTAAGATTCCGTATTTTCGTGGTTCCGTGGTCATTTTCACTTGTCTTAATTCTCACTTTTCATTTCATTTTCCTCAACAATCCTGTTTCCTGTTAGTATGAAATTTAAAAATTATGATTTCTATGCAATACATACATGATTTCTCAACGTTCAGATTGGTAAACATTAAAAAAAGGAACTTCATGTAGTATTTGATATGCAATTGATGGAATTCCGCAGGTTTCTGGGGCCAAAATTGCCTCCTTTGGGGCTTTGGACAAACCGTCTACTTTTTGAGAGGACAAACGCTAACTCGAATATGACTCAAGTGGCAATTTTTCATATTCATAATATATTATTGAATATATTTATATTTTTACGATGCAGAAAAACTCAAAGTCGTCTCCACAATTTAATATTTGAAAGATGTTCAGTACGGTGATTCGGTACATGTTTCGAACCTACATAGGTTCATCATCAGCTGAATTTACATTGAATTCTACAATAAAGGAAGAGTAATATAATATTAGTTGATAAATGAAGTATAAAATTTACTTACATGGAGATGAAAAAAATAGCAAATTCACATGGTGAAGTTCAAAAGGACATAGAAAATTTGGTAGTGAAAATTATGATTAATTTGATATTAGGGGAATTTGAGACATCCCTAACACCATAAATACATTAAAGATTAGGGGGCTTGGAGCCCTTATGCCCAATATGCAATATTAGAAAAATAACCTAGCCCAACCAAATTTTTTATGTCCTTTTGAACTTCACCATGTGAATTTGCTATTTTTTTCATCTCCATGTAAGTAAATTTTATACTTCATTTATCAACTAATATTATATTACTCTTCCTTCATTGTAGAATTCAATTTAAATTCAGCTGATGATGAGCCTATGTAGGTTCGAAACATGTACTGAATCACCGTACTGAACATCTTTCAAATATTAAATTGTGGAGACGACTTTGAGTTTTTCTGCATCGTAAAAATATAAATATATTCAATAATATATTATAAATATGAAAAATTGCCACTTGAGTCACATTCGAGTTGGCGTTTGTCCTCGCAAAAAGTAGACGGTTTGTCCAAAGCCCCAAAGGAGGCAATTTTGGCCCCAGAAACCTGCGGAATTCCATCAATTGCATATCAAATACTACATGAAGCTCCATTTTTTAATGTTTACCAATCTGAACGTTGAGAAATCATGTATGTATTGCATAGAAAACATAATTTTTAAATTTCATACTAACAGGAAACAGGATTGTTAAGGAAAATGAAATGAAAAGTGAGAATTAAGACAAGTGAAAATGACCACGGAACCACGAAAATACGGAATCTTAAAATTGTGCCCGTTTTCGACCAATTTCTCAAAGTGCTTACCATAGTGCCCCTTTTGGCACAATTGTGCCTTAAAAAACAACACTGACTATACTGTATACTATAAGTTATATTACACACAAACAGCACATACACAGTAGATTGAAACAGATGGTGAGTTTGAGAAGGGAAACCGAGTTATTATGGACGTGTCATTCACTCTGAAGCGCATGCATAGTACTCTCGCCCTCATACTTCTGGCTGAATAATTTTTGTCTTAGGGGATGTTTGGTCACTCTAATTTGTCTTACTGATTGAATATAACTTTTGAATAAATACTTCAATAACATATTAAAAAATCAGACATGTAAAAATAAGTAAAGTTCATTTATTTTTTGGGTAGCTTAAAAGCGTCTGATAAAAGCTTTGGTCCATCAAAAGTGTCTTATACTCATGATATTACTTTAAAATAATATTCTACATGACATATATGAAAATCCTCCATGTGAATTTAAGTAAAATAATTCTTATTTTTAGTTACCTTTCTCACCTGGTACCTGCCCAGGTGTCACTCGGCAAGTTCCACAAAGCGCGTAGGTATTCAAGGCACACGAGACGCTACTGAAAACTTCATGTTTCATCCGTGTGAAAATAAGTTATGTCTGATTGCTCTGGGATCTTACTCTATAAGCATCTCAAACATCTATCATTGTTCTTTGCCGAAGTTAATGTAGTCGGTAAGGTGTATTGAAATATGAAACGAGTGGTTTGTTGTATGGTACACAATTTGGAAAAAAACAACGATGGACTATAAGAACGAAAGGGATGATGTCATTTCCAATTACTATGAAACACACTTGTCTTTCATCACCATGTCAACTTCACCCTTATTCCAGAATCTTTCGACCTTCTTCCGCAAGTTTCTTGAAAAACAATCGATGTAATTCCACAACAAGAATAAAGAATAAGTTGCAATACCGTTTCTTGCTCAGTTTATCACCATAGCGCACTGTCAACTCAACCGATATTTTGCGCGGAATCCCATATCACATTATTTCCAGAAAATGGAATATGTTGGGAAAAAATTTAGTAAAAGATAAAGCTATAAAATCTACCTCATGAGTAAAATATTATATGTACCCATCGTAAACTGTCTAAGGAAAGTGGAAAGATGATTTCGAGTAACAAAAAGCAACATTTCCAAATAAAGGAATAGCACTATTGTGACTTTGCAAAGATCAGAATTTCAGAAAATGTGAAAAGTAGGTATACCTATCTTACTTTTTTCCAGGATGAGAATGAGCGCAAACAATGGATGGATGTTCTTCAGAAATTTTTACCTGTTTCTGCCCTTATTTGTTCAAATCATTTTGCCCCAAATGAAATTGGAAAAAAAAAGCTCTTGAAAGGTGCAGTACCTGCATTGACGTAAGTAGTCCTTCTTTCAATAGTTTTGTATAACAGAAAATATGTTTTGAACGTTTTTTTAACTGATAATTATGTTTATATGGCATGGGAGGGTTGCCTTTATGATATATCATGACCAGGACAAGTTCCACTGAGTTGGGAGTCTCCAATCTATGGAAAGGAAGGCACAAGGGATCTGATCGAAGCAAGTTTATATTTGCACCCATACTCATTTATTGATATATTTCATCCATAAGGGTATGGTAACGAAAAAAATCCGTTGAATGCTTGTTTGCATATTTCAATTCAAATAAATGTTCGAGGAGATGGACAAGTATTCAATTCCATTATTATTATTTTGATTTTCTCACCCTTGAAAATACTTCAAATATTCTTATATCTGTCTACAAGGAAATTGGTAGATTTGTTTCGATATGTAACTACAATATTACGAAAACGCAAAATCGACTGACTATTTTGTCAAAATTCAATTTCCAAATTCACAAAGAAATTAATATAATATTTAACTGACAAAATAGTTGGTCAATTTTGCCTTCTTGTTATATAGCAGTTACGTTTCGGGGCAAATATACCAATTTGCCTGTAAAACAGATATTTCAAGCACTCAGTTTTTTTCATTTTCAGAGGAAAGAAAACCCAAAAAGTGGATTTCAGTATGTTTTGAATAAACTTTTATGATGCAAAATTGTTGATTCACCAATTTACCTTACTTTTGTTTTTCAGTTTAGCAAGGGAAGATGAAGTTTCTTGTCAAATCCTGTTCAGTTTTTATTGGTATATCTGGACATGTGAAAAAGTTTTCTAATTGAAATTATTACTTATTTTCGATTGGAACCAAATTGGTCAAAATGTTCAATCATTTAATAATTTTTCATTTGTGCATCTGTATAATAGAATTATGTTATTAAACTTATGCAATTAATTGTACTTTGAATTTTTCAGTAAAACCTCTCCTGTGCTTCCGCTGACCTCTGTTCCTGGTAAAACTTGTGAATCCTCATCCGTTTCACCTGACCCTACTCCACAACATGTGATGAATTTCGAGAATTCTCAACCTGAATTTGATACAAGCCTGTTTTTCTCAATTAAAAATGACGATAGTCTGATTGATCTTCCCAATAATTGGAGTATTCATAAATTGGAAAATCACATAGTATTTTCTAAGGTGTCCCTTCAAGAAACTGGCATGCCCTACCTAGAAAGATCAGTAGTTCTCACAAGTGCAACTTTTGAGGCTTTTGCAAAAAATAAATCTATTACAATAACAAACTCTTTCATAACTATTGAATATCTTGAGAATTGTTTGGCAGAAGTAGATAAGAAACAAATATGTGGTGGTCAAAGTAACATTTGTGAAATTTTTATTTCTGGTTTTGCAAGTAAATGCACGCCTTGCTCAAAGTTGACATATAAATTGAAGGTGAGAAGTGAAAAAGAGAGGAAGTGCACCATGGCAAAAAGAAAAAAAATCAAGCAACAGTTGTATACTAGAAAAAGGAAGGAACAGTTGGAATCCATTGTGAGAAATGTTTAAAAAGAACTCGTAGACTCAAAAAAAATTGATATTTTCATTAAAAACCTGCCACCCATCTAACAAGAAATGATAAAAACCTGTGTTAAAGCCAGCCAGTGTAAGAAAACAGGAAAACGTTATACACTCGACTGGATATATTCTTGTATTGTAATGAGGATCAAGAGTCCAAAATTATATGTACATATAAAAGATAACAACATCCTACCCCTGCCTTCATTAAGCACGCTTTCCAGGTGAGTACAAATGATTGATACCTATTTTTTTAAAGTAATCAGTTGGAATGTATTTTTTTCTGAAACCAGTGAAAATTCATTGAATAACTTTGTTTCAAGTAAACTTATCTTCAACACTCTCATATGAATTGTTTGCCGTTACTATGTGGTAGATCATTATTAAAAATGATTAATAAAACAAGTCACAAATATAAATGGTATAAAATATAGGAAGTATAATCTCTCATTTTTTACTTTTTTATGTTGTACATAAGATTGAATATTTATTTTTGAGATTTAGTGCATTCAGTTTCCGTAACTGGACTTCAAATAAAAATTGAGTTCAAAAGAGTCTAGATGGAATGAAATATAGATTCAATTGGTGGGTAATTCTGGGTTTCCCTTCTGACGAAATGAAAATTCACACAACTCCTATAATCCTACCATAGCCCTCTTTTCTTTTTTAATGTAACATCAAAATATCCTCTAAATGAATGAGCCCTACATCAAACTGTAATTGATTACACAAAACTCACTATAGGTCATATCAGTTCATTTTTTTTATTACTTCGCTACCAACTACATATTGAAGTACTCAATTCCTATGCCTAAGTTGGCATAATTAGATGTTTATGCCCTCCGGCAATTACATTAATTAGGCCAGAGGCCCTCGGCTTTGTGAAGTTGTCGTTCTCGCGGCTCAAACATTTACTAGAAAGCCTTGGTACATACATGGTAAAAACACTATTTTATACTGAGAACAGAAAATATATGATTATGTAATAGTAGTTCATTATTGTTTTTATTGCTTAGTCAACGATAGATATATATATATATATATATATATATATATATATATATATATATATATATATATATATATATATATATATATATATCGTTGACTAAGCAATAAAAACAATAATGAACTACTATTACATAATCATATATTTTCTGTTCTGTTATATATATATATATTTATTCACCTCCAGGGTATGAATTTCTACTATACCCTTGGTACACAAATAACCATTTTGTGAGACACAAATCCTTAATGAATTTTAATAAAACAATAATGAATAGATTAATAGATTACAAATAAATGAAAATATACATATATAACTAAAGGTCAATGTGTTGAAGAAAAAAATTTACAGTGCAAAATTTGAGTATATATAAATCAATCATTTCTTCTAGGTATATTAGGAACATTGATGGTAGGTTTGGGTTCCGAAAAGAAGTTTTTTCCTTGCTAAAGGAAAAAACTAAGTACATGAAGGAATGGGAAAAACATAGATGTCTCCTAGTGGATGAATGTAAAATATACAAAACTAAAACATTTGATAAAAACACTATGGAGTTCATTGGATTTGTTGATTTAGGAGATTATACTCCAGCAAAAATGGAAAACAATCTTGGTGATCATGCACTAGTCATAATGTTCCAACCATTCGCTGGTTATGGTCTCCAAGCATTGGCTTGCTTTTTGAGTGGTGGTGATGTGACAGGGGATATTCTTGCAAAAATAATGTTGGAATGTGTCATACTGTAACGTTTTTATTCATCCACACCTGAAACATGAACTCAACCGTTACTTTTTTCTAATACTTCTTATTCGAGCTGTCGAATTGTATTCGCTAACGTTACTGTACAAATCAGCTTCTAATGTCAAAACAGTAGCAAAGGATTCTGACTGAAATGTTTTTAAGTTATTTGTTTGATCTTGAGGAACTATGCCCTCTATTTCAAGGAACTTTTCTAATCTATTAATCCTGTTAGTGACATGAGCAATTCTAGATTTAGTTCTGTGAAAAAGATTATCATTGGGGTCTCCAATATCAGCAAAATCAATGATATTAGCCGCTATTTGCGTACAGGAATTATTAATATCACTCTGTTCTTTTGCAAAATCAAAAGCATATGAATCTAAACGGACTGTACAATCAGGAGTCACATGTTCTCTTTCCAAAAGTCTCCTCAACATTTTTCGTTTATCGGTAACATTTCGTGATGTTGTAACTTTACGTATAGCAAGCTCATATTCAAGTTCAAAATCTACTAAATGGTTTACTTGAAATTTCTCAGGATTCATTATGTGATAATATGATTAAAATATATAAAAAAATCTGAGGAGAGTGAGTGTTCGGATTTGATGTTTTTATATTGAGTCCTTGGTTTTTATATTGAACTTTGCTGTTTCTATTCTGAATGGGATTTGATAAATAGTCAGTGAATTATTTGAATATCCAAGGCACATATTTTTTTTATGAGTTCAAGGTGACGATCTTGAATTGTCTTTTCTTCTTTTCTTTTGAAAGGAAATTGGTATTGAGAATTTTTGGCTTGCTATTCGTATTGGTTGTTATTCAAATTTGTTTGTTTTTTTTATCAAACATTTGACTTTATTACAAGCGCTGTGTCTTACCACAATTCTTTTTAATTGAAATAATACAGGATGTTCCTGGAGTACAGGGTGGAACAGTGAATAATCAGTTGTGGTTGGAAGGGTTACACTACCTTCCTCAGATTTTTTTATATATTTTAATCATATTATCACATAATGAATCCTGAGAAATTTCAAGTAAACCATTTAGTAGATTTTGAACTTGAATATGAGCTTGCTATACGTAAAGTTACAACATCACGAAATGTTACCGATAAACGAAAAATGTTGAGGAGACTTTTGGAAAGAGAACATGTGACTCCTGATTGTACAGTCCGTTTAGATTCATATGCTTTTGATTTTGCAAAAGAACAGAGTGATATTAATAATTCCTGTACGCAAATAGCGGCTAATATCATTGATTTTGCTGATATTGGAGACCCCAATGATAATCTTTTTCACAGAACTAAATCTAGAATTGCTCATGTCACTAACAGGATTAATAGATTAGAAAAGTTCCTTGAAATAGAGGGCATAGTTCCTCAAGATCAAACAAATAACTTAAAAACATTTCAGTCAGAATCCTTTGCTACTGTTTTGACATTAGAAGCTGATTTGTACAGTAACGTTAAAGCTCCAAATATTGCTACAGCTTCAGCAAATAACGTGGTATTGCCTAGCACTGCACCACCAACTGTAGTTAGCTGCTCTAGCAATTCTACATATATTTCTAACTGGAATATTAAATTCAATGGTGATAATAGAACTCTGTATGATTTCTTGGAACGAATCACTGAACTTGCTCAAGCACGAAAAGTTTCAGAAGCAACCTTGTTCGAGTCAGCAGCTGAACTTTTCGAGGGAGATGCTTTTGTGTGGTTTCGTAGTGTCAAGTCAACTGTTAATAGTTGGGATTCACTTGTTTCTCTTCTCAAAAGAGATTTTCTTAACTCTTGTGCGGATGAGGATATCTGGGAGCAAGTCAAGAGGCGAAAGCAAAAACGCAATGAATCTGTTGCTATTTTTATTGCGCACATTGAAGCTTTGTTTTGTAGGCTATCTAGACCACCAGCAGATGTTACCAAAGTTAAATATTTGCGTCAAAATCTTTTACCTGAGTATATTAGTCAGTTAGCTTTAGTAGAAATCAATACTGTTCCAGAGTTTTCTTCATATTGCAGAAAATTAGAAGAGGCAAATTACCTCAAACATAAAAATAATCCTTCAAGTCCTCATGTTTTTGAAATTGATCATGATAATGATAATAATACTCGTAAGAATTCTAAAGATTTTCGTAAAGGTAAACATTTCAAAAAATCGTTCACAAAAAATTATAACAATCCTACCAATTTTTCTCATAGTAATGATCAACAACAGAGAACGAATCAGACTACAGATGGTGCCACAAATACAAAAGGAAATGTTATTTGTTGGAATTGTGGTTTAGCTAATCATTTGTTTCACGATTGTAAAGCCAAGAGAAACGTCTTTTGTTTTAAGTGCGGAACGCCAAATGTCAAAATGGCTAACTGTACCAACTGTTCCAAAGCAAAAAACTAATTCAGGAAGGTTTGCCCGGTGACCAACAGAACCTTCATTTGAGTCAGGTCACAAATGAAACACATTTCAGCTCTTCAAGTAATTGTCTAAAAAATGAATTAAATTCCAATATTACAGATTCCCAGATAGATATTATGCCAGTTTTTATTAAAAAACCCTCAGATAATCGTCCTTACATAAAACTCAAGCTTTTAAATCAGAATATAACTGTTTTATTCGACAGTGGAGCTAATGCTTCAATAGTTGGTTCAGGTGGATTGAGTATTTTGAAAAGTCTTAAATTGAAAATTTACCATAGCTCGAATAAGCATGTGAGTACAGCAGATGGTACTAGAAAGTTTGTCAAAGGTATTGTTGATTTACCTATCGTCATCAACGATCAATGTCAGATTATTAAAGCACTCGTTGTCCCTTCTCTGCCACAGTCTTTTATTTTTGGTGTAGATTTTGCAAAACAATTTCATCTTACAGTGGACTTCAAAGATGATACTTGGTATGTTCAATCAAATAATTTTTCAGTTGATATAGTAGAACAGATGGATATTGCTTCAACCCCAAATCTTTTGACATTGGAAGATCTATCATTAGAAGAACGTAACCAAGCAGAAGCAGTTATAGCATCTTTTAGACAAATTAGTAGCGAAGATAGGCTAGGACGTACTAACAAAATAACTTTAACTATTGATACAGGTGATTCACCACCCTTTCGTAAGAGGCCTTACGTTTTGTCTCCTTATATGCAAAATATTTTAAATAAAGAGCTAGATGAAATGCTGAAACTTGGAGTTATTGAACCATCAAATAGCCCTTATTGTTCTCCAGTGCTTCTTGTCAAAAAGAAAAATAATGAATACAGGATGTGCTTTGATGGCCGTCCACTCAATGCAATAACTAAACATGACAGTTATCCACTTCCTAATGTTGAGAGGATTTTAGCCTCACTTAGAGATGCCAAGTATATATCTTCTATAGATTTGAGAAAAGCATTTTGGCAAATACCGCTAAGTCCAGAATCTAGGCAAAAGACTGCTTTTAGTGTGGTGGGGAGAGGTCAATTCCAATTTGTTACTATGCCTTTTGGACTTTCTAATGCTGCGCAAACGCAACAGCGTCTTGTAGATGTTCTTTTTGGACCTAAGTATGAACCAAAAATATTTTCGTATATAGACGATATAATCGTAACTGGATCAACTTTTGAGGAGCATATTGATTTATTAAATATAGTGAGAGAAAAGCTTTCAGAAGCAAATTTAACCATTAATCTTAAAAAGTGTGAGTTTTTCAAAACATCTCTTAAATTTTTAGGTTTTATTGTAGGTTCCAATTCTATTCGTACTGATCCTGAGAAGATCACAAGCATGGTTAATTATCCTCGGCCTAGGACCGCCACTGAAGTTAAAAGATTTGTAGGGTTATGTTCATGGTATAGGCGTCAGATTTACAGCCGTAGTAGATCATTTTTCTTTGTTGTGGTTGAATAATTTACAAAACCCTTCAGGTAAACTTCAAAGATGGGCAGTGAGGTTACGTCAACATTCATTTGATTTAATACATAGAAAAGGGTCTAACAACGTGGTACCAGATGCTCTATCAAGAATAATCCCAGAAGATGAAACCCATGATTTTAATTTAGCCTTGTTTGATATCGATACAGATAGAATAGATCCGTGGTATAGTGACCTTAGAAATAAAATTCTTGAAAATCCAGATGATTTCCCCCAGTGGAAAGTCGATAATGATTTTGTCTTTAAATATACACCATCTAGACTGCCTATGGAATCAAATATTCCAGATTGGAAATTTTTGGTGCCAAAACCCCAGAGGTTAGATGTTATTAAATCTTGTCACGATCCACCACAATGCGCGCATCTAGGTTTTTATAAAACTTTACACCGAGTACAAGAACGCTTTTACTGGCCTAAAATGCGGCATGATATTCTAAAATATGTGAGATCATGTAAAACATGTGGAGCTCAGAAAGCCGACAGTTCTGGTCGTATGGGATCAATGGGAAAAGAGAAAATAGTTAATTGGCCTTTTCAAATAATTGGGATGGATTTGATTGGTCCTCTTCCACCCACTAGGAAACGAAATAAATGGATTCTTGTAATATCGGATTGGTTTTCGAAATTTAATCTTCTGTATCCTTTGCGGAGTGCCAAAGCACATTTTATTGAGAGAATAGTAGAGAACGAAGTATTTTTGAATTATGGTATACCGCAATTTATTATATGCGACAATGGTCCACAATTTATAGATAGGAATTTTAAAAAATTATGTGATAAATATGAAGTTAAAATTTGGTATAATGCAGTTTATTCTCCACAATGTAATTTCGTTGAAAGAAATAATCGTACAATTGAAACAGCACTACGTAGCTATATTGACGAACACCGTGATTGGGATCTAGAGATACATAAAATTCGTCAGGCTATAAACACTGCTAAACATGAAATAACAGGATATTCTCCTGCCTTTTTAGTCTTTGGAAGACATGTACCTATTTCTGGGAAATTTTATAGTGGAAATGAGCTGAGAGATGATCTAGAAATCGTTCCTGGGGATCGCAATGCATACGCTACGAATCTCCAAGGTCTAGATGAAATTTTTACAAATGTTAGAGAGAAACTTCATAATGCTTATGAAAAGAACTCTAGAAAGTATAATTTTCGAAAAAGAAACTTTGAATTTTTTGTAGGAGATACTGTTTGGAGGCGAAATAAAGCCAGGTCTAATAAAGGAGATCAGTTCGCTGCCAAACTTGCTCCTAGATATATTTCTTCTCGTGTAAGAAAGAAACTTTCACGTTTAGTGTATGAGTTGGAGGATATTGAGTCCGGCTCCAAGGTTGGAAAATGGCACATTAAGGATCTTAAAGCCTTTCAACCATTTAATGCCTCTGAAAGCGAAATTTCAGATTCCTCAATCTCTGAGTGAATAGTTTGTATTTGCTCATTCAATTTTTTTTTGTCATTGGCCCCTTTCTTTAAATAAATTAACTCGAGTTAACTCCCTACACAAATTATCTGTGATAATTTATTGCAATGTCAGACAAAATTCCCCTTCCGTGATAATCAGACAAAATTCCCTTTCCGTGATAACCGTTGAATGATTTTGTTTACTTTTGATGAGTAACTTTGCTAATCATTAGAATTCACTTTCATCGACCAATTGTTCTTTTAAAAAAAGTCCTTAGATGAAAAAAAGGTTCTCGTTACTTTACGTTAACTTTCAATTTTTACTGATTTTCAACTTTTTTGAAAAGTATGTTATAACATGATATGAAAATGTGTATATATTCTTGTATGTATATAATTAGTATATTGCCCCGATTGTAAAAGGGCTTACAAAATTTCTGTGGTTGCGATTCGAATAAATAATGAAAACGTGCCATGAAGATATAGTATATTCGTGAAGGACTTTACCAGATTTTGACTTTACCGATTTTCGACATTACCTGAATTTACCTAACCAAATTTTGTACCTTTTTAGGCGTGTGATACGCGTAGTTATCATGTCACAGAATATACCCACTATATCGCACACTTTGGCAAAACCTTTCTTTTTGTACTTCCTCATGCAACTATCTTTTCACGTTTATTGCATGAAATATAGCAAATTGAAAAGAAATAAGTCTATCAAGATAGCCTTTTTTCTGAGAGGGGGTAGTGTAACGTTTTTATTCATCCACACCTGAAACATGAACTCAACCGTTACTTTTTTCTAATACTTCTTATTCGAGCTGTCGAATTGTATTCGCTATTATTTGAAATATCTGAATAAGTGGTTGTTTTCAAACCTTCAATAAAACTCCTTATATTCCACCGTGTATGCCAGTGCGCTGAACAGCTGATTTGTGGAAATTAATTCTGAATAAAACTTACTCAACCTCCATTATATTGTATGTACAGTGTCCGTCCTAATATTAATTGCTCTAATTAGTATGGTGAGATGTAAATAATAATAATCCAATGTTTGTTCCATACTCCTTTGTCAGATTTGTGACGGTTATGAAAATGATTCATCTTCTTCTTCTTTAATTGGTGGGCCTAAAACACATATTGTAATTTGTGCCATGATATGTAGTGTTGCCAACATAAACATGAACTACTTGTTTAGTTCCTTAACGATTTCAGTAGTTTTTCGTTGCTGATCAACGTTGTTTTATAATCTTGATCGTTATTATTATTTAAACTTATATCATTCATGAGTTCTGTATTCTCGATGTTAATTGTATATGTTTATGGAACGCGACAATCCTGTCAATTCTATACCTGTCGATTGTCATATCTTCCGTACGATAGGCACTTTTGACTTTTGACAGATTGAGTCTATCTGAAGCCAAGCCAAGGGAAGCATCAACTCGTCTCTCCAAATTTTTCTATCGTATGTGGTCGTTGAATATTTCCCTTCTGAAGCATGTGGAATGCAATAAGCATAACAATTTTCATCATATTCTTATTATGCATATATTTGGTGTTGTGGCTTGTCGAACTGAAGAATCTGAAGCTTTCAAATTGTGAGAACCCTCTCCGAAAAAGAGGTGAGTTTGAACCTCCATTTTGTTTCACCGGTCAGGTATAAAAACCAACTTGTTTTTATAGGGTTTTTCCTTGGGAATAAGAAAATTCCTTCGAATTTCCTTTCTGAATTTTCCACAATTTCGATGGATTCAACTGGATGTCTTTCTTCCACTAGATGGAATTTATGTGCTGAAACAGTTTTCAAGAGATGGGATGTCTCCAGAAGGATCATATCTTCAATGTCACCCTTCTATTAATTGCAATGCCACAGATTGCTGATTGCAGAACCATCAACTTTGAATACCGTTACATCCAGGACAGGTCCATGGAACCACCACTGGATAACAGGCTAGTTATCTAACAAATAATCGTTCATTTTTTATTTTTCATTGAACCTTCATTGCAATTAGTTGTAATATTACATAGAACCACGCATTTATTCATGCACCAGCCCTTTTTACTAAATTATATTTCATCAGGTATGTAAACCCCTCCACAAAAATTCATGAATTTTTCGCGGGTATATATTTCTCTACAATATTAATATTTTCAAAGAACATTGATCACCGATGGGCTTGATTCAGATTCAATTACTACTACTACTACGAATATGAGGTTCACCTTTTATTACTATTAGGTATTTAATTTACTTATTTGTTTTCAAGCTAGCATTGAATACATTAAACTTATCAGTATGGGTAAATTTCTTTTATTTCAATCGTAACATCTGCTCTCTCTACTTTAGGTTTCTGGTCTTTTCCAATTAAAATCATATAAAAGAGTCAGTGGCGCCCTTTTTACCATCCATACTTATTTACAAAGAAAAATAATCAAACAGTCACTTATTCACACCCAAATGCCGCCGATGAACGGCTGCCGGAGCATTGTGAAGTGAATTTTCTCAACTCGAGAAAATTGACGGCACAATACTCTGCGAGAATGCAGGGCTTTTCATTGATGTGATAACCAGCGATGGAGCCACCTGGAATAGAAAAATGTGGAAGCACTTAAGTGTAGAAAACAGCTTAGAACCATGGTGTATACATCCAGTAGATGAATCTCGCAAATTGAGAATGTGCTCTGACTTTCCCCACCTCATCAAATGTCTGAGAAATAACTTGATACAAAAGAAAAAATTTAGGGTATGACATTCACAGTTGATTATCACATTGAAAATCCATGAATTATTTCAGATTCCTGAAGGTTGGGTACTTTTCTCTAATTTTGAAAATCTTGTGCAATATGAAATGAATAAAATATTCAAAATGACTTTCAAACTGACTGAAAGCCATATTCATCCAAATAATGGCGAAAAGATGAATACAAGACTAGCATATCAGGTGAAGCAATGTTATATCTACTAAGTTTACAAAACACATTGTTATGAAAAAACTTTAATTTTACAGTTATTTAGCAATACAACGGCATTGGCTTTAAGAGCATATCAATCTAAAAACATACATATTTTTGGAAATGTTGATATGGCAATAACATTTTGCCAGAGATTGAACAGACTTATCGACATTATGAATTCGTCAAAACCAGACACTGGATTGAAGCTTGATTCCCAAGAATATGAGGTGATTTTGATTTGAACAGTATTCTGAAATTATTACTTTTGTGACACTTTCAATTTGATTATGGTAAGAAGACATTTTCTATATTTCAATGAAGATTATTTGGTAAATTTTGGACATTTTCATTTCAAGACTTCAATGAAATCATTGTTCATTCAGAAATGAGGGTTCATTTCAGTGTTCAGTAATGTTAATATGGAAAAATCTACCTCAAAAACAATACTGACAAATAAATTGCAGGATCTGAATACATTTCTGATATATCTGGATTTGTGGAAGCAATCTTCTCCAGTGGAAAATTTCCTGTCAGAGTCCACCTATGAAGGGTTGAAAGCAACCATATCATGTACTTTAGATCTGACCCAATATTTGTCTAAGCTTGGGTTCAAGTATGTAATGACATCAAGGCTGAACCAAGATCATTTGGAGGTGATTAAGATAAATAAATTTCTCTTGGAACTGTTTTGGGTTTCGAGGACGTCGTCTGTAGGAATATTTTCCAGACGTTTCGCCGGAGAGAGTAGCACCGACCTCTGCAGATGCCAGCTACTCGTAGCAGCAAAACGTCACAAAAAATTCCAGCAGACACCAGCCTTGAAATCCGAAACTACGAACAGTCAACTAATTGTGTTTTATCCGTTGTCTTCATCAATTTCAGCACTTTTTTGGGATTATGCGAGCTGCTGGTGGATGTAATACTCATCCAGAGTCAATCCAAATAGGGCAAATATTCCGCCTAATTTCCTTATATTCCCTGATAAAACCACCTAGAGGAAGTAATGTCACTGGAGGAGAAATGATGAAATCTCTCATTGGCATTGGAGACCTGAAAGAAACAAAAAAGAAATTCATTTTTGACCTTGAATTTGAGGAGAATATCTCAGAAATCGAGGAAGACTTCTTAGATATTGAAGAGGCGTTCGCATATTTTTGTGGATATGTTGCTAAAAAAATCAAAAGTAACCTTGAATGTTCCGAGTGTTTAGGCACAATTGTTGGCGAGGGAAATGAAAAATTCAATTCTTTTATAAAAGATAAAAGCAGGGGGTTCTTAACATTTCCCCAAAAACTAATAAGTTTTTTACAAGATGTGGAAATTAAAATTTCTGAAGTGTTTGAGAAAGAACTCACAAAAAATAGCTTCTCAGAAATATTAAAAAAATTGGCACATTTCTCTCCGAAACATATTGTGGGTTGTAGCATTCATAGGCAGGAGTTATCAAGAACTGTATTGATAACATACCTCACTTCGAGATTAAGCATATGCTGTGTTGATGAACACAAAAAAAGAGCCATCAAAAATAAATCCAGGCATTTCTCTAAAATGGCAAAATTATGTTGAATCATCAGTAAGGCTTCTGTTTTCCTTCTATGAACCCTCACAGAAGTACTAATTCAGATTCAAAAACAGGTTTTGAAAAGTTATTATTTATTGAGTTTTTCACACAAAAAAAAATATAAAACTATTTTATGAAGCTGAAATTTTGATTTCAAATCCAAAACTACACTGAAAAAATTTCCTAATCTTATTTGATATATTGAGAAATAAGCTAACTTTCGAATTAAAACAAAAAATAAATTTGACGGATAATGTGAATCACGTGACTACAAATTTTTCGCTTTATTCATACTGACGCATAAACAGATGCCAAATTGAATCTGTCCGAAAAAAAAATGCGGACTTCAGTGATCACAGTGCAAACTTATAGTACATAACTGTAAAAATATAAAATACAAAGAACTTACTATGGTAAAAATATAGGAGCTCAGTGTAACTGGTACTGAGTCCTTAAAATACTCATCTAGGTGTTTAATTTTCACTAGTTTTTCTGAACTATTTGATCAATCAAATGACTGAAAGTTTTACATCCATTGTAAGAGAAATCTGGAATCTTTGTTAAACAGTACTTCCACACATATATTTCTAATCAAGCTCTAAGAATGATGTCTTACACTCAATTTTGCAAATTGGCAAACCTCTCTAAATTTTTCAGATCGAGATCCCTAGACTGATATTTCGAATAATATCAATTCTGATCATTTATATAAGAGATTAGCAGTTCTGAATGCACATTGCTCAACCTTTTATCAAAAAATATATTGGATGCAAATATCATAATCATCTTCTAAGCAATAGTATGAATTCTAACTAAAGACAATTTCTCTTCTCCTCAAAATCTATGGCATTATATATATATATATATATATATATACAAAAGGAAAGCCCTGTAATGTTCAAAGAACACCGCGTGAATAGAGGGACAGGAGATACGAATTAACATCAACTTTGAATTTTTGAAGATTGTAAGCCTCAGAAAAACCTCTCTCGGCAAGGACTTCCAAGATTCAGCTGTTCCATTGAGGAATACTGATATTCTACAGAGTAAACTACAATAATTGTAACAATAACATTGTTCAGAAGAGGACAAAGAAAAGTTCCGAAGATCGGCAAGAGTTGCCGTTTTTAATTTTGAACAGTTTAACATACCTAAGAGCATTTCTAAGTTTTTTTTATATAATTGTTTATTCTGACTAAGTACCTAATTATATTAAATTTGAATCATAATACATTGAACGAATTTTTACAATTTATTGTACTTTTGCAATTTGATTGAAAAATAAATGAAAGTATTAATATATAGTATATTATTCAGTAGTCTGCAGCAGGTACATGTGATTTTCCTTAATTTTAGTTAACATGATCCTTTAAATTATGCATTATACTTCCACTAAACCACTTTCATTCTAAACCTTTCAATGATTTATTTGAGCTACAACAAATATTTCTAACGAAGTTTCTAGATCGTAACAGTTTTTAAATGTACCTACACATCTGTATCCTTTGGTTATTGGAGGAAGGTTTCATGATATATAACAGTTACATTTACTTACCTGTTCCACCAACTTCCGATTTAACTGTACTAGCTCCATTCAGCATCGGTTTGCATTCTTCAGATATAAGCAACTGTATGCTCACAATTATATTCGAAAAATTGAGAGAAACTGGGTGCTTCTAGAGCTTGTATTTTATGTAAAATCATCTGAAAATCAAGTACTCCAGTGAATTTATTTAGGATATGATGAAATATTACTGAATAACACCTGATTCATGCAGCAGTTGTAAGTGATAAGCAATAAGCTTCAAGTAATGAGAGATGGAAATTATCCAACTTTCTTATGAAAAGTGCATAAATGTTCCTACGAGGGTTCCTATTGAAAAGTAAAGGTTGAACTTTTTATAGATTATCACTTTGAGCTTATTGGTTATAACTTGAAAATGCTATATAAAACTGGTATATGATGTATGGATTTCAACCCCAAATAGATATATAAAACAACACCGGATTCATGAAGCAGTTTTGAGTAATAAGCTTCAAGTAATAAGAGATGGAAATTATACAACTTCATCATGACAAGTGCATAAAAGTTCCTAATGAGAGGTGATGGAAGGTTTATGTAACATTTCCCAATATTTAACACTACAACCAGTAACTGAGCACTTTAAACAAGGAAGCTGTGTTATAATGCAATTTCGTCCAAGTTCTTAGCATAAGCTTAGTTCTTGGGGATACTTAGAGCTTAAATTTCTTATTACTTGATACTGCTGCATGAATCAGGTGTAATATGATGAAAAAAATTGATTTCTACCCACCTTTCATGTAGTAAATTCTTCTCTTGACTGACAACGGGGCTGACAATTCATACAAATATTATTTTACGCTCAGAAAATCCATACATAGTTACATTTGTATTTGCCACCAATAATTCAATATGTCTTCAAATCACATTCACTGCAAGTGATAGAATAATGGTATCATGTATATGTATTCAAAAATTTTCAACTTGAGCGAAAGTCTTATATCGAGGAGGAAACATCTATAGTTCTTATCCATGAAAGATTGAAAACGAAGTGTTGTTTAAATGAAGGAAAAATC
This sequence comes from Zygogramma bicolorata, assembly GCA_032362365.1. NCBI lineage: Eukaryota > Metazoa > Arthropoda > Insecta > Coleoptera > Chrysomelidae > Zygogramma > Zygogramma bicolorata. The sequence continues at coordinate 1,125,904 of JAVJAQ010003765.1, read as the reverse complement.
GATGTGATACTTATTTTGAACCGTTGCATCTCTGATGTGTATCCACAATTCCGAGACACTCTCTATCACTTTCAATACACTAGCATGTTTTTTAACTTTGTCGTACATTCTCATGTGAATGGGCGAAGTATATTTGTTCGGATTCAAAGTCTAGTCGTAACAAACTGATATAAAGACACTAAAAACTTGCAGAGGTAGCAGGTGACACTGTGACAGTATTGAGTGGATTGACAGGTTGTTAACGGTAGGTTTTCACGTTACATGCACGTTTTCTGAAACGCATTTGATTGGCTGTCAGGGCTGTCAAAATTTCAGTGGGCAAATAATAAACAGTAGTAGAATATTCGGTTGCACATTCCTCTCTACTGAAAATTAAGTTTCATATGGTATATGAGTGATCGCCATCTACAGTAACCATCTGAAGCTTTTGCTATCTCAGAAATCAAAAATCAAGCAATCGGTTTTCGCCAAGTTTATCCCAAAATTATTCAGGTATAACTAGATACACCAGGTTTTCCTAGGCATCTTACTATAAGATAAATGTTTCAAATATAGTAATGCTGAGTTGAGTAAGGAGTGTGTGGATTTTATAGGTTACATAAAAGTGATTATTTCGAAAAAAAAAATACGATTTTCATGATGAGTGTACAATCAATCATTTTATAAAATGCAAAATAAAAATCATTATTTTCAACTCATAGGTACACAAATACACGTGCAAAACTCTAGTCAATTTTTAAATGAAATTGGGATTGAAAATTTCGTCCATTTTCGTAGTCAAGCGTATCTGATAAATTATCCTCATTATTGATTCCTAATTTGAATTATTCAAAGAATTGTGAGATATTAAATTTTGATATCAAGATCTTTTGGAAAATCGAAATGATAAACTATCCTCATTACGATTGAAATGTATCTAGCTTGCAATTATAAATTCAATAGTTTCGTTCTTTCATGAAAAAGTTACCTGATAACATTTTACAATAATGTTTTTTACCAGTTGCCATCATTTTATCCCATTGATATATCCCATTCATATTTTTATCTTCGGAAATGTCTCTGTATAGGGTCGGATTAGAATAACCCTGGGGTAGATTCTGTCTGACGTAGAAGGCGACTAAATGGATAACCTAGGTGGAAGATGGTCTTACCACCGCCCGGTGAGATACCACCATTGCGATTGAAATGTATCTAGCTTGCAATTAAAAATCTAATAGTTTCGTTCTTTCATGAAAAAGTTACCTGATAACATTTTACAATAATGTTTTTTACCAGTTGCCATCATTTTATCCCGTTGATATATCCCATTCATATTTTTCATCTTCGGAAATGTCTCTGTATGGGGTCGGATTAGAATAACCCTGGGGTAGATTCTGTCTGACGTAGAAGGCGACTGAATGGATAACCCAGGTGGAAGATGGTCTTACCACCGCCTGGTGAGATACCACCATACCAACTATATGTGATGTGAAGTGTTAATACACGTTTCAGTATGTGGTTGATATATCCGGTTTTTCCCAACTATTGCCATCAACGATCAACCAGTGACTTATTGGCTCATGTTTCCCATATGTGGCAGCATTCAATCGAAAAATTCGGAGAAACGATAGGTCTCTGTATGTGGTTGTAGATGGAGTATCATCTGATATGCTCCCAATAAATGCAGGAGTTCCACAGGGCTCAGTTCTGGCGCCTACTTTGTTTCTGCTTCATATTGATGATTTGCTCGAGAAAAAATCTTGTTCAGTACATAGTTTTGCGGACGACATTACTCTTCATACTAGTTTCTCCAGAGTCCCCATACCAGTTTGAGAAACAAAAATTCGAAGAAACATTCGCGTCAATAAAATTAACGATGGTAAACAAGAAAGAATGAGGTAATAGGAACTTGGTGTAATTCAATGCTAGGAAAACCCAGGCATGTCTCTTCTCAAGGGAAGTCGATCTATCATCATCTAGTCAGATGTCAGGAGTAACTATTCCTACAAAGTCCAGTATTTCGAAGCTAGGAATTACGATCAGTGATAATCTCTCATTGGAAAAACCATGTGAGTTCGATCGCTAGAGGTGCTTCCCAGAAACTTGGATTTCTATTTCGTGTGAAGAAATACTTCACTTCTTGTCAGCTTCTAATGATCTACAAGTCTCAGATACGACCTGTTTTGGAATATGGTTCTCATGTGTGCAGTTCGGCACCAAAACATTCAATGAGGCTTCTCGATTCTATTTAGACAATCCGTCTTGTTGGTGATTCTTTCACACACTCGCTCACTTCATTGGAACATCGTAGAAGACAAGTCTCTTTTCTATAGATATTTTCATGGTCGGTGCTCCTATGAATTGTTATCTGTCGTTCCACCCTTGGCAATATCTACACGGTTGACTCGACGAGTAGTGAATTCCCATCCCTCTTTGTGAATTTGGAGACCTATCGAATCTCTTTTGCTCAGAGATCTTTTTTCAATAGAACAGCTGAGCTTTGAAACTCCTTGCCGAAAGAGGTCTTTCCTGAGGCTTGAAAAATTCAAAAATTCAAAGTGCATGTTAATTCGCATCTCCTGTGCCTTGATTCACGCGGTATTCTTTGAACATAACAGGGCTTTCCTTCCGTGTGAATCTGCTTATAAAAAAAAACGCCAAATGATTCAACGAATGAGGTCCATGATTCAATACTGACCACTTCTGAGTTTAATGAAAATATAAATCCAGAAGTAAGCAATGAATTTTAACGGTTTAGTAATGAGTTACACAAATTACTTAGGGTCGGAAAAAAAAATAAGTATTGCAGGAATGAATTATAAGAAATCAGCGAAAATTTAAAAAAAAGTGGAAAAAATCAACGAAATAATTAATAGAAATATAGAACAGAAAAAATAGGTGAAATTAATATGACAAACTAGGTACTGATGAATGACAAACAGAAAGCAGACATTCTCAATGGATACTTCAGCAGTGTTGGTTCTGAAATGGCTGAAAAAATCAATGAATCATATACAATACCCCTAAAATTTTTGAATGACCATTCAATATCAAATTAAATTTTTCTTACTCCTGTAGAAGATATGGAAATCATGGAAATCATATCAGCTCCAAACTCATCAAAAGACTACACCTACATTTAGTAAAACCACTTGCCTGTATGATGAACTCAATTTTCAAAACTAGTAAAATGCCAAAACAATGGAAAGGCTCTGTGGTCACTCCAGTCTTAAATCTGGTGAAGAAACTCTTGTCCAATGGTATTTCTTCAAAAAAATGGAGTATTTACAGAAAGTCAGTTTGAAATCATCAATGGACGTGATACTGAATCAGCCGTATTGGACTTCAAACAAACAACAAGGGCCTTGGAAGAAACCAGAAGGTGCCTTGCAATCTCTCTTGATTGATCTCATGAAAAACTCCTGAACGAGCTGAGTGTATATGGAATAAGAGGACCAGCGAGTAGTGTTTTGAGAAATTATCTTTCTCACAGAAGTCAATATGTCAAAATCGCTAAGAGCTTCAGTGAATCAAGTATAATATCCGCCGGAGTACTATTACTTTTCGAAAGATTCAATAAAATCTTATTAGTGCTCGACCAAGCTTTTGACAGTGAAGACGAGAGTAGGGAAAATATTACGTACTTTCCCTGTCTATATATTATTTTTAATGAAGTCCCTGACGAATAAAGAAGAGAACTCTAAGGGTCGTCAAGTATAGACAATATAATGAACAAATTGATAATAAACTCAATAGAACAAATCTTTCATTTAAACCCCTCACGTATGCATACCTTCGGTTTACAGGCGAGAATTGAAAGTAAAATTAATCAATATTAATAACAAATTTTTGATTATGATTCAAGTATGTTCAAGCAGGTCACTAAGAAGTATACAGGTCCAGAATTCTACATCCGTAACCAATCACAGGTAGAGGAAGTATGGAATGAATTTACCTTGCTAGTTCGGTGTTTATCACGTCTCAAATACTTCTATTCTTTCGTGGTGGAGTTTGTAAATCAACGTATTGGTTTTCTCACTGTTAGATAACTCCGAATTAATAACAGTTCTGGTGTGATATGAGTATTCTTCTAGTTGCCTTGGGGGGAAATCTCCATATGATTTATATCGATGGGGAGTAGGGAGAAAAGGGAAAAAGGCCTAAAAATACATTTCAAGAAATAGATATCATGAGCTAGAACAATAAAACTTCGTGCCTTCAAACATACCTCAGATGAAAATAAATGTGGCCTTCAAGATGACTGATGTCTCTGACATGATTGGAGTGCGATAGAGAAATCCTCAGTGAACCCAAAATGAACCCTACTTCGGTAGATTTTTGAATATCTTTCTTCAGAATAATTCAATTCACTTTTGGATAACTGTGGAAATTCTTTCGGATCCGCAAATTAGCGAGTTTCTTTTAATGTGTCTGGTCTGAACGACAATAACAATCGAAAAAAAAACGAACTTTGTTTCTCATCCCTCAGACAACCATAATTTGGGAAAATATCAAATTACCTTTCTTCCGAAGGAAACGGAAATTCATCAATTGTCAGTGAAGACAGATATTGAAAGCTCCTGACTGATACAGGGGAAAACTAGAGGCTGAAATATTGATCACCAAGGGCTTGTAATATTGGACTTACTTCCTGAAGAGAATGTTTCAAGACAAATAAATGAAAATAATTTTGAAACCGTAACAGTACCCCAGGTCCAATGCTGATCCTAGTAAATATTATAAATTCAAGTTGCAGAAATAACTTCATCTCATCTCATACGCTGACGACACTGCGATTATCTGCACAGGTAATACATTGCAACAAGTATACAAAGATGTAGAAGAGTGTCTAGGAAAAATACAAATATAGTTGAATAATGATCTTCTCAACCTCAATGTTGAAAAATCTAAATTTATAACTTTCACTCTCCAAACTACCCACTAACCCGACAAACAACATATTCATTCACATATGACAAAGTGCTCTGATGCCGTTTGCAAATGTTCAAGTATTAAAAGCAAATTAAAATATTTAGGAGTAGTACTGGACCATCATCTGAGATGGGATGAAAACTCACAATACAAAGTGAAAAGACTAAGACATCTAGGCTATAAAATTAATGAACTGAGAATAATTCTCAATGGAAAGAGACTATTGTTAGTATACAAGTCTCTTATTGATTTAGTTTTCCCAACACTGTATTAAGTACAGTATGGGGTGGAATGTATGAAAATATTCTAAATATTGTGTAGGTACTTCAGAACACAATTTTGAAAATCATGTTCAAAAAATAGACACTTTGACACGAAACAGAAACACCAACCAGCTCGATATAAGAAGTCTATATGCACACCAATATCTAATATGGAAGTATTCAAACGATGATAGTTTTTATGAGCCAAAACTAAAGAACACCAGGAACGTACATAATCTTTCCATTGATATAACGTGCTGGGTAATCGCACGTTAAAAGGTAAGGCCTCGTTGATCCATTGCTCGCACAAGTTTCGACTTCTGAGGGTTGACGTTCGTCAGCTGGTTAACGGAACGAACAATTCCAGAACAACAACAATATAACCTTCTACAAATAAAGTCACACTCAACGTTCTATCTATCATTTCGCTTCAAAACTATATAATATGCTCTCTCCCGAAGTAGAAGAAAGCCCCACACTTCCAAAATATAATAAATACCTAAAAGGAGTTTGCCATTATGAATAATACTCGCATAAAGAAATTATTCAAACATACTCAATAACCAAAGATGTGTATGTATGTGTGTATATATATGTACATATGTATTCACTAAATGTGCTCACCAAATGTACCAGCTTTCTCTGAGGGTTCTGTCGCAACGTCGACACTTCGACAGTGATAATACATATATCATCACTGTGTCAAAGGCAATTTTTTAAGTACTACCACAGGGAGGCAAACAGAAGCACATTACAAGCCATCTACGCGTAGGTTGCTGCCCTCTAACTGCCAGTGGTTATATGTTGAATGTCTAGGAATCACGACTAAAAATGAAGAATTGTTAAATACTGGATATTGATTCGATGGAATAGTGAAAATTTTATTCTTCTTAAATTGCTAGATCGTTTTAAAAAATCATCATATATCTCTGCCATAGGTAGTAAAGCAATACGAGCAGAGATGATAAATATGTTCATTCATTTATCAAAATTGTCTTGTGAATTTTTCGTGAATTTTTCAAAAAACTTCCAAAGATTTCGAATCTCAGTATACAGGAGAAGGTTGGTTATAAACTCACATTTTCAATACCTCGTTCGTTCAACTATCCTACTAAACCAATATTTTCCATGATGTGTTTGATCTAATTAAAACAAATTGTTTCCCGACCATTAGTCGAACACCAGAATCCGATTAGACCCAATAAAATCTTAATTGGCTCTAATTTCATTCCGCAGAAGGGGATTCAGACCATGAGATACCCTACTCCGCTAATGGCCCTATTGGCGTTGGGATATTACACAAGTTTGGCCTCCGGCTTTCACATGTCACTACAGCGACCAGAAGCGGACCACGACGACGAAATACTTTTCAGAGAAGGAAACGGTGAGTTCCTTTGCATTGGAATGTTCTACTTCGATTCCTATCACTAAGCAAAAAGTTACAAGCCACAATTTTTCTATTTATTAAATATTGAATATATTATATTTATTTAAAAGTGTCCCGAAGCGCTCTGGGGCGTTTTACTAATTGTTATTGATTTGGTAGCTTAATTATTAGGAAACTCAGAAAATATCACAGTACTACTGGGTCGGTTGGTGTATTAGATCAAGGTAATTATTCAACTTAGATGTCTTGCTTTCTCGACAATTGATTATAGATAACTTATCGAAAATATCAAAACTGTCAGCAAATTATTTCAAATTGGAAGTATGGAATTGTTCTCTCCGCGATGAAGTTCATATGGATTGGACTATTTGAAGATTTAGAGACAGAATTGATTTCATCAGAAGGGTATTCATAAATACTATATATTGGAGGGAAATTGACAAATGGAAATTTCAAGATGGAGACTGGGCGCCATCGGGAAAAAATATTAAATGAAAAGGGAGGTCTCGAGATCCATCATATTGAAGAATACTTTACAACCACAGAATATGAAGTCAATATCTTCACCTACTACAAAATGTCGGAAAATTTAATAATTGCCTGGATATATCGACGTTCAACTCTTACGTTACGAAAATAAGCTAAGTTCCATTCAGAAGATGCTCAAAATGGTTGCCCTAAACGTCTCGACATAAGCTCAGCCTATCCAATATTTCATGTCGAATATTTTCGAACACAGCAACATCGATATTTCTTCAAATATTCATTATTCTCTGCCGTATATTTAATATTGAAGCAGGCTCAGTTTCGTACACCTTTTGCTTCAAATAGCCCGATAATAAAACTAAAGGTGTCAATTCTAAAAGGAGGCTGGCCATTCCGTAGGACCTCGATTACCAATCAAAGGGCCAATAGTTTCCTACTTGTCTAGAGTAATGTGGTAGTGCTCCATCTTGTTGAAATAATAATATCCATATCGAATTTATTAGCATTCACTTTGACGATTTCGGTGATTAGAGGATCAACAGTAGTTTCCGGCATATTCGAATACAGTTCCTCTGTTAATGTTCAATTGACCAGTTTGTACCTATCTGCGTGTAAAATCAAAAACTTGAGGAGAATATTAGAACTGAATAATGATGTTCTTTGTCGTTCTGACTTTTTTGTCTTTTTATGAACAAAAAAGAACCTGTCAACCGAATATTTCTAGAAATATCGATGTGAATGTGTTTGTATTCAGCTTAGTATCAAATGGTAGCGATATTGACTTTTTGTTCTAGGGTTGTAAAGTTTTTGTCAAGAGCTTCAAAATGACGTATCACAAGACCTCCCTTCCCATTACTTTTTTTACAGGTGGTTTCCAGTCGCCATCTCGAATTTTTGATAATTTCTTATCAGAATATAGTATTTTTGGATCGATTTCATGGCCCCAAGTTTCTAATTTCAGTGACTTGATACGTTCAAAAAATAAAAAGGGGGGAAATCGAAGAACTGCGCTGTATACACAGAACCTTATGCAGTTCATTTTAGAAAGAACAAAAAAATATTTGTTTTATATATCTTCTTGAATTTCAATTATGCCAAGTTATTGAAATCCCCAGAGATTGGATACATCTCATAGCAGAGCTATATATTTCAATTCAATTTGGAATTTTGAGGAAATTTTCTGAATAACGATGCTGAAAATAGTTTTTGTTGATTCATGTACCTATTGGGAAAATTGCAATCCATACAATATTCACACTAAAAGGAAATAAGCCATTGGAATTTGAGGCGGGATCCGATTTCGAAACTGAAACTATTAGACCAGGAGCCCGTATCACTATTTTTGATAGCGATTAAGTTTCCGCCCATCGACCACTTAAACTTATATTATCGAAGTCGGCGATGCCACAAAGATTCTCGATGTGATTTCCGGGGCGCAGTTAGGGGAAGGGGCTTACCGATCTGTTTCAAACTAGTGAGCGGAATTTTTCGTGAGTATAAAACTGAGAGTTTTGGGAAAGCAAAGATTTCAGGAAAATAATCCGACACTCGCTGATTGTCAGTTGCATGCCTACATCGTGGTGTTTACTGTTTATTGCATTTTCAAATTGAATAGTTAAAACTGAACAGTTAAAATTGAACATAATTGTGCAGAAATCAGTCGTGAGCTCATGAAAAAAAAACGAAACAGGTGGGCCAAGCGCCCCATAGGAACACTCTGGCCTGCGAAATTTATATTATTGAAATGCTTATGGTAAGATTCCCCCCCCCCCCCTATCAGTGGTGAATTGGATTTTTGACGATTTTTTTCCTTACATATTTTGAACGTTTGTTCACGTTGGCATGAAACCCGGTTCAGGATAAATTGAAAGCGGTTGTACTGTGGCGAGTTCCAAGGGAAGCCATTTTCACTAGTTAGATCTATGATTACTCTTGACTGTTCTGAAAGCGTCCTTCAATGAGAATGCAAACAAGCCTATGGGATCAGTTGGGAGCTGCATCTCTTGGCACATTTCGATAGTTGTGTACGATATATTCGAGTTCCAAGTATTTACTGTTATTCGATACATTTCAAATCTTGAAATTTCCTTCGATTCAGTACATATTTCAGTAGCTTAGAAAATCAAGCAGCGTCAAAGTGAATATAAGAGTGCTTGATGGCTTTATAGGTAGGTATAGGATTTAGCCTAGCTTCTTGGTAGAATTATATCTCTATTCTCTATAGGTTATAGGTATTCGTTTGGATATTGAGTGGGAGCATTTTGTTCGTCGTATGCTTTGATTGCGCACGGCTTCTATGGAAGTATTTCCATCAATATCTATTAGTTTTTTGCACCACGTAAAAATGGCACAAACAATCTAGTGAAAATTGAATCAGAATAAGAGGAGTTGAGGAAGATACACATGAAGTAGAATAATTCGAAAACAAACTCTAGGTGTCCGAGCTTTTTGCTTCGAATTCCAAATGAAGGGGAAACTCCAAGTGCATACTTTCCGTTGAACTACTCTGTATATCCGTTCGTCAGCAGTTAAAAGAACGAACAATTTCAGAACAATTTTCAGAACAACAATGTTTGATGATTGGGAACGTTTGAATGGGCACGGCACTCATTGAAGAATTTTTTTTCTTGAAAATAATATAGATTTGCGAGAAAAAAAAATATAACCGTCAATAGACAACTTTAATTAGTCAATTGCAACCAAATAGCGTATGGTTCAGCTGGAATTCCCAATACCGAAACCAACAACTGAAAATACTCTGCAAAAATTTTTTTGTATGAGCATTTGTATGGACAAGGCAATTGAAGATATCTCGCTACAGGTTATAAAAATATCTTCATTTCCGTAGTATACCGGCCACCGGGTGTCCCAGATTCAATGTTCCAGGCAAAATCTTGATTGTTGCATTTTCAGAACATATGGGGTGTCAATGTATGGCGTGGAATGTTCAGTTGACTCATCGTAGGTCCATAATTTTTAATAAACTAATCCTATTTTTTGATTTATATACATTTTATAATATCAATATTTTATTGTTTTTTCCTACTATGGTACTACAATTGAAAAAAATAAAAATATAAGTAAGGTAAATATATTTATTACATATAGACATGAGAAAGCAGGAATATACATAAATGACATTCATCACTAAAGAATTTTCATTTATACGATTTTCTAGCATGCCGGTCACCAGAACTATCTCGCTGAAGACTCCGACAGTAGACGGCTATCATGTGGCAATTCCATCTTCCTTGATAACGACTCTCCGTAGTTTTCATTAATGAGCTGCCTTATCTGTGGTCCATCAAATATTCCGGCTTTCAGTTTTTGTGTGCTAATTCCAGGAAACTTGCGCGACGAGTAATTGAAACAAAGTCCATCTTGATCTAAAGCGTTTACAAATTGCTTCATGAGTCCGAACTTGATATGCATTGTTTTGTCGCAACTAAAGTTCGTTAATTTCGTTATGTTGTCTTTGAATCATGACATTTCTCAAATGCCCATTTCTGTTAACCCAGGACTGATTCTGCTATCCCAAAGACATAAATACAAGCATATTTTGTATATCCACTTTGCTGTCCAAAGAGGAAGTTTACCATTTTCAAATCATCATATATCACCCACTGATGTTCTTCATACTTATTTTTTTTTTTCGGGACAAGTGATATTAGTTCATATTCTCCTATCATACTAGTATAATGACTAATCAGTATTGGCTCATATTTATTACCGTTGTGTGAAAGGACACATTCCAAACTACTTTTTGAACTGTTAATAAAAAGGCGCCATTCGTCTGGTGTATATTCCAATAGTCCCTTATCGTTACAGAAAACTAGTTTTTTTCCTGAGAGAAAATAGGCAGCAGATTCCTATCTCTTTACGATAAAAGGTAATATTAGTACCTGGATAAGGTGAATTCTTTTCATTTGCAATAGAGGCAAGTAATTCAGCAGACTCCTTGGAGAGGTTCAGGTCATTCAATTCTTGTTGATTGACGGATTGGGGATTTGCTGATATCTTCTTCAAAATCACTTTCTGTTTCTGATTGCCAATCCTGAACTTCATCAGACGTGGATGTATCTTGATCATCTGAGAGTGTAGACTGCTGAATATTGGAATGGGTATTTCAAAGGTACAGGCCATCTCGCTGAGTTTATATCAGGATATGTCCTTTTTGTCTATTGTTTCGATTGATACCCTTGATATTCACGATACAAAATAACAATCACCGTGATGGTTTCTTGGTTCCTCCAAACCATCGGCACTCCAAACTTCAGGGATGCCCTCTTTTCAACTGACCATTGCTGCAAATGTTCAACGCATGTTTTACATACCAAATGTGGAGCCCACGATGAGCTCTCTTCTCAGTCAGAAACGAGTTTCCTACTTTCTTTGAAAGTGTATCCACCACATATATAACGAAACACGTCTGGTTGATTGAAACAACTTATATTTTTGGATGCCATGCCTTTAATTCAATAATCGGAAAACGTACACAAAATAATAAAGCACCTTTATCTACACCCGTACTCTAATAATACACTTATATGCCCACAACCCGTTTTATAATGAAATCCATTACGATACAGATTTTCATTACGATACAGATTTTCAACCAATCATTTTTCAATCAAGCATGATGTGCGAGCTTTGCATTTTGACGTTTGTCAAGTCGAAATCAGTAGGTAGGTATTGAATTTTTGAAGAATTTAGTCAATTTTCGATAATCGAATGAAAATGTCTTATAGGTAGCAGTGATATAGGAGAATTACCAGCGACTCCTCCACAGATGTCTTAGACAAAAAAAAATTCAATCGAAAGGATTATATTTTTCATTTTACAAATGCAAGTCATATATTTTTATTTTCGACCAAATCAAATGAGCTCTCATGGCCAAGTGGTCAGTGGCGCTGGTAATGATTATATACTTCTGAGTTCAATACCTGACCTCGGCAAAGATTTTTTTCATTTTTTTTCTCTTCATTTCTCATTGTTGTATTTTCCGTGGTTATACCATCAATCATAATTTTTCAGAATTTCTCAAAGAAATACGATTGATTACCTACTATTGTTGTGTTCGATATAAATAGCTAATAATATAATATTTATAGTTCTTCATTATTTATTGGATGTAGATAAAATAGCGTATGCAACTCTCATGTAATGGTTATTAATACACTCGCATAAACCATACGAAACTCACCTTCGGCTCGTTTCGTATCCCGGTTTATGCTCATGTATTAATAACCATCATTACACGATCGTTGCATAATATACTATTACCTACAGATGCTCAAGAGTAAACTGAAACCTTTGAGGGTAGAAATATACAGAAGGTATAGGAAGGTCGGTTTTTACAATCATGGACAATAACAAGTACCTAAAATGAGGTAAATATATGCCAATTTTAGATAAAAAAATTTGGTTTTGACCTGCAAAGATATTATTATTTCGTTATTTTTACCTGTTATAAAACCTAAAATTGGTTGGCCTATAACTGAAGAACTAGAGCTGCTACGAGGAAATGACAGACATTTTTGAAACCAGCACATCAAAAACATTCAAAATCAGTTTATAATTCACCGGCACCAAGAAAAAATAATATTATTATGATGGGTTGTGAGAAAAGGTCAATCCTTCGTTTGTTGAAAAGTCTATAAATGTTATACCATTCAGAATCGAAAATAACACTGATCTATATTTGTTTTTGAATGGTTCTCATACATTCAGAACATCTTCTTTCATTCATTCTCAGAAAAATCAGTGCAACTTGGCAATGCCGCAACGAAATTAAAAAAATTTTACACATAGTAATGTCAAAATTGGTATACAATACGAATGTATTGTCGAATGTAGGTTGTTCAATTGAAAAAACAAAATTTTGATGCGTCACGCTAATACCATGTATGGGTAAAAATGATATCAAATAGTAACTCTCGTGGAGAACTGTCACACACTGCGACAATCAAGACATTGCCTGTAACATTAATCTGACTCACCCGGTATATAGGCTCTTCAAAATGAAGAGACATACATTAATACTCAAAACTTAATGTTGAAATACTTTAGATTAAAAAAAATATTCATCAAAATTACAAATCAAATAAAAAATATCCCTCTCTTTCCTCGCCACTCAGTGAACGATACTTCCATCTTCATCTATCAATCTCAGACCTTCATAGCTGAGAAATCAAACCATGAGAGACCTTGAATACCAAAATCGCCACCAAGGCGCTGGCAACAGGAACACTCATGATTCAACCAGCTTTTCATCGTATCGATCAGTGTCACGTATTATATGAATCACTATTCCACGTAGATATCCGTCACTCAATCGCTATCAGAGAACAAAGAAGTACCCATCAGCATTACAATTTCGATTCACTGCCAATCATGTTCTGTTCATTATGTTAATATAGATGTTAATTCGAATTGTTATTAGTGGTTCAGATATTGCGCACAAGTTACCAATACATATTCATGCGCCGCCGTCAATTTTCCATTCTTGTGGTTTTGCGTTCAGTTTTAGAACCGTCAGAATTCAAATACATGCAATAACCATCAGTAAGGAGAAAATGGAGGTCTGAGTTATTGCAAGAGGCATGTGCAAGAAAACAATTCAGATCTGAGGTGTCTGAAGAGGTCAATTCCATCTCAGGAGAAAAAATAATTCAAAATATTTTGTGAATAAAATGATGTATCAGTATTTGGTACATGCCTAATAAATAAATCTTTTCTTTTTCTGTGAAACCGACTAAAAATATATGGAGGCTTGCTGGAAAGTGCAGGGGTGGAAAAGTTAGGTGTCATATAATCTTCTAGTAGCTGATTAAATCATAGTCCCCTGCAAACCTCCAGTCACCGTTTTCAAAAATTTATTATTTGTGTCCATATTTGAAGCTGTAACTTCTCGTAGTGGCTCAAATTCATTTGAACAGAAACTAGAAAATATTGATTCGTTCACACAACGTCTCTGAATTCCTTGGCATATCGAAAGACTGGTATGCTGTCGATTTTTCGTAACTTATGCCACCATCGATTTTCTTATTGGATTATATTTTTTGTTTCTCAGTTTTGTCAGAAAAGAAGTATTGCCGAAAGATGACAATCCTCGAGACAAAACATCCGTTTTCTTTGATTGATCCTTATATCACAAAAAAGATAGAGCTCGCCCTTAACAGCACAGTCACAGTTGGTGTATTGCATTCCTTGTTCAAATTGAGGAACCTTGAATGATCGAATTTCATCACACAAAAGTGATAGAAGGCTTCACCCAGAGAGAAGGATGTTAGGTTTACACGTAAATAATACAGGTCATAACATAAATTTCAATAACAAAATTTTTTGACTGAGGAGTGCAATCAAACCAAGAGATTGTTTATGGAGATGGCGTTTCTCTCAGTCGGATCAGTGTTCAATTGAAAAATCAGACCTCAATCATTTGGGTGAAATTCACTCCTACTTGTTACTCATTGATAAAAAATTTCACAATGATCATAAGCAGCAGCAATAGTGTTAGTATCTGTCATACTTCAAAACCGTTCTTCAATATCTTGTCATATGCCATTTGTCTAAATTTCAACCCAACTTTCGTAATCACGCTATGATGTTCGAGCTTGAAAAAAATATCTCATAAAATACTTTTCAAATGAGTAATGATAATCAACTGTTTAAATACAGTGTTGAAGGAGTACACTTTGTGTTTGCAACTGCACCCAACAACCCGTCCATATATATATATATATATATATATATATATATATATATATATATATATATATATATATATATATATATATATATTTTTGAAAATCCGACAAGGCGTTGTCAAGTTATACCAGTGGTTCATGAAATGCAGACATTTTTTCAGACTTACTCATTATTCATACCACGGAAGAATTTCTGGAATCATTCAAGACTGTTAGTAGTCGGTAGCATATTCTATCATATGAAATACTCATCTTTTCCGAAAGTTATACAGGGTGGTCAGAAATATTACATGATTTTCACGAAATTCAAACTTTCTTCACATAAATTTTTCAAATAGTGCACCCTACAATATGAATCATTTTATAGCCCATTGGTGTTTTGATTGCTTATGGCCAATGGTTGTGAAAGAGACATATGAATTTCATCATCAGCAAATGCAAATAAAATAATGCAGTGAACTATTTATTCATTCAACTGTCCTAAACAAAGTCTCAACAAAAAAAAAACTGTGTTGACAAATAATTAGGGACGATAATATTAATATAAATGTTCGAATTGTCTTCCGTTTGCTGCAAGGCACATTTCGAAATTTTTCATTACATGATTTCTTGTGACGTTCCTCAACATTTGCGATGTTATACGTAGTTTGATGATTTTTTTTTGCATTTTCTGATGATGAAAGTCACATGTCTCTTTCACAACCATTGACCATAAGCAATCAAATCACCAATGGGCTAGAAAATAATTCATATTGTATGGTGCACTATTTGAAAAATTGATATGAAGAAAGTTTGAATTTCGTGAAAATCATATAATATTTCTGACCACGCTGTATAACTCTCGAAGAAGATGAGTATTACATATTATAGAATATGCTACCGACTACCAACAGTCTTGAATGATTCCAGAAATTCTTCGTAGGATGAATAATGGGTTTGTCTAAAAAAATTTCTGCATTTCATGAACCACTGGTATAACTTGGCAACGCCTTGTCGGATTTTCAAAAATAAAAAACCAATAATGAGCCCAAAGGAATGAGAGTTCAGATATATTGAAATATATTGGATGTTCCATTTGAAAACATTGATGTTCGATTTTGTGAGCCTTTCTTGCGCTCCTCGTATAAAAAATAGTAATTCCTGAAGTTAGCTCTCATAATGCGATATAATGTGATTTTATAATATTTTGAAAATTCCTATTGGTTCAAGAGATATTCAACTGTCCCACTGGTCTAGGGACACACTGTATATATATAATATATATATATATATATATATATATATATATATATATAATGCAAAGTGTCAACCAACGGACAGCTGTTTCGGCCTTTGGGCCTCATCAGACAATCCACGATAATAAACAATTTGGGAAATCTCAGAGCATTCAAAGGGATAGTCTCATGAAGAGTAAGCGAAATGTATGTGAAGTGTAATGCTGAACATTTCAAAGTGTGAACTCAATATAAGTATTCGCACCCTGTATCAAAATTCATTTGAAAATTCCTCTCACGAAACACCCAATGGAAGAAGTCTTTGTTTCAGTCTATACGAGATATGTGATTTCAATGTGTAAACTTTTTGGGTAGACAAACCATCGCCTTCACGTGGGATCAGCCGACAGACAGAAAATGCAGTATTGCAAATTCAGTAAGAAATATGAACGCTGGCTGAAATTGTGGGGACGAAAACATCTCGGAGAGTAGTTGATCCGGAGACACGGTTAGGAGTCGAACAAGAAAAAGTTCGAAGGGAAAAAAGAACTCGCGAACGCGAGGGGACGGCCTTTCGAGGTTTGTCCCCTGCCAAAATTATGGGGGCGCGTTTCATTACGAGAATCTAATTACGGTCGGAAAAATCAGGAAAATAATTAACGTCAAATTGATTCGTGTGCAAAGTGCCATATCTTGGAATACCAAGAAATCTATCGAATGAATGGAAACAGCCATGCAAGATAGACAGAAGACTTGGTATGTCAATTTTGATGTGTGTTAACGTAAATAACCATTTTATTCACTTTTGGGAAGAGAAACCATCATCAATTTTATATCTGTTGTTTGAATCACAAGTTGAGAAATCTTTCTGACTCTCTCTGACATCGAGTAGTTATTGAGATGGGCCGTAAGGCGGCCTATAATATACATTCAGCCAGTAGGGCAGATTTAGAGGAATTTATAGATATAAGTACATCAGATTTTTGTGTTCTGAGTACACATTTTTCTGTATGTGGAATTTTCATTATTCTTATGCATAGAGAAGATCATTGCCGGTCTCCGTTCATTTTTCAATATTTTGATTAAACTAAATAGTACGGTAAATGTCATTTTCTTTGTTATAAATTCATTTCGTTGTTAATATATTGTTTAAAATTATCAGAGGATTTAATTTCCTACAAGCCTTAGGCTTCTCACTAAAGACCCTTTCTTCGTGCAAATGGCCGAATTCATGCTCCTTTCGGAAATTGCCTTAACATCCAAAATTTGACATGGAATTACCCTCCTCGTCTGGTGACAACAACTGCCATTTATGAATTCAGAAGCCTTCAGCCAATCATTTCATCTAGTAACGTGCAGAGGGATTGTAATCTGATATATGATTTTTTGAGGAAAGCATAAAGTTATTGTTGATGAATGATTTACATGAAGAGAAATAAAATACTAGAAGCGTTCATGCAGAATTACAATAACTCTCGCAGCCGTTACATCTGGTGATCTAGCGTTGGGATTATTTTTGCTAAAGTGTGAACTAGTTGAGAAGTAATAATACAAAAATAATTCCTTTTAGCAATTACCACACTAGTAACAGAGCGGTGGGATTGTAAATTGTAAAGTTGTCTATTCTGTAAACATAAACTGATACAGATAGGTTGAAATAGAGGTACAGTGTTAGAAAGAAAATATTGAGGGATTATTGTGGGTACCTAGAAGAGCAATAAAAGTAAAACAACAATTACAAACCCTATCGTTCGTTACAGGAGCCACCTAACGGTTTAGGTGCGACACTCCAGAGAAGTTATTCAAAATTTCACATCGGCAACGATAATTCACCTTACTTTAAAAACCGAAAACTGCGCTCGGAGAAAGATGAAAACTTCTCTGGAGTGTCGCACCTAAAGCGTTAGGTGGCTTCACATACATTTCGCTTACTCTTCATGAGACTATCCCTTTGAATGCTCTGAGATTTCCCAAATTGTTTGTGATCATGGATTGTCTGCCCAACGCTGATGAGGCCCAAAGACCGCAACAGCTGTCCGTTGGTTGACACTTTGCATCCTATTCGCATTGGGAAACATTGGAGCATTAATCTATTTTTTGATACTTGTATCTTACTTTACCTATTGGTAACTAAACTCTTTCACTATTCATACCCCATTAGAGGTGTATGTGGACTCGGAAATTATTTTTCGGAGATTCTCCAGAAAAGTTTTCATCTTTCTGCGAGCGCAGTTTTCGGTTTTTAAAGTATGGTGAATTATCGTCGCCGGTGTAAAATTTTGAATAACTTCTCTGGAGTGTCGCACCTAAACCGTTAGGTGGCTTCACATACATTTCGCTTTCTCTTCATGAGACTATCCCTTTGAATGCTCTGAGATTTCCCAAATTGTTTATGATCATGGATTGTCTGCCGAACGCTGATGAGACCCAAAGGCCGAAACAGCTGTCCGTTGGTTGACACTTTGCATCCTATTCGAATTGGGAAACATTATATATATATATATTATAAAGTAATTTCTTATTTTATCATTATTACTATTATTTCTTCGACATTAATCTAGTTCACGGATTGTTTTGCTGTGCATGCATCTACATGCATTTATTCAACTCAATCAACTAAGAATTGAACTAATTATTTTGCTGACAACGTGTTATGAAGTTCCTTGTCGTTGTGTCACCTCATATAATTTGGCTTATTTCAATCGGTTGAAAAGCTAAAACGTGTAAAGCGACTAGCATCTACTGTCACGTGACATGGAACTGCATAAAACACGATTTCCCTATTTTTTGGGAACAGATTACACATAGTTAGTGTCATAGCAACTTGTACGACGAAGAATTAATTCACCTATTTCGGCGACCTGTTGTGTTTTTCTTGTGATTTAATAGATATTTTCTATTAATACGTTTTTCATTCCAATCATCCCCAACAAAATTTGGTGGCAGCGTGGGATGCTTTGGAGTGTTGTTAGCCAAAGTTTTTGTGCACTTTGAAGCTGTCAGTGACATTTATCACTGATTTTGAGCAATCCTGTGCCACAGTCAACAATTGGAAGCAGCAAGTATATCGAGAGTAACCGATCCACTGAACTAGTGTTCAAAAGCCATACATTCAAGGAGAGGTTGGAGAAAAACCCAGAAGCCAACAGGAGAAGCCGTCTAGCAGTCCAGTTCCATATTCTACGTCAATTTATACCACATCCGAATCCAGATTCCAGAATCCTCCCAGTCAACGGAGCAGACCCTCAACATCGCAGACACCCTCAGCATCGCAGACTCACCGGTTCCACTCAGCATTCCAGACCAACCTGTCTCACAAAGCAGATTCAGTCCTGAAGAAAATCGCCATAGTTAGATCTATTGTAATCTTGTGATTTTGTTTTATTTGTGTTTGCTTTTTTGATGCTTGAGATAACCCTCCAGAAATTGTGACGTGTTTGCCGATTTATTTGCTGGGGTGCGATATTCTCATCAAATATATATATATATATATATATATATATATATGGACGTTGTTGGGTGAAGCAGCAAACACAAAGTGTACTCCTTTAACACTGTATTTAAACAGTTGATTATCATTACCCATTTGAAAAGTACTTTATGAGATATTTTTTCCACGCCCGAACATCATAGCGTGGTTACGGAAGTTGGGTTGAAATTTAGACAAATGGCATATGACATGATATTGAAGAACAGTTTTGAAGTATGACAGATACAATCACAATTGCTACTACTTATGAACATTGTGAATTTTTTTATTAATGAGTAACAAGTAGCAAAGAATTTCACTCAAATGATTGAGGTCTGATTTTTCAATTGAACATTGATCCGACTGAGAGAAAGGCCATCTCCATAAACAATCTCTTGATTTGATTGCACTCCTCAGTCAAAAATTTTTGTAATTGAAATTTATGTTATAACTGTATTAGTTAAGTGTAAACCTAACACTCATCCTTCTCGGTGAAGCCTTCTATCACTTTTGTGTGATGAAATTCGATTATTCAAGGTTCTGGGTGATTGACATGTGTAAGTTTCCCCCCAATTTGAACAAGGAATGCAATACACCAACTGTGACTGTGCTGTTAAGGGCGAGCTCTATCTTTTTTGTGATATAAGGATCAATCAAAGAAAACAGATGTTTTGTCTCGAGGACTGTCATCTTTCGGCAATACTTTTTTTCTGAGGAAACTGAGGAACCAAAAATATAATTCAATAAGAAAATCGGTGGTGGCATAAGTTACGAAAATTGACAGCATACCAGTCTTCCGATATGCCAAGGAATTCAGAGACGTTGTGTGAACGAATCAATATTTTCCAGTTTCTGTTCAAATGAATTTGAGCCACTACGAGAAGTTACAGCTCCAAATATCGACACAAATAATAAATTTTTTAAAACGGTTACTGGAGGTTTGCAGGGGAGTATGATTTGAACAGCTACTAGAAGATTATATGACACCTAACTTTTCCACCCCTGCACTTTCCAGCAAGCCTCCATATTCTTTCAGACGGTTTCACATAAAAAGAAAAGATTTATTAGGCATGTACGGAATATTGATACATCATTTTATTCACAAAATATTTTGAATTCTTCTTTCTCCTGAGATGGAAATGACCTCTTCAGACACCTCAGATCTGAATTGTTTTCTTGTTAGCATGTAGATTGTCACGGACAAAGTATGATGAATTGTTTTCTCGGGTTTCATTCCGTGTTCTGTGGTTTTGATCCTCTGAAGGATAATTATCACGACGTTTCGCAAAGTCTCATTTGCCATCTTCTAGGTGATGTCTAGAGTTGCGACCTCCAAACTCGACTAATTAGTCGAATTAATTTCATATATTTTTTGTTATTTGTTGGGTATTATATCTTGAGGTGAGCGCAGGAAAGATGTCAGGTGGCATGTTGGGAGCACATGAAGTTGAAAACAGAGAGGACGAGTGAATTGTTAGAAATTTATTGGCTTCTGAGCCATGGTCTGCAGGTTTTTGGGCCTGAAGTTTCATCTGAATCTGCAGCAGACATTCTCAAAGTCGATGCGGCATCGGTCGAAGTATCCTTCTCTGTTGCGAGGCTCTGATTTGATGTGGTCAGATGATGTGTCATCAATCATCGGACCTAAAATCGGACTGTCTTTAACTTTAATTGATTTTCCGAAAACGTTTTTTCTCTCATTGGGAGGATCCGTGTATTTTGAACAGCTGGCATCCATGCTCTGTGGATGTTGAGACTCTCTTTTTTACGGCTGAAGTTCTTCCAAAGATTCAATTCACGATGGAAACGGAGAAGAATAGGAGAATAGCTTTTCTGGACGAATGAAAGGCGGGAAGTTGGAAAACTAGGGCATAGGGTATATAGAAAGCCCTCTCACACAGATCGGCACCTTAACAGGAATTCCAACCATCACCCGCGGCAGATGAGAGGAATGATAAAAACCTTGGTAGAAAGAGCGAGACGCATTTCTAATCCATTATATTTCGAGGAAGAAATGCGTCATTTAGAAAACGCCTTTTTAGGTAATGGTTTTCGCAAGGACGAAATTTACCGAGCCTTGCGACCCTGACAGGGATGTTCAATGAATGGCCCCGAACCAGCCGTTAATGGACGGACTTTCTTGTCCGATATTCACGGTGTGCGCTGAAAGACTGCTGGGAAAACATGGGTAAGAGCCATCTGCAAGACTACGAAAAAAATTCAGGAAAGCCTCAGTTCTGCAAAAGACCCACGAGATCCATCAGTCCAGAAAATGAGCCGTAGAATTATTCTGCTCTGTCTTCCAATATGAATGGAAAAAGTGGAACATATAACGTATAACGGCCGAATATACCGGTTATGTAGATTACAACACTTCGAAGCGGGTAATTCGAATTCTAAAGAATTTAAAGAAACGATTTTGTAGGGCTTTTCAAGAGCTATGTTGTAAATGTAGGTGTTAAAGGGCTATATCTCGCCGATTATTCACTCTATATAAAATTTGCATACAGGAAAATTTTTGTCATTAAAATAGCTACAATTCAGTACTATATCGTTTTTTTTCGTATCTTCAGTATTTTGGGAGATATTTTTGAGAAACGGGTCAAGAACACGAAATTGAAAAAATCGTTTTCTCTTTAGACTCCAATTTTTCTAAAATTAGGCATTTTCAATTGGTCAAACTTCGTAGGTGTATTAGTAAGTACATATATAAAGAGAATCACAGAGGGGTGGTGATTATTTTAAATTAGGGGGTACTTTGGTGGTTGTTTTCACAGATTTTTTCGTAGAAAAAAGCGGGTACCGATCTTATTCTGATCAGGAGTCGGTCAATTTTCACACAACAAAAATTATTTTTCGTTCGTTTGAAAGCAGTTAATGAATACTTTGATAAATATTCTACGAGCTTTCTTCGAAAAATGCAAATTTATTACGTTATTTCGCTTTAAACCTTCTAATTTATACATTTGACGAAAAAAGCTCAGCATTTATTTGCTGTATCTCAGTTCGTATTCGCCTTGGAAAAACTATAAAAAAAGCATTGTTTTTGTTTTTTCGAAGCTACAATTTGGGTCTCCACCCCTTTTTTGATAAAATGCATATTTTTACAGTTATTCGCAAAAAAACATTAAAAAAAGTCGATTTTTCCGTCAAAAAGTCGAAAAACTGTTACATTCAACTTCGAATAACTCAAAAAATATTACTTTCACGAAAAAAACGTATGAAACATTTTCTTCTTAGAATTACTTTTTCCGTCGATTCCTACATTTGAAATGTAATAAAAAAATTTCACCCACGAATTGGGGTGGCAACCACCCCCAATTCTTTAGCGTACAGCGACATGATAAAGAAAATGATCCTTGAGCTATTCCCTACCTTCTGTGAAAATTTCAAGTAAATCAATGGTGGACGAAAAAATTGTGAGCCAAAATGCTGCATTTTGTGGACTACATTATCCACTTCGGGAGTGTATCAGATGTCGTGTAATGTGATTCTGTCTATATCGGAACCACAAAAAGAAGCTTGAAAATTTCTTTTACCGAGCATAAAAGAAGTCGATATGGCTAAACACAAAAATCGGTGATGGCCGAACACGCTCAGTTGAAAGGTCGACGAAGGCAAGTGCTGAACACAACCATAAGCTATTACCTCATAGAGATACCATAGAAATTCACAAATATAAGAACAACTTCAACCGTAAAGAAGAGAGCCTTAACATACACAGAACATGGATACCAGCTGTTCAAGATACACGGATCCTCTCAGTGAGAGAATAAACGGTTTCTGATGATCGATTAGAGTTAATTGTGAGTCCGATGCTAGGTCCGATAAATAATGACATGTCTTCTGAACCAAATCAAATCAAAGCCTCGCAGCAGACAAGGATACCTCGACCATTACCGCAAGGTTTATCTGACCGGGGTACTTATCAGTAGATATCTATGAGTTAACAACCAACTCTCTAAGCTTTTACCATTCCTGTTATTGAATGAAACAATACCTAGTACTTTTTTCAGATGACCACAATCCTTTGTCGACCAACGAGCTTCGTGACGAAGAACTGGAACAAGCGATAGACATTTTGCGTAAGCTGCTGATCCTTCCATGGCCGAACGGAGAGAGCCCTCTATTGTACGTAGAGAATAACAATGGTCCCCAACGGCAAGCAAACGCAATATTTAAAGACCCTGCAATGGGTGAAGATGAACATATCAACCCAGCCCCGATCAAAAGAATGAGATACTACAGAAAATATCCGTGGAAGAGACAAAATATTAAGTAGGTATATGTGAAGTTTCATAAAAGTTTTGAAAGTATTTATATCATATCCTCTCATGAGTACAAATCATCCAGTTGAAAATTATGTTGCAGCAGAACCTAACACAAAACTGAAAACACTTGCATGCGCATGCGATCCTTGAACTATGTTGGCATCTTGAGAAGATAAGTCTGACTTTCCTCATTGATACCTTACCATACAATCTAACTTTCATCATTCACATACACTACGCAAGAGGTCAAAAAATGGTTTTCCTATTATCCTTTCCTCAATGCCAAAACACTATTTTTCACTACACATTGACAGATGTGGAATATTTCCATATCGACTTTCATTTATGGAAATTATATCGGTCCACAAAAATATATTCATACTTCTAATGAATTATTGATCATTGTTTCATAATTTTTGTAGAAAGGGTTCTCAAGGAAAAATCAGGCGGTTTTATCGAACTATATTTTCCTGTCGAAAGTATCAGGAATTATAAATTAATACTCGGTGTGGATACAAAAGACAAATCATTACCAATCATTTCATGAATATTCCTGCAAATAAACAAGCTCAATAGAAACTCAGTCATCACTCATTTGAAACAAATGAGAAAGTATTTGCAGAATCATAGTTTTTATTCAGTGATAGGGTTCTTCGATAAGGAAATTTTGATTGAGGTGATTCATGGCATACCAATGTTTTTATATCACTTCATTAGATATTTGAACTCACCACAGTCTGAAAAAAGCAAATATTTGTTTGAAATTTACCCATGAGAACTACATACGAGTATCCTAGTGGTTGATAAAACATTAACATAAGTGTCGGGATGGGGCACAGAAGACGAAACAGATCGAATATCTTCAAAACATATGTTTTCCCAATTGTGAATTCATTTAACGGGGGTCATCTTCCTATCATAACTTCAACTGTCATACCTCTCCTCCCACCCCTTGGTCACTATCACCCGAACAGTTTGAATAGGGAAAGTATTAAGTGTGACACATCATTTAAATGGAAATTTCATGAAGAATTCAGCCATATCAATTTTCACAACGTTACTTTTGATTTTGGCGCCCTCTTGTGGGAAATACAACTGTTGCGTATTCCAAAATATGATACATCATTTGCAAGCCAATTAGACAAAAATTCAAATATAGTCCGATTAGATTCAAAATTGACATGTATGTAGTGGGTTTCAGGGTCCGATATTATGATTTGTTTGTTGAAGCAAAAAATAAAAGTGGCTCCAAGATGGCATTTGTAATTATAGTCCGATTTGAATCAAAATTAGTATGTGGGGATTTTCAGGGTCATAAATTATGATCTTTTGTCAATTCAAAAATCCAAGACGGCGGGCGAAATTTGTAATTTTGGTTCGATTCCATTCAGAAATTGACATATGGGGGTTTTACAAATTTCCAGTACAACTAAAAAGAATTATTGAAAGTAAAAAATTTTTTTACATATGCGCTAAAAATGGCACAATATATTTTTTAGATATGTGACGTAGCCTATTCTGTGCTTGCTGAGAATACAAAATACATACTATTGCGCAATAAAATTTTGGAAATCCCCACATACTAATTCTGATTCGAACCGGACTATGATTACCAATTTTGCCCGCCATCTTGGAGCCCCCATCTTGTTTTTTTGCGTGGACTAATGAATAATAATTTATGACCCTGAAAATCACTGAATATCAATTTTGAATGGACTAGGACCATATTTGAATTCATGTCAAATTATCTTGCAAATGTAGTATCATAATTTGGAATACGAAAGAGTTGTTGTTTGCGCAAGGTGGCGCCAAAATGAAGAGTTAGGTAGTGGAAATTATTATGGCTGAATTCCCTATGGAATTACCTTTCGATAATAGCTTTGTTCGCGGATCGCATTTGGAACTGATTATGAACCAGGCCAGAACCAATGCAGGATTGTCGTAGAGCGCATGCCCGATTATGAACTTTTTCAGGATTTTATTTTACTGCCAACGAATTCACCGATTTCGAACTGTCATCAGGGTTATCTGTCATACTGTCTCGAGCAAGGGGCAAGTCTTCTAACAGTTTTTTCTTACCTGACCTAAAGTTCGTGTATTTTGGCCACAAAGAAAATTAGTGATACTGAAAGAGGTAATATTAAACAGTAATGTTTTGCATTTATTAATTATAATATCATTTGGACGTAATGGCCGAATGCTTGGTCTCTCCAACAAACTCTGAGGAGGAGAGTCATGAATGGACACACCAAAATACTTGAATATTCCTAGAACTGTGTCAAAAATACCGGGAGCAGGTGGGTATGATGAGAATGAAAAACTCAAAGAAAATGTTCGAAGAAATTGAGAAAGAAATTAAATCACCAAAACTGAAATAACTGGAGCAAACTGCGAAAGATGGAAAGTACTTGAAAGGAATTATAAGAACTCCAAACTCACAGCAAGGGGCAGGAGTGTTTGAATACGCCGAAATTATAGAAAGTATTCAAAGATAAAAAAAATTCGTTTTAGTTGTTATTCTTCTTGAAGTTTATTCTTGTTTGATATTTGTACTACGAATGTCATTTTGTGCTTAATGTTGTTCAATAAATGTATATTCAGCATTTTAATATTCCTCTTTGTCGAATTGAAAAAATGAAATTCAGATAAGTAGCTATAGAATTATAAATAACACTCTCCTTGTCTTTAGGAAGTGTTAGAGGTCTATTTGAGGTATGAACACTCTCAAGGAACCTATAGAATGTAGTTGCTCCCTTTGCAGCAAACCTCAAGAAAACTGTTAAAGATTGATTCTTAGAATCCCCTTTCTGCCATTTTCAATGATCAGACCTAGCATATCGATTTGATACCTCTTCGGACATTCGAGTTAATCGAAAATGATCTACATATAGACTATCACTGAACTGTGGCAATAGTTCTTCGAAGTAGCATTACTTTTGGGAACTTCAATAAGTTTCAGCAAATTTTCCATATCATCACTAGACGATAAATGGTCCGATATGGTACATAAAAACGAATAACCACTAATAGACAAACTTCATACTATAAAATAGTTACTTTATAATAATGCTGTAAAGATAGGTTATAGATTTGCTTTTTGTTTGCTGCTTCGAAACATCGAGAACCGAACTTTCCGTCCTAAAAAAATCCTAGGATTGCCAAAACCGATTCTGAATGAGTAATAAAGAGATTCAATGTGATCTGCGAACACGGAACGGTTACCAAAAATTCGGAACTATGTGATCCGCGAACGCTGTTTTTCAGACTGCGCATGCGAATAGTCCCTGAATCGGAATCATACCCGCGAACAAAGCCAATGTGTCTCACTCACTACTTTCCCTATTCAAATTGTTTGGGTGATTCTGACAAAGGGGTGGGGGAAGAGTTTGACAGTTGAGGTTATGGTAGGAAGATGTCACCCTTTGAATAAAAATCGACGTGATATCGAATTTTTTTCCCAACATATTTGTTATGAAGATTCTCTGTTTCTTTTTTGGTGTCCCAACCTGTATAATGAAATGCAAACTGTTGTACCTACTATGAATACGTATGTTCATATCCAATCAACCTCTTGGATATATATATATATATATATATATATATATATATATATATATATATATATATATATATATATATATATATATATATATATATATATATATATTTGATCGGCTAGGCTTCCGCGGTCAGAAATGTGCTGGCTGGAACTTCCGGTTGATCCGCGTCTGGAAAGATTTACTTGTCTACGTTTCGACTCCCATTTCGGAGCCATTTTCTGACTGAGTGACCTTGCGTCTAGGTCTGAGTTGTCTCACTAGCTGGCTATCATCACTGGAGATCGAGGATAGAAGGATATATATATATATATATATATATATATACCGTGTGTAACAGACTCTGGGTACACCCCCGTTTTCTCCTTTGCTTCTTCAGCTATATTTCTGAAATTTGGAACATTGAATATGCTCACTGAGCAGCATTTCCCGACATATCTGAAAGAGAAAAACAACTTCCAATTTTTCCGGAAATGGCATCAACTTTCGATTCTTGAATGGGACACACTGTATATTGTTACATGATCGTTTAGGGATGATCATGAGGAATCCAACGATACCAGGTTTGATGATGTTATCTCCAATGACTGCGGAGATATCGCCATTTATTTTATTCATAAGCTCAATGAGTGGGAGAGAGAATTGGATTGACCCGCCAGAAAAAGTTTCTCTCTCCTACTCGTTGAGCTTATGGATAAAATAAATGGCGATATCTCCGCAGTCATTGGAGATAACATCATCAAACCTGGTATCGTTGGATTCCTCATGATCATCCCTAGCCGATCATGTAACAATATACAGGGTGTCCATTCAAGAATCGAAAGTTGATGTCATTTCCGGAAAAATTCGAAGTTATTTTTTTCTTTCAGATATGTCGAGAAATGCTGTTCAGTGAGCATATTCAATGTTCCGAATTTCAAAAATATATCTAGAAAAACAAAGGAGAAAACGGTGGTGTACTATGAGTCTGTGACACACGGTATATATATATATATATATATATATATATATATATATATATATATATATATATATATATATATATATATATATATATATATATATATATATATATATATATATATATATGTTAGCATGAAGATTCTCACGGATGAGTTGTTTTTTCCGGTTTCATTCCGTCTTCTGTGGATTTGATCCCCTGAAGGATAATTGTCACAACGTTTCGGCAAAGTCTCATTTGCCATCTTCTAGGTGATGATTGAGTTTCGTCCTCCGAACTCGACTAATTATTTCGAGTTCTACTTCTCAATATATAGGGGTGTTCATTGATGGTATCTTTGATGGTATCTTTGTGGGAGGGGCCCAGGTCAAAGATACCATCAATGAACACCCCTATATATTGAGAAGTAGAACTCGAAATAATTAGTCGAGTTCGGAGGACGAAACTCAATCATCACCTAGAAGATGGCAAATGAGACTTTGCTGACAATTATCCTTCAGGGGATCGAAACCACAGAACACGGAATGAAACCCGAAAAAACAACTCATCATATATATATATATATATATATATATATATATATATATATATATATATATATATATATATATATATATATATATATATATATATATATATATATATATATATATATATATATATATATATATATATATATATATATATAGGTACATAAAGAGAGAGAGAAAGTAAAGAGTACTATCTTTCACTATTTGAAAGCCTAATAAAATAAGCTTCCGTTCTCGAAATGATTCTCTAATCCCATTATTTTTTTGGAAGCAAACTCTCACGACAAAAAAACGCAAAGATCCTGATGATCCTATAGTGATTTTTTGTTGTCAGATACGACCCAGACAGCCGTTTTGTATGCACCCCCACCAAAGATGAAGTTCATCGTTTGTTGGTGGCTCTCCACGAGTCACGTTACGGCAACAGAGAACTGGCGGTCGACTTCTGCAACAGGAAACGTCCAGCTTACACCGTCTTCACCAATATTCGCTATCTGGGAAAATGAACGTGATATGATACTTGTTTTACGATGTTGACAGGAAAAACAAACGTACTAGATATCCTCGATTGATGATTGGAAACTATTCTCCGTAATAAAAGGATTTCGTAGTCTCAATGTATTGTTATTTTTCGCTGTATATATTCTGAGATGTACTTCATTATTTCTGAATATAAATTTTTTGAAACCAAAAATTGCTCGGAAAATTGTTGGTATTCGCTGAAAACAATAATTGTTATTGTGGACTAGGTGATCGTAATACTTTTCTGAATTATGAATGCGAGATACAACAAGATAATATATTGATGTTCTGTTGTCATGATATCCTTCTGAAGATATCGAGTCATTCTATATCCACTGACACTCCCACGAATATACGTGAAAGTTCATTTTCCGGAATAATACACGGAGTTTCCCAAAAGTAATAGGAAGTCTCGAAATTCAAATAATCAGCCGATCACGCAACATTTTTGAATTTTCAATAAACTAAAAGTAGCTGAATTGCTTTCCCAATACGTGATAAATATGCACCTCGCTGGAGGGTGCTATGAATACTGACGTTTGATTTCGGTGAAGTATTTATATATATATATATATATATATATATATATATATATATATATATATATATATATATATTTATATATATATATATATTTATATATATCGCTGGAGCGAGTGGCTAGCTTCTTGAGAGGGTCATACATCTCGACTTTGACTCCGATGACTGGGTATTACGACTTCGTAAAGCGTATTTATGTGGATTCAGGTAGCCTGGAGTGGTAATTACTTCTTCTCCAGGATACCTGAATCCACGTAAATACGCTTTATGAAATCGTAATACCCAGTCATCGGAGTCTAACTCAAGATGTATGAGTTCTGCAGAAGCTAGCCACTCGCGCTGGCGAAACGTCAGAAAGAAATTCCAAGAAACGACGGCCTTCGAACCCAAACTCAAGTAGTGATACTGAAAACCACGGCCGCGAAAGCCTTAACCATCTTGTCAGAGTATCAATACCGTGAAGTTACTAAAAACAAAATATATCGAAAAATAGGGGGGGGGGGTACCTATTAAATATTCATACTTTCAATGTACAAAACTTCTCGATTTATTAAGGCCCGGTTCCATAATCGATGGTAAAGTCTCCTTCAAGAGCTAAAGTCGCCTTTATGCTTAAAGTCGATTCCATAATGGATTTTTAAAGGCTCCTTTACGTAAAAGTGTCATTTATGCTAAAGCGCCGATATAGCGACTTTTTAGTGCAAAAGGAGGCTTTTTGTCAACATAACCTCCAATACATTCATGTATCTTTTGAGCTTTGAAATGAATTATCGCCGATTTGAGTTGATTTCTTCGGATGAAGATGAGGATGGAAATTATGTGGATTTAAGGAAAGTGAAGGTTTACAGGAAAAGAGGAGCATACCTAACAACTTATAGTGAGAAAGAATTTTATGATAGGTTTCGCCTCAGAAAAAATACAGTTGTTTCATTATTGGAGCAAATAGAAGACGTCCTTGCCCCTCGTACCAATAGGTATGTCACTATTTACATCCATGATATATAAGATATCATCTATACCAGTTTTACATTTGAAATTTTTAGGGGAGGAGCTATTAAACCAATGCAACAGTTGCTATTAACGCTCCGATTTTTTGCAACGGGAAATTTCCTTATAACTGCAGGAGATTTCATGGGAATTTCTAAAACTTCCGCATGTAGAATAGTCAAAAAGGTGTCATATGCGATAGCAGGGCTAAAGAAAAGGTACATAAACATGACATCTACCAGGGAAGAGATGGAAAATGCTGCTCAAAAATTCTATAGAATAGCAAGATTTCCCAGAGTTATAGGTGCCATCGATTGCACCCTGATTAGAATGGATTCTGTTGGAGGTGCTGACGCTGAAATATTCAGGTGTCGCAAAAACTTCTTTGCACTGAATGTTCAAACTGTTAGCGATGCAAACCTGAAAATAAAGAACATTGTCGCTCGTTGGCCAGGCTCTACCCATGACCAAACCATTTTCAACAACAGCAATTTAAAGAATGAGTTTGAGCGAGACACGTATAAGCCATATATCTTGATAGGAGACAGCGGTTATCATCTTGAACCATACTTGATGACCAAGTTGCGCAATGTCATGAATGAGGCAGAAAATTTATACAATGAATCTATAATCAGAACAAGAAATGTTGTGGAGAGACAATATGGTGTGTGGAAAAAACGATTCCCAGTTCTGAGCTTTGGAATGCGCCTCAAACTTGACACCATTATGGCAGTCATTATAGCAACAGCGGTTTTACATAATATGGCTATTGATTGGAGTGATGAACCTCTACCCGAGTGGCTTGTCCAAGAAGACATTGAGGTTGAAGAAGAACAAGGAGGAGACCAAGATGATGAACATTTATTGAACGGGGGCAGAAACATGCAAAGGCTAATAATAAACAATCAAACAGCTCAAGTTTCAACAATTCAATTTCAATATTCTTTTTCTCCTTCTCCAATTCGTGTATCTCCTGCTCCCTGACATCTTTATTTTTCTTCAATTGAAGTTCATCCTTCATGGTTTCAGCCATGACTTTGTAATAATTCTCTTTCGCTTCTCCTAATGAACTCTGCATAACAGGTCGCAGCTTCTTGGATGGAGTTTGTTTCAGTTTATGAGGATTATACTCCGTCCAGTTCGTAACTTTCTCTGAAGCAACCTTAAAATAAATAAATGATTACTTGTTCAAGAGCAAGTTTATTTTAACTTACGTTTCTGGAACATCCAGGTAGATACTTTTTTCCTGTAAGGACCTCTTTTGGAGGGGGTTTTTGATAGCACGAAGGTTTCGCAGGTTGTTTACTATCTTCTTCAGATGTCAATTCCTCTGCAAGAACCACCTGAAATTTGAAAGCCATTGATGAAACATTCTTCATGAAATAGTCAAAATATGAATATTTTAAACCAATAAAATACATACTTCGATTTCTTCAATATGCATTGGCGGTTCAATGAGAGAGACATCTAAATCTTGTCTCAGATCGTCATCCATCTTCTCCAATATGGTTTCATTTGCCTGGAATAAAAAACGAATTCATAAATATATTCAAAGATGTTTCAGTATTTACTCACCTTGTCATCGTCGTTTGGGTTCGTGAAACCTACAACCGTTTTGGCATTCACAATTTTCAGAACCATGTCCATAACTGGGTCGTCCATCTTCGGTATGAATATACCACCACCGGTGCCCTTCTCATATATTTTTTCTTTCGCCACTTGTTTCCTCGTTTTGGTTTTGAGGTTGTCATATTTTGACTTCAGTTGGTCGACACCTCTGAATTCCAAACTATTGGTGTTGAAAGAAGCGCAAATCCATACCCATGCCTTATCCTGCAAACATACCATATGTTACATAAAATACTCAGCCAATGAATTAGTCAAGGATAGATTATGCTCAAGCCCAACGTGGATCAAGAAACTACTCATCGAAACACGCATGATTCCTCTAGATAACCGCGAGAATTAAATAGATATAAGCAGTCACATTTTTTAAACAGGAATGAACTCACCTTCTCAGTATTTGAAACCTTGTTTGTTTCTTTGTTCTCTATGAACTTCCTCTCTTCGTAGATTTTCTCCACTAACCGCAGCTCATCTTCTTTACTGAAGGGCGATGCCTTTTTTTTCTTGCAACTGCTTGAAGCCATCAGAACGGAAATAATCAAAATACCTCGCAAAATACTTAAAAATCCGGAGACACCGAAGCACTTGAACGAACCAAAACAAATAAACACATATCTATTTAACCTCACTTTATATACGCTCAGGTCGCTCAGTGATGCCAACTTTCATTCAAGGCAAGAAAACCGCACTTTTAGTAAAGGCGACTTTACATTCGATTATGGAACACCCGGGACATTTAAAGCCGACTTTTGAGAAAAGGCGCCTTTTGGTAAAGTGTGCTTTTGACCGATATTATGGAACCGGGCCTAAGTGAAAGTATTTCAATGAGATGAACTTTCCTTTCTCGATTTCTCGAATTGAATGCTTACTAAGTGACCTAATTTTTTTATTTTTGGTGTATAACATGTCCGTTGTGTAGGTATTATACCCCTTATAATACATTCGACTTTTTACTTTATCGTGTCAATCAATCTCGAAAAAAAATTGAAAAAATATTTCCAACTTTTCCTTATCTCTCTTTTCGCCCTTGGTCCGAAATATCTTTAAAGTTGCACTGCAACTCACTTCGAAGGATCTGTATATCCAATTAGAGCTCATCACAATGTATTCAAAAACATCAGCACTCCGATAAATTTTTAGTCACAGCAATCAAAGCCACAATATAGCTTACCAATATTATGAAATTATTTCATTCAAGGTCTCCATGATATTTAAAGAATGAATATTTAGATATTTAACTGGGATTGATCATTCATCGCCTATCGAGTAGGATCAAAATGAAGGATGGCCAAAATATTTTAATCACGGTTAACCTCTAGGCCAAGGAATAGCGGCCGCATCCGGATCGCCAACCCATTTTGTTGGGACCGCTAGAACACAGCAACTTGCAATACTGGGTACGTAATTAGATAAAAATATATCCCCCACATTATTTGGGTCAACAAAAAAATTGAAATTTCGCTCTGAATATTATATCGTGTTTTTCAACCCAATACAATTTGTATAACTACTGCTCTTCGGGCTTGAAGGCCGTCGTTCTTTGGAATTTCTTCCTGACGTTTCGCTAGCGCGAGTGGCCAGCTTCTTCAGAGGCTTATTCATCTCCGATGACTAAACAGTTCGATTTCTCAAGGCGTATTTATATTGATGCAGGTAGTCTGGAGTCTTAATTACTTCTGTCGGGGAATAATCATCATTATTAGTTGCCGCACTACCTGCTGTGATTTCATTAGTTATTCTAATCACAGCAGGTAGTGCGGCAACTAATAATGATGATTATTCCCCGACAGAGGTAATTAAGACTCCAGACTACCTGCATCAATATAAATACGCCTTGAGAAATCGAACTGTTTAGTCATCGGAGATGAATAAGCCTCTGAAGAAGCTGGCCACTCGCGCTAGCGAAACGTCAGGAAGAAATTCCAAAGAACGACGGCCTTCAAGCCCGAAGAGCAGTAGTTATACTAATAACCTCGGCTGCGAAAGCCTCAACCATTTTGCCAATACAATTTCCAATGAACTTCGACATCAACAACCCCAGCAGACCGGTCAATTTCTCTAATGTATCGAAATGTTTCCAATGGATTGCTTCAAATAATGAAAACTTTAGTTATTTTCGGATTAATCGGTTGGAGCACCAAATCGTGGAATATTTTTCTGTACTAGTATTCAGTTGATATCTTTTTTATTGAAATTTTCCGAGGGACACAAAAAAAAGAATACCTAGGAAAGCAAAATGCTACAAACTAGAAAGTTGCCGGTTGATAAATCAAGGACTGTACAATCAAAGTTGGAAGCTTGAATATCGTAACACCTGTGGAAGTTTTCCACTCGTAATGTGAAAATTATGCTCTCAAGGGTAAATTATGAAAATGGGTCAAAGTTATTTACCGTTTCTGTCGGGAGACTGCTACACCGAAGAGGGATGAAATGTGAAAAACCTAGATATTATTGGGGAAAATAGACTTCTTATAACCATTTAACGATTGTTAATGTTACAGTTGATATCTCATTCGTCCAAACGAGAGAAATTTCAATCAGTTAAAAAACATAATATCTCATATCATTATCAGAAAAATACTTGCTTGTTTCACCTCTACTGAAAAGTATGGAATAGTTTGCATTTGTATACGAATTGTGTCAAATCAAATCATTGGTATGTGCTTTCTATGAAAATATTCCGTGGAATATATCGTAAGAAAATATCAAAACCATCAGGCTGGAGAGTGAACAAATTGCTAGGGTGTACCATTATCCATTGTTCGATTGATTTTATAAGTTATGGAAATGGAAAAAGATATGGCTGAAATTTAATGAAAGGATAAATAAGAATGTACTTAAGTGTGGTTGACAACGTTCCTTGCTGACTGGTACTGGTTCGGACTTCCACTGACTATTAACTTTATTCAAAACCTCAAGCTGAGAAAAAAGTGAGTACACTCAACTATACAAATGTTCCCAACATTTTTTCATATTTCTTTACTATTTGAATTTTTTTTGCTATTTCATTTTCAAATATGTCGAATTTTTTGGCACAGTATTACCTTCTTCGATCAATGAAACTTTCATTTATTTTTTGACTAAAAATCTATCTCAACCTATTTGTTTTCATTCGATTTCCGTATTTGATTTGGATTTTCCATAGGTTTTTTTTCTTAGCATTAGGATTCAACTAGAGTTAATAATATAGGCAGTGGAACCAACACCATTCAAATAAAATGATGATG
Organism: Zygogramma bicolorata; assembly: GCA_032362365.1. NCBI lineage: Eukaryota > Metazoa > Arthropoda > Insecta > Coleoptera > Chrysomelidae > Zygogramma > Zygogramma bicolorata. Next base: position 1,090,244 of record JAVJAQ010003765.1, on the reverse strand, counting down.
AATATTAAAATTTTCAAGTCACCACAGGAAAATGTTGACCCGATTTCATTGAGAAAAAATCATTTCGAAGCATTATATAATACTTTTTCAGAAATCAATTATGATTGAAGTTACAAAATCTCACTTTGAAGCAATCTTGATGCTAACAGAAATGCAAAAAAAGTGTTTGCTGTATCATTTCAAATGTTCAAATGTTCGTGTTAATGAAGTGAATTTTTCAGTGAAAACTGAAATGATTTGTATTTCAAACAATAATAATCTTTGAGTTGTTCTGAAAATAATTAATGAATAGTTTAGTAGACATCCTGAAGTGAAAAAAGGTCATTCAGACTCAATTACTTCAAAAGCTATAATAGTAATCTATTAAGATTTCCTCAAGTACTATATAAATCTTCATTTTCCACTTATTCAAAATTGAATACCGAAAAACTGGTTATGCATAATATATTTGCGAAATATATCCCACCAATCACGCATGATATGCAAATTATATAATAGTTATTCATGCAAAAAGTGCATGAACTATTTTTTTTTAAATGCATGAGAAATTTGGGCGCACAACCTGCAATCTCATGAGTAAAAAAACACACTTTATGTACCGAGTTTCATGCGATATTTTTTCTACAATCGTAATAAATAAAACATATTACATATTTATATGAGAATAAAATGACAAAATAGAAACAATTCTAATTTTAAACGATTAATAAACATTTAACTTCATGATAAAGTTACGTTGAAAGTACAATTATTTATATTAGGTTTCGATTCAGTTGTAGGAGTTTTTGAGATTCGTGTTACGGATATACTATGCTCATTGAGTTTATCGAGATCCACCTCTTTGGTAAAAGTAGCTCCCGAATATCCCGATTATCGTCAATGTTGTTTGCGAGAAAATTCTGGAGGCACAGATAAGTTCCGCATTAACAGAACTATCTACATATTATTCCCCTGCAACCATGGTCGCCTTCCCACTGATTTTTCTTCACTGAAATAAATCACAGCCAGCGTCAACTAGAAGTGACTCCGAAGTTCTTCTAGATGAATGACCATTATGGGTTGGGAAGATTTCAATATTTTCCAATAAGGGAGGACATTTCTATTACGTTCACTGAAGTCACGTAACGGCACTTTTTTTCACTTATATTATACTTTTTTTATGTGTTTGAAAAAGTGGTACTTTCAACTTATATGCATTTCAAAAGATTAAGTTTATAACGATCGTAGAAGTATATATTTTGTTCTTGGTCATTTGGAATATATCACACGAGGATATATTTTGAACATGTTAGTGTCATTCTTTTGCATGCTGTTTTTTTTCAAAATTAAGACTGTTAGTTAAGAAATTATGAATATTATAAAAAATGTATATTGATGTCAGTGTATTTCAGAAGTGTAATCAATATTGAAATGTAATAATATATGCCAAATAAACATAATATATGTTATTTTCATTGTTTTCCATGAAACGTTGTTTTCATTCAATCCTCATACCCAAGATATTTATGATAACTTCAACGAGATGAAAAGATCATTGGGAGATAGAGATAGAAGTGAAACTTTTTGTAGAGATCAATTACACTAAAATCAAACTAATATTATTTGCACTCGACGCGCGTTTCGCTTATAAGGTTGACATCTTCAGGAGAAAAAAATTGATATCAATATATCAATTTCATTTTTCTGAAGATGCAATAGCAATATCAATATATCTATTTTCTTCTCCTGACGATGCTAACCTTGTTAGCGAAACGAGCGTCGAGTGCAAATAACATCAGTTTGTTGCTTGCTTTCACAGAAGTTTCAACTTTTACACCAACTGTTCCAATCTCATACTTAATAGAGAGAACTGAAATATCTCACTACGCAAGAACTTGTAACAGAAACTAAAAGAGTGTAAAAAGGGCTCCTTATTCAATATGGTATAGTACAAAAGGGGTACCGGAATTTACAAAAACTTGGTCCCGTAGTGTAACAACTTGCCAGCAACAAACGAATTTTCCAGTCATAACGAATCTCTTGAACTGACATCATTATCGCGAGAACTTATGCGGCGCGTTCATCACAAAACTCTTCTAGATTTTTACCACAAGCTATAAAACTACCTCTCGTTAAGGTGAATAAAGAACTACAAAAAAATCTTGTCAGACTAATACAGAATGGTTATTTCGTTATGATTTTTTCAACTTCCATTCATCATTTCCAGATATTTAACAGAATTCAACATATCCCAGGAGAATTTATTCAGTTTCGGCAACGAAATTTTTTGTATGCATTTTTTATGGAACAAAACAGGTGTTCAGCTTCACCCCTTCCAAACCTTGGACATTATTCAATCGGTTATTCTCAAACGAATTCAGATGGAGCTGGTTATAGCTCCATCTGACTTAAGTTAGCCACTACTCGCTAGATGCCGCAACCAACATCACGGGTGTTTTCTGGTTTGAACACAACAATCATATTCGAGAATGGATTCGGAAACTATTCGTCGTAACGTCACTTATAACAAGAGTCGCCTGAACGCGAGAGTTGAATCACTTTGGGTCAAATCAAATGTAAAACGTGAAATATCAGTTTGAACATTTAATTCCAAATATTCGAATAAACGACAAACGAGGAAAACTTATCTCCTTTCGCCCCACAAAAAGGGACAAAAAACCCACATAACCTCAAATAATAGTCGAGTGCGTTTCAAAGCCAATGTGATTCAAGATTTGAATCAAATTGAATACGTTTCAAATAATTGTTGATGTGACATAATTGTTTCTACGACAGAATGAATTTATTTTCCCGAGTTGGGTAGATGTGAATTCGTTTTCACTTCAACTGTTCGGAAAGAACTCACTTGTGTATTCTGCATGCTGTCGCTAAAGAACACGTCAAGAACGCATTGAAAGCATGAAAAACTTTTTATTCCGTATAAAGAATGGTGCCTGGAGATAGTTGTTTCTTTCGACTCTCTATCAACACATCGGATACTTTATTTAATGAGTTTAGCGAGTTATTAACAGTATTAATATTTCTAATCATTGTTCAAATTCAAAGACCATGAAATCTCACGTTTTGAGTGAGTTATCCTCTGTTTGAATATATCCAGAAAATTGTTTTGATGTGTTTTTCAACACAGGTAATCAAACATAGGCTGAACTTTCTCTGATTTATCATCATGTTATGTAACGTCTTGCAGCATGCACAACTGCCTCAAAACCTCCACGAGTGCCAAAACCAAATTTAATGAGTCTAAACATATCTTCAAGCTTTTTTCTCAGTTTGAATCATATCAATTTTGCAACTAAACGACGGTTAAACGTCCCAACGTCAATGAGCCTGATGCCCCCACATTGTTTTCTAAGTCCACACAAAGAAGCACCGAAAATTATTGGGCAAATATCGATGTTCACCCTACCTAACAGGAATGAATAACATGAGTCTGTGACGGACTTCAGCAATTTTGCAGTCGACGAACCCGCACTGTAACTAGTCATATCTTGAATATGAGAGGGGCTCAAAGAATCCAACCCCTCCAGAGGAGCTTGTTCGGAAAGATTTCATTGCACGAGAAACATATTTTTCAATAAATTCGGAGAATTTAGCGTACGATTGGAATAGTTTAGGTTTCTCTTTATCATGCTTGCCAATGAAATCTTGGTATTGGAAACATTGTGAGAAATATTGAAAGAACCATATGAAAACAACAGCAGATTCTCCCATGAACGAATAAAGTTATTTTTCACGTAGTCATTGAACAAGCTGGAGAGAGCCGAGGCAGATGGAGATCTTGTTAGTCTTAGATGCAGTGTACCGAAATGATGGGATTCGGTTGAAATAAGTTATAGGAGTTCGGCAGCGTAGTTTATTTGCCCAAATATGTAACAGCTCTAAAACAACTAATAAAAAAACATAGGTTCATAAAATGTAACTATTAACATGCCAGCAATACCACTCACCCAATACCAGGGTTTCACTGCATTTATTATTATAAATAATATATCAGTAAACTAGCCCAACGGCTATAAGTTGTTCAGAACAAAAGTTTTTCCTTCCACTTGCACGTTCGGTGGTTCAAGTTTTTTCCCAGTACCTCGATTCAGAACAGCACAACTATTTTACAAAATACGAAATAACTAAAACCCACTCGTAGTACCCTCTGGTGCCCAGGAGCCCAACCTGATTCGAGCTACTACAAGTAAACCTTTCTCACCATAGTACAGTAAGATGAATGGTAGCATATTTTGGTACATCTTGCCCCCCCAAAGCTTCAATTTCTCTTTCATTCCTCGACCATAATTGGAGCTTTACAGAAATATTTCTTCAGGTGACTAATATGAAACGAACCCCGCTCCTTCCCACTATTTGGATCAACTAAAATATAAGTAGCTGGACCAATTGATTTTTTTATTTTGTACGGACCCTCAAAGAGAAGAAGGAATTTTTTTGTCTCCGATTTCAGGGCGGAAGAAACCGGGTTGGCCCTCAACAATACTAAGTCTCCCTCTCTCAGAACTTCTGCAGGCTCATGAGTACCTTGTCGCAAAGAACGGCGAGCCGCTCGATTCTGCAACGTTTCCTTGGCGAGTATGAGTTTTCGATCATACGGTACCCCAAGTAAAGGACCCTCCGGTCCCCTCAACAGAGAATTTATGAAAAATGTAAAATTTTTCAGTTCGAACGCCCACCGAGTATGCTGCTCGTTGCAGTAGGTCCTACATAATCGACCTCATCACCCGTTCCACAGGATTAGCCTGAGGATGACGAACCGACGTCATCATGACCTTCACCCCTAACGGCGTTAATGTTGCTTTCCATTTCTCCGAGGTAAACTGAGTTCCTTGATCCGTGAGTACAGCTTTTGCGATTCCGAACTCGGGAAAATATTGTGTGGTGAGTCGGTTTAGAATAGCTCGCGTAGTCGCTTTTTCAAAGGATAGCAACTAACATATTTTGTGAAAACTTCAATTATCACACAAATATATGCCACCCCGGATCTACTGGGGGGAAGAGGTCCATAAAGGTCCAAGGAAAGGAGTTCGTTCTTTCCATTTGGCAGAATGGCTTGCCACGGCGGCTTGGAAATAGAGGACGCCTTCGCCTTTTGACATGCCACACAGGTTTTAGTAACCTGCTTGACTGTTTTGAACATATTGGTCCACCACACTTCACTTTTGAGGGCACACCACGTTTTGTAAGCGCCAAAATGCCCGTAAGTGACGTGAAAAGCTTCGGCTATCTCAGCTTCCAGCGATTTCGGTATGCACAACCTGTACCCACCGTGATTCTCTTGACGTAGGTATAGCTTTTCTTTGTATAAAACGAAGCGTGATTGCAGGGTTTCATCTTGAGGCATCTTATCCATGATGTCTCCTAACTTGGAATCTTCGCGTTGTAATTTACCCAAACCTTTCAACCTACTCTGAATTTCGATTGGCAATTTTAATAACGAATAGATTTTAAATAATTTGTCTGAAGGAACGGGGGGCCGGATCGCGGAAAACCTCGATAACGCGTCGGCAATTACATTCTGGGTACCTGGAATATGCACCAAATCAAATTCGTACTCTTGCAACGCCAGAGCGTATCTAGCAATCCTAGGAGAGAGTAGACGACAGGTTTTCAGGTACGCCACTGAAGTATTATCCGTAAATACCGTAAACCGTCTTCCTAACGAATGAATTCGGAACTTATTCAAAGCCCACACTAAAGCAAGAGCCTCCCTTTCATTAATATGATATCTCTTTTCTCTATCAAGTAGTAGCCTACTCGCCCAACAAACCACGAACCGCTTTCCTTCTATCATCTGAAATAATTGAGCCCCCAGACCTACGTCACTGGCATCAACCTCCAAACAGAACTGATGATCTTGATTAGGATGATAAAGGATAGTACTTTCAACCAGTGCCTCTTTCAGTCTCTCAAAAGCATTTTTTTCTGTGTCCCCCCAACACCAACGTACCGATTTTTTCAGGAGATTGGTGAGAGGTTGGGCTATCGCCGAAAACCGTGGACAAAAAGATCTATCAAAATTCGCCGATCCTAGAAAACTTTGAAGTTCTTTAATATTCTTTGGCTGCTGGTAATCAATTATGGCTTGGGTACGGTCTGGATCGGGATGATATCCTGCACTGTCAATAATGTACCCCAAAAATGATATTTCCTTTGCAAAAAATGTACATTTAGCTAGTCGTAATTTGAACCCGGACTCATTCAACTTAGACAACACGCGATCTAAATGTTCAATATGCTGTTCAAACGATTCTGAAATTATGAGAAGGTCATCAATATAAACGGTTACAAAAGATTCCACTTCTGGCCCTAAAATGCTCGTCATACCCCGCGAAAAAGCACTAACACTAGTAGAGAGACCGAACGGTAACGTTTTAAAACAATAGGTTTTTCCATTGAATGCGAATCCCGTATACTGCTGCGACTCCTCCGACAGTGGGATAGCCCAATAGCCATGAGTGCAGTCGAGTGACGTCATATACCTAACCTTACCCAAAGAATGTAATAATTTCTCCACTGGACGAGGAGATTCGTACTCGCGCTCCATCAATTTATTGAGATGCCGGGCATCCAAACACACCCGAACGGAGTTATCTCTTTTCAGGGTGGTCATTAATGGTGAAATGAACGGTGTGGCTGTCCTTCGTATTACGCCCCAGCTTTCCATCAAATCCAGTTGGGCTTGGATCAGTGGTTTATGACTGACTGGTACCGGATATTGTTTAATAAAAAATCCCTCAACCTTCTCTTTCAACCTTATTTCATGTACATACCCCGACACTAAACCCGGTTTTTCAGAAAAAATTGAACGATGTTTCCTAAGTAATTCCTGGAAAGTCTTTTTTTGTAGTTCTGATATTGACGCATCTTCCAGAACCTTCTCGAGCTCGAGACTAGTCGGCTCGTAAGAACTTGACTCAACCTGGAGAGCCCTGATTTTTGATACATTTATTAACTTCATTTGGCACGATTCCTCATTATAAAAATTATGAAGTTCTCGAATCTCTGCCACTTCTATATATTTGTGGTCACTTTTGAAACAATACATTCAGACCCCAAATCTATTTTTACTAAATACTTTCTAAGTAAATCAGTTCCAATTATAATCGAGAATGCTAAATCGGGAATTAAAAGAAACTCGTGAGTGATTTGAATATCCATAATCGAAAACGTGAGAAGCAATTGTTTTTTGATACGCCTCTGTTTATTCTTATATGCTCTGGTTACCCTAACGCCAGTGCAAGGAAATGCTGGAATCAACTCTTGATAATTCATGAGTTGGGCCCATATCTCCTCGCTCATAGCACAAATATCGCTCCCGCTATCAATCAATGCAGGAAAAGTAAATTTAAAAACATTGATACTTATCACCGGTGCCCTTGAGTTGAGAGTCGAATGTTCGAAGTCACACTCTTCGAGCAAATCGTCTCTCGGATTATTCAATACTTTTTTGTTCGACAAACATTCCCTCAGTACTGTTGCCCTCACGAAGGTGTTTTCCTTTCGTGAGGGGACGTTCGAGTTTTCCGAAAACTCATCGCTTTCATCTCTCAAATTTTCTTCTACATTCATCTGACATACTCTATTATAAGAATGATTGAATCGCCCGTTTCCGGCTCTTTCCAAAAACTGTCGATTTGAAGAAACATTTGGTGAACCATTTCTTTCCATTGTATTATTGTTGGGTGAAAAACTTGACCTTGCTTTTTTTTATAATAATCTGCTTGACGCAGTCTTTCTACTGCCTCATCTAAATCTGCAATACCTACTAAAACCAATGAAACATGCTCCGGAAAATGACGGCCAATCATTCTAATCAACTGTTTGTCTGAAATTTCAGGTTCTAAATGTCTAGCCATCGATACATATTTAATAAAATGTTCTAAATATGAACCCTCATGCATTTGAAATGTGTCATTCTGAAGCATATCTCTAACCTTCGATTGTACGTCATCATTCCAAAAATATTTAATAAATGCAGTTTTGAACATTTCAAAATCACCGCATTTATGTAAGACCGCTTGTGCCCACAGCAATGCGACCCCTTTGAACTGATTTTTAAGAACAGGTATAAAACTCTCGAATGAAATGTTTTCTGAATTGAAGGAAAAACTGATCTGCTCCAAAAATTCAATAGGATGAATTTGCCCTGTGTTATCGAAAATGGGCAATTTTTTGTTAGCTTCCAAAAAACTATTATTCTGGTTATGTGTTCGTGATATAACACTGGCATTCAGTGAGTGATTCTGCATTAGAGATGTCATAATTCGAGACACTATATCTGATAACTGTTGATTGGTTATATTATTATTTGGATTTTGACTATTTGAATTTGTGTTATCTACATTTCAGTGTGGTGGTGGCACAGGGGGCACAAAAGATTTGTAGCTCCTGAAGGATGTTCAGAAACTACTGTCCCCTGTTGCCCCACCTCTCAATTGAAAAATCTTAGCGTATTATGTGACCGAGAAGCGTAATAATTGTTTTCTGAATTATTTCTAAACACTGGGGGAACTTCATTTCTGGTATGATTATTCATATAACTATTTCTTCTGCTTTGTTCTCGCTATCTCTGCTGTTCTTGCCCAAACTAACGAGCGGAAAAGCTTTGTACCCTCTCATAGGAAGGTGGTTCTTCCCTCTGATATAACGGATTTGACTGAAGAAAAAATTCTCTCCTACCTTGAGTCCTCCGCACTGGTGTTTCATTCGGTAGGCTACTTGCTTGCGGTTCCTCCTGTCTTTTTGAGACCGCTCCCGTGTTCACTGCATATTGGGAATTGATTGGTATGTTTCGACTTCTCAAGTGGTAACCTTCATTTCCATTCATCCCATTTTCCTTATTTGGGGAATGCTGGATCGGCATTTTTCTACACTGGCCACGAGTTGAGCGCCAAGTTGTACCGAAATGATGGGATTCGGGTTGAAATAAGTTATAGGAGTTCGGCAGCGTAGTTTATTTGCCCAAATATGTAACAGCTCTAAAACAACTAATAAAAAAACATAGGTTCATGAAATGTATCTATTAACATGCCAGCAATACCACTCACCTAATACCAGGGTTTCACTGCATTTATTATTATAAATAATATATCAGTAAACTAGCCCAACGGCTATCAGTTGTTCAGAACAAAAGTTTTTCCTTCCACTTGCACGTTCGGTGGTTCAAGTTTTTTCCCAGTACCTCGATTCAGAACAGCACAACTATTTTACAAAATACAAAATAACTAAACCTACTCGTAGTACCCTCTGGTGCCCAGAAGCCCAACCTGATTCGAGCTACTGCTAGTAAACCTTTCTCGCCATAGTACAGTAAGATGAATGGAAGCATATTTTGGTACAGCAGAGAGGAGGAAGAATCGTTGTTTTCAAGTCGTGATCCAGTTATTCCTTCTGATAAAAACTGAGCTTGATTGGGAAAACTTTTCATTCGGTATATGCAAATAACTATATTATGCAAAAGATAGGCAATTCATATCATATTACATTAAAAACAAGAACGCTGCTACGATACCTATCTTTTTGTATAGAACCATACAATGAAAGAATTGGAACATACAGAATGTCGCCATCCTAAGCTACGAACTGATTATCTTTTAACACGCCCCCTCAATTAAATGTGATTTATGAAATCAAAACACATTGAATTGACAAAAAAGAAAAATAACATAATGGAACTCACTATTAAGGTGATATCTCAGTATAAAGTTTCTGAAATGTTGAAACTTAACTTTTCCCAGAGCTTTGGTAAACATATCGGCATAATTATCATTGGAATTAACATATTCAACTGATATTTGTTTTTTCTGATAAAGATCTTTGATAAAATGATACCTTATTTCGATATGTTTGCTTCGCTTAGAGTTTTCTAAACTTTGATCATTGATATTGCACTTCAAAATGAGATACAACCCCTTTCAAATTCACGATTTCTTGAGATTCTGCTGCTGCTGATATGTATTCTGCCTCCATCGAAGACAGAGCCACACATCCTTGTTTTCGTGAATGCCAAGAGATTGGATTTCCTGCATGGAAACCTACGAATCCACTAACACTACTCTTAGTGTTGCGATCGCCCCCCCAATCAGCATCACACATTCCTTCTAGACCAGTTATTCCTTTTTGATAATGCAATCCCAAATTTTTCGTATTTTTGAGATATTTCAATATACGTTTGGCAGCTTTCCAAGTTTGGCTGGTGGGCTTGTCCACATATTGACTGAGGTATGAGACACTATATGTAATATCTGGTCGTGTGACAAGGGAAAGGTACATCAGGCTGCATACCAGCCTCCTGTAAGGAACATCTTCCATCTGTAACTTGGAAGTTTGTTTCCATTGGAGTAGCCACTCCATGGCTGTCCTTCATGCGGAATTCTTCGAGTAATCGGTCTATCATTTTTGACTGGATGATATGGAGACCATTGTCATCTCGTGTAATTTCCATTCCCAAAAATGACTGAACTTCTCGCATAATTTTTATTTTGAATTCAGTGTGCAAACTGCTCAGCAACAGTTCCACGTCTTCATCAGGTTCTGTAATCAGTGTATCATCGACAAAAAGCACTAAGTATACATCATTTTTGTGATACAAACAATAATCATATTCTGATCTTCTGAAATTGAGTTTGGACATCACTTCATTAAATTTCATGTTCCAGCATTTTGGAGCATTTCGGAGACCATACAGAGCTCATTATCTATGGAACCATTCAAAAATGCTGTGGGAACATCCATTTGTCTCAATTTCCAATCTTTCTGTATAGCAAAAGACATTAGGATTCTGATTGTAGGTAATCTACAAACAGGTGCATAGCTGGATTCTCCTCCTTCTTCGTATGGTACTTGGAAACCTCTTGCTACCAATCGCGCATTTTGCTGCCATTTTCTTTAGTTTTGAAGATCCAACGAGTGTCTATAGCTACTTGATCTTGTGGCAACTCAGCTGGTGTGAATGTTTCTAATTTTTTATGGGAATCCAATTCTGAGTTTATTGCTTCTTTCCAATCTTTGTGTTTGATTGCCTCCTCATATGATTTTGGTTCTTGTATCGAAGTGGAAAGCAAACAATATGTAGTGTATAACTCATAGTCGCTAAGTAGCTTTGGTTGGGTTAAACATCTTCCTGATCTGGTTCTAACGTCATGGTTTTAAACTTTTTCTCCGCTGGATTCATCTGAACTATTTTCTTCCTCCTTTTTTTCTCTGATTTCAGTTTTGCTCTCATCAAATTCTTCTGAATCAGACTCTCTTGATGAAGGTGTGATATCTTCAGTATGATTTTCTGGTCAATTAATCATTCCACTTCTATCATTTACCTTGAATTCAGTAACTTTCTCATCGAATCGTACATCACGTGACTTTATTATTCGTTCTTCAGTTAGTGACCACAATCTATAGCCACCACCACTGTAGCCAATCATAACTGCCCTTTTTGCTTTGGGATCTATTTTGTTTTCTTTTAGTAATGCGACATACCATGCACGGCAACCAAAAATTTTCAGTTTACTGATATCATTTCTTCCGTTATATATCTGTGATGGAGTTACCCCTTTACCAAGAACAGATGTTGGGGTTCTATTCAATTCATTCAGCCACAATGATTTGTCACTGTGAAAATTCAAAAAACTACTTCTCGATGCTTATATTTGATTTTGTTTTCATTTTTGTGGAATTAAACTACAGAAAACTTGCACACCAGCAACTATTCGTTTATTTAGGTTAAGTTAGATGAGTTAGTTTAGGGATTGACCTCACTGGGTACTGTGTTACCAAGTGAGTTAATCATTAGGTTAGAAGGTTAAGTGGTAGAACAGGACCTCACTTTGGCCAACATCGTGAGCTACTGAACTTCGCCTCTTAGGAAAATATCTTTTCTCACTCGATATTCATTACTGTCCTCGAAATTGCGAAGAAATTATGTAGAGAATTTATTATCCTAATGAAGTCAATTATTATTATTATTATATGCAGAACATTTTAATGCCTCGCCCCATAGTAACTTGGGAACTCCGGAATCAATAATTTTTGTACGGATCATATTCAGTAGAGTACGGTTCATTCTTTCCGATTTTCCGTTCATTTGGGGACTATAAGCCATAGTGTACTCCAAAATGATTTCTCTTCTCTTTGCAAAATCTTTGAACCTATTCGAACTGAATTCTCCACCATTATTCAGACGGAATCGTTTCACTTTGGCATTGTGTTGGGTTTCAAGTTCTTGAACATACTCCATTAAATTGGTTTCAGCTTCATTTTGCATTTTGAGAATTTTAACTACCACAAAATGGGTAAAGTCATCTAGAATGACTTGAAAGTATTTACCACCATCAAAAGTAGATGGCGTTATTGGTCCACAAATATCACTGTGTACTAATTCACCAATTGCAGTAGTACGTCTTTCATGTTTACCAAATGGACAGCGAGATAATTTTCCTTCTATACATGTTTCGCATGGTTTGTCTAAAGGATTCAATTCGAGTTGAAGTAACCATTCTCTTCCAGCATGTCCAAGTCTTCGATGCCAAGTTTCATTATCAATAGTATTATTGCACTGTTCAGGTTCAACAATTTCGTCAATTTCTAATATGTAAAGGCCACCTCGTCTTTCACAAGTCAAACTCTTGTTGTTGCCACTGATTATAGTCTGATCTTTTTCAACGAAAATTGTGTGACCTTTTGAAGTTATTTTCGACGCAGAAATAAGATTGTGTTTCATTTGAGGTACTATTAAAGCTTCAACGGATAACACATGTCCTTGACATTTGGCTTTCAGAACTCCTATTCTATTTGTACTCAGAGTTTGGCCATTTGCAATATGAACAGTATTGCAGTGGTCAAGGATTTTAATATCATGCATGTAGGGTTCTAGTTTTTCTTGAACAAAATGATTGCTTGCACCAGAGTCCAAAACAAATGTAACGTTATGTACACTGTCACATAAATTTGCTGCGAAAATTGCAATACTCTCTTCTGCTGCTGCATTGGCTTGTTGCCCTCCATTCCGATTATTTTCTTGGACATTATTCCTTCTGATTGGGTTCACATATCCTCGATAACCTCTGCTTCTTCCTCGGAAACCTCTGTAAGCACCCTTTTAGCCACCTCTCACATTACTTTGGACACCTTCATTTCTTTTGGGGCATTGTGCTTTGAAATGGGATTTACTTCCACATATGTAACATCCTTTGTTGAATGTTTCTGCTCTGAAACATACTTCCTTTCTTTGATATTCATCTGCTTCTGACCTCGAATTAATTTTAATTTCTTCATCGAGCAATCTTGCTTTGACAAAATCCATTTTGGCATCAGACACCGTTTCGAGAGCAGTTACTACAGTATCGAATTTTTGTGGCAAGGATAACAACAGGTGACAAACGCTATCACTTTCATAGATCATAGATCCAAGGTCTCTCAAATCCCTTATAATGGTATCAAATTTGAGGAAGTGATCTTCCAACTTTTCGTTAACTTTAAAACTTAGACTAAATAGTTTTCTCCACAGCGACAGTTTGGTAAACGAACTCGTTCTATTGAATACATCCTTCAGAGCTGCTAGCTGTTCTCTTGCCGTTTTACAGTCTTTGATCAAATCAAGGTGTTTATCTGAGACTCCTTGAACAATGATTGATTGGGCTTCCGAATCATTTTTCTTGAATTTGTTCCTTATCCCGGCCGAATCATTTGGACCAGGTGGACTATTCAGGATCGCATCCTCACACTGTCCCTTTTGAGGATTGTTATGATACGAAAACGCCAATTGTTGAAGTTGTTTGACTCTAGAACTGGTACAATGACATTCGCTGACATATTTCAGATTACTGAAATCTCAACCGATGTTTTCTCAGATATTTCTCCAAGCTTCTAATAACTTCTAGTCCTTAAACGAGGACTGGGCCCATAACCTGATAAAAACTGAGCTTGATTGGGAAAACTTTTTATTCGGTATTTGCAAATAACTATATTATGCAAAGGATAGGCAATTCATAACATATTACATCAAAAACAAGAACGTTGCTACGATACCTATCTTTTTGTATAGAACCACACAATGAAAGAATTGGAACATACAGAATGTCGCCATCCTAAGGTACAAACTGATTATCTTTTAACACCTTTATCTGCATTGGGTGTATGATGAAATTTTCCATGATGAACCTTTGCATGGTCAATTTTCAATCCAGTGGTATTTTATATATATATATATATATATATATATATATATATATATATATATATATATATATAACAGAAGACTGGTGACTGGCTATAATGTAAGTCGATTGATTTTGTGAGGTTGCAGTCAGATTTGTGGGCAGTTACAAAGAGGACTCTTTGTTATCTGTCAAGCTCTCTTCAGTATTCTTCAATGTTTTGTCTCTTTGTTTTGTACCAATTAAAATTTTATCCTCACGTTATTGTCCTGACGAAGGTAATAAATTTGCCGTGAGCTTGACAGATAACAAAGAGTCCTCTTTGTAACTGCCCACAAATCTGACTGCAACCTCACAAAATCAATCGATATATATATATATATATATATATATATATATATATATATATATATATACATATATATATATATATATATATAAAGAGAAAGTGTTATTTGCTATGAAGCAAGATGAATCAGGAAACTGATAAATAGATTATCAAATTCTCTGGTCTATCACAATTTGCATTCAATTCGAAATGCCCACCACAAGATAGCTAGCTATTTCTGGCTTTGGCCTTCATCAGCTGTGGGTTGGCATGGTCCCACAGCTGATGAAGGCCAAAGCCAGAAATAGCTAGCTATCTTGTGGTGGGCATTTCGAATTGAATGCAAATTGTGATGGACCAGAGAATTTGATAATCTATATATATATATATATATATATATATATATATATATATATATATATATATATATATATATATATATATATATACATCTGAAACATTTCGAGAGTGAAATGATGCACAGAAGATCTGGGTTGGCATGGTCCCACAGCTGATGAAGGCCAAAGCCAGAAATAGCTAGCTATCTTGTGGTGGGCATTTCGAATTGAATGCAAATTGTGATGGACCAGAGAATTTGATAATCTATATATATATATATATATATATATATATATATATATATATATATATATATATATTCATCTGAAACATTTCGAGGGTGAAATGATGCACAGAAGATCTGAATTATGCAAATTGGGAATACCATTGCAATTCAATATGGGATTTGAATAGAAATTATAATGCATTAGGAAATGACGGATGGCAGACAATTAATTTCCTTTGAACATGAAAGTGGGATGCGAAATTAACATATATTCAGTGACTCATAATAATCCACAATCAAGATATTTTTAGGCATTCCATAAATAAATAAATAAATTTGCAGAATATGTCTGCTGCGATCTCTTTGAGATTTCTGTGGGATCTTTGGTGTCGCATACATTCGAAGTCGCCAGGAACTACTGAATACATTTTTTGGGACATCGCATTGAAAGTTGTATCCCTGTTGTTAATTATTCGCGACTTCCCAAGGATAAATTCTGGTTTGCTGGGAATGGGCAGAGTGACGTTTCGAATAAATGAACTCAGAGTCGGAAAAGTGCCAAGCGGTTGGGAAAGTATTTTGCGATTCCATCTTCTTCTGGGTGGAACGTTTCAGAAATAAGCACATTTTCGAATGATTGTAAAGCCTCATTCAGGTAAGCATCTGATATTTATACCTGATTTACCATTTATATAGAATATACAGTTACTGTATTACCAGAAACCGATAGAATGGATATTTAAAAAAGGATACTTGCTATCCAAATTTATGAATTTTCTCTTGCAATGTAGGTGCAAATAGATCGGAATTTGGTATTTTATTAGAAATTATTTATGCCGTCAACACATATAAAGGTAATTTTTGTTGCTGTGTGGTATTTATAGATCAGTCTGCAACAAGGGCGTACCCAGGTAGGGGCAGGGGGGGCAGCTGCCCCCCCCTAGAAGATGAAATAAACGTCAATTTTCCTGGCAAGTGGGAATTAAAAACGTGTAACCTACTCTGCCCTCTGCGCAAAATGAAGTGTTGGAAAGAAAATATCTTTTCAGTCAGATATTTTGATTTAATATTTTTACATCTATGATTGAATATTCTACAACATTATATGTACTATACTATAGTATACGGTCAGCGACGCAATATAATTCAAATCTACCGCGAAACCGTCGCATCTCGTAGTTTCCGCTCCTGACGAGAAAATCAGAGCCATCTAGGATTGAAGCCGAATATAATTTGGAGAAAACAACATCTAGCGCTATCTAGTTACGGTCGACAGTACTTTTTCCAGAGAAGAGAAATAGCATTGTAGGTAGGTATATAGACGTGACCTAGTAGGCTAACGCTAATGAATTTACTGTTGGATAGAAATATCAGCGCTACAGCGATCTTTTTGACCGGCACGATTCGTAGTGGAGTCGAGGCAGCGCCGTATTGAAAAAAATTTAAGCAATTTTTTTTTACATGCAGATTCACACGAAAGGGAAGCCCTGTAATGTTCGAAGAACAGCGCGTGAATCAAGGGACAGGAGATACGAATTAACATTCAGTTTGAATTTTTGAAATTGGAAGCCTCAGGAATACCTCTCTCGGCAAGGAGTTTCAAAGATCAGCTGTTCTATTGAAAAAAAATTATCTGAGTTCACAACAAAGGGGTGGGAATTCTGTACTCTTCGGGTCATCCGTGTAGATATTGCCAAGTGTGGAACGATTGATAACAAATCAGAAGAGCACCAACCGTGAAAATATCTATAGAAGAGAGACAAGTCTCCGACCTTTCTACGATGTTCCAATGAAGTGAGCAAGTCCGTGAGCGAAGAATCACCAACAAGACGGATTGCCTTTCTCTGAATAGAATCGAGAAGCCTCAATGAATGTTTTGGTGCCGGCCGAACTCCACACATGAGAACTATATTCCAAGACAGGTCGTATCTGAGCTTTGTAGATCGATAGAAGATGACGAAAAGTGAAGTATTTTTTTTAAATTTTCTTCATTAATAAGGATATTTATTATTGTTGTTGAAACGAATACCTAATACTAAAAAAAAGTACATGAAAAAACTATACATATCAGAAAGTATTATACAATTTGTTATGCGATGACCATGCAGCCGATGCCGGATCTGTTGAAATCAATAAAGTCAAGATGTAACGAAAACAAACGATTTTCAACCTTGATAAACGTCTGCATGCATTCGACGGTGCTGCCTCTACATTTCGCCTCCATCGTCCTCCAATGATAAGTCCATAAGGAAGAAAGGCTTACAGGTTTATGTCTGATGAGCGTACATCGCAATTATTTAAAAAAAAACAGTGAGTTTATTGAAAAGACTGTCATAGACAAATTTTTGGCAAATCCGAGGAGATTACTGTTAAATTAATATATATATATATATATATATATATATATATATATATATATATATATATATATATATATATATATATAATATTTTGTTTTGTCATAATCAAACTAATTAATAAAAGTCAATTTCCATGATTTTTTGTTTCAATATACCCGACCGACCATCTTCTCGAAACAGGTACGAGCTGCCCCCCCCTAGCTGAAATTCTGGGTACGCCCTTGGTCTGCAATGATCTTTTCGTCAAATTGATATCTTGTTCGGAAGGTTGAGCTTGAACCAAAATCGTGAAAGATGTCTGCATGAAAGAGTGTCTTGTATATTTCTTCGGTGAAAGTTACTTCAGATATGTAGCAATATGTTTTCAAATCTATATTTTCCATTCTTTGGCTCAATATAGTTTGAAAAATTGGTTTTCAGAGAGTCTTTGTGGACGTAGCTTTGCATATTTTCGCATATTTCCTGGAAAACTGTGAAACAAAAAAAATATGAATGCACGAAAAAAGAGATGGATAGTGAAAAATACTTACGTTACAAAAATCGTTCATTTTCTGCTCGTGAAAATGTCTGGAACTGTTCCCTTGTTAGAAATCGAGACTTTTTGTCACCTAACCAACTCTTTGCTGAGAAATGTTTCCACGATCAATAAAATAGACAAAAACATTCGGCATAATCGGTGGACGTACTGACGATCAATCAAATCATCTTCAATTCGTTCAGACCAGTCTCAACTACCTACGCAGTAGGTTTCTGGCATCGTTTATTGTTGTATTCTACACTAACTGAGCAAGACAAACCAACTTTTAACTAAGTGATTCAGCGCCCGTCACACTTTATAGGCTGGGCTGTTTTAGATATTGTTCAA
The DNA here is from genome assembly GCA_032362365.1 of Zygogramma bicolorata. Classification (NCBI taxonomy): domain Eukaryota; kingdom Metazoa; phylum Arthropoda; class Insecta; order Coleoptera; family Chrysomelidae; genus Zygogramma; species Zygogramma bicolorata. The sequence continues at coordinate 1,071,973 of JAVJAQ010003765.1, read as the reverse complement.
GCGAGCGTGAAAAGAATGCGAGAATTAATGATTACAATATAATAAATTAATGAGCCACAGTTGATAAGCACTTATCATGAATATACGATGCGCATGGTCTTCTCTTTTCTTGTTAAGCTCAATGGACACGAAAAGAGGTTGAACTGGGTAGGTAAGAAACTCACAGTCGGAATCCACTAAATATAACCTTCATCATATGTGTGCGTAGTCGGAGGACATACATCACATTACAACATGTAGTCAGAAGACTTACATCAGAAGCGCATGTTTCGGAGGATTAGTCCTTCAGCAACAGCAAAATTCTGGGATACAATATGGAGATCTATATAGTGGAAATCATCAATAAAGGTTTATGAAATCACGAAAACAATTATTCATGTCGATGACATTATGTCAATGACCTTTCCCGCACTCCTGGCAGGTCCCCAAATGTTAGGGTTTGTGGTTGTTATGGAAAAAGAACATTTGGAAAATTGCAACTTACGAACTTTAAACCATACACGTTTTCTGAAGAAAACCGAATAGAGAAATGTTTTCCATAAGGACCAGAAATCCTGATGTACCCGCTGGAATAGTTGCTAACATAACAAATGAGTCAATTTGAATGGAATAAATCTGAATCGTGTAGAGTGGAAAGTGGTTCCAATGTTAGAAAATGACCAAGCGTCAATGCCATCAGATCATTCGGATCATTACTCAAAGGGCTGACTGGACGAGAGTTCAACAATGCTTTTATTTGGTAAAGAACCGTATAAAATTTCTCGTAGGCTAGAACTTGTTCACCTATTACTCTGCGTAAATGAGCCTTGACAGCTTTTACGGCCGCTTCAACTAAACCAGAGAAATGAGGTTCAGATGGAGGGTAAAACTGCCAGTTTATGGATTCAGAATCTGCGGCTCTCTGAAATAAACGTATGATTTGTTTCTGAGCATCAATAAAATTGGTGCAGCAATCGGAAAAAAGCCTGGAGCATCACCCCCTTCTGGCGATGAACAAAGGCACAAGGAAATGCCTCTGAGGATAAGTCAGACGCTAATTCTAAATGTATTGCCTTCGTAGAAAAGCTATGAAAGAACAAATTTATGATTTCGGGGCATGTGAACCACGACGTTTAACAGGGGCATAATCAAGTCCTACGCAAAAAAACTGCTTTGATTTGTGAGATTCGCAATTTTGGTAAATCTCCCATTAGGAGTTGATAAGGTACGAACTGATTATCTTTCAACACGCCCCCTCAATTAAATGTGATTTATGAAATCAAAACACATTGAATTGACAAAAGAGAAAAATAACATAATGGAACTCACTATTAAGGTGATATCTCAGTATAAAGTTTCTGAAATGTTGAAACTTAACTTTTCCCAGAGCTTTGGTAAACATATCGGCATAATTATCATTGGAATTAACATATTCAACTGATATTTGTTTTTTCTGATAAAGATCTTTGATAAAATGATACCTTATTTCGATATGTTTGCTTCGCTTAGAGTTTTCTAAACTTTGATCATTGATATTGCACTTCAAAATGAGATACAACCCCTTTCAAATTCACGATTTCTTGAGATGCTGCTGCTGCTGATATGTATTCTGCCTCCATCGAAGACAGAGCCACACATCCTTGTTTTCGTGAATGCCAAGAGATTGGATTTCCTGCATGGAAACCTACGAATCCACTAACACTACTCTTAGTGTTGCGATCGCCCCCCCAATCAGCATCACACATTCCTTCTAGACCAGTTATTCCTTTTTGATAATTCAATCCCAAATTTTTCGTATTCTTGAGATATTTCAATATACGTTTGGCAGCTTTCCAAGTTTGGCTGGTGGGCTTGTCCACATATTGACTGAGGTATGAGACACTATATGTAATATCTGGTCGTGTGACAAGGGAAAGGTACATCAGGCTGCATACCAGCCTCCTGTAAGGAACATCTTCCAATCTGTAACTTGGAAGTTTGTTTCCATTGGAGTAGCCACTCCATGGCTGTCCTTCATGCGGAATTCTTCGAGTAATCGGTCTATCATTTTTGACTGGATGATATGGAGACCATTGTCATCTCGTGTAATTCCCATTCCCAAAAATAACTGAACTTCTCGCATAATTTTTATTTTGAATTCAGTGTGCAAACTGCTCAGCAACAGTTCCACGTCTTCATCAGGTTCTGTAATCAGTGTATCATCGACAAAAAGCACTAAGTATACATCATTTTTGTGATACAAACAATAATCATATTCTGATCTTCTGAAATTGAGTTTGGACATCACTTCATTAAATTTCATGTTCCAGCATTTTGGAGCATTTCGGAGACCATACAGAGCTCATTATCTATGGAACCATTCAAAAATGCTGTGGGAACATCCATTTGTCTCAATTCCCAATCTTTCTGTATAGCAAAAGACATTAGGATTCTGATTGTAGGTAATCTACAAACAGGTGCATAGCTGAATTCTCCTCCTTCTTCGTATGGTACTTGGAAACCTCTTGCTACCAATCGCGCATTTTGCTGCCATTTTCTTCAGTTTTGAAGATCCAACGAGTGTCTATAGCTACTTGATCTTGTGGCAACTCAGCTGGTGTGAATGTTTCTAATTTTTTATGGGAATCCAATTCTGAGTTTATTGCTTCTTTCCAATATTTGTGTTTGATTGCCTCCTCATATGATTTTGGTTCTTGTATCGAAGTGGAAAGCAAACAATATGTAGTGTATAACTCATAGTCGCTAAGTAGCTTTGGTTGGGTTACACATCTTCCTGATCTGGTTCTAACGTCATGGTTTTAAACTTTTTCTCCGCTGGATTCATCTGAACTATTTTCTTCCTCCTTTTTTTCTTTGATTTCAGTTTTGCTCTCATCAAATTCTTCTGAATCAGACTCTCTTGATGAAGGTGTGATATCTTCAGTATGATTTTCTGGTCAATTAATCATTCCACTTCTATCATTTACTTTGAATTCAGTAACTTTCTCATCGAATCGTACATCACGTGACTTTATTATTCGTTCTTCAGTTAGTGACCACAATCTATAGCCACCACCACTGTAGCCAATCATAACTGCCCTTTTTGCTTTGGGATCTATTTTGTTTTCTTTTGGTAATGCGACATACCATGCACGGCAACCAAAAATTTTCAGTTTACTGATATCATTTCTTCCGTTATATATCTGTGATGGAGTTACCCCTTTACCAAGAACAGATGTTGGGGTTCTATTCAATTCATTCAGCCACAATGATTTGTCACTGTGAAAATTCAAAAAACTACTTCTTGATGCTTATATTTGATTTTGTTTTCATTTTTGTGGAATTAAACTACAGAAAACTTGCACACCAGCAACTATTCGTTTATTTAGGTTAAGTTAGATGAGTTAGTTTAGGGATTGACCTCACTGGGTACTGTGTTACCAAGTGAGTTAATCATTAGGTTAGAAGGTTAAGTGGTAGAACAGGACCTCACTTTGGCCAACATCGTGAGCTACTGAACTTCGCCTCTTAGGAAAATATCTTTTCTCACTCGATATTCATTACTGTCCTCGAAATTGCGAAGAAATTATGTAGAGAATTTATTATCCTAATAAAGCTATTATTATTATTATTATATGCAGAACATTTTGATGCCTCACCCCATAGTAACTTGGGAACTCCGGAATCAATAATTTTTGTACGGATCATATTCAGTAGAGTACGGTTCATTCTTTCCGATTTTCCGTTCATTTGGGGACTATTAGCCATAGTGTACTCCAAAATGATTTCTCTTCTCTTTGCAAAATCTTTGAACCTATTCGAACTGAATTCTCCACCATTATCCAGACGGAATCGTTTCACTTTGGCATTGTGTTGGGTTTCAAGTTCTTGAACATACTCCATTAAATTGGTTTCAGCTTCATTTTGCATTTTGAGAATTTTAACTACCACAAAATGGGTAAAGTCATCTAGAATGACTTGAAAGTATTTACCACCATCAAAAGTAGATGGCGTTATTGGTCCACAAATATCACTGTGTACTAATTCACCAATTGCAGTAGTACGTCTTTCATGTTTACCAAATGGACAGCGAGATAATTTTCCTTCTATACATGTTTCGCATGGTTTGTCTAAAGGATTCAATTCTCTTCCAGCATGTCCAAGTCTTCGATGCCAAGTTTCATTATCAATAGTATTATTACACTGTTCAGGTTCAACAATTTCGTCAATTTCTAATATGTAAAGGCCACCTCGTCTTTCACAAGTCAAATTCAAGTTGTTGCCACTGATTATAGTCTGATCTTTTTCAACGAAAATTGTGTGACCTTTTGAAGTTATTTTCGACGCAGAAATAAGATTGTGTTTCATTTGAGGTACTATTAAAGCTTCAACGGATAACACATGTCCTTGACATTTGGCTTTCAGAACTCCTATTCTATTTGTACTCAGAGTTTGGCCATTTGCAATATGAACAGTATTGCAGTGGTCAAGGATTTTAATATCATGCATGTAGGGTTCTAGTTTTTCTTGAACAAAATGATTGCTTGCACCAGAGTCCAAAACAAATGTAACGTTATGTACACTGTAACATAAATTTGCTGCGAAAATTGCAATACTCTCTTCTGCTGCTGCATTGGCTTGTTGCCCTCCATTCCGATTATTTTCTTGGATATTATTCCTTCTGATTGGGTTCACATATCCTCGATAACCTCTGCTTCTTCCTCGGAAACCTCTGTAAGCACCCTTTTAGCCACCTCTCACATTACTTTGGACACCTTCATTTCTTTTGGGGCATTGTGCTTTGAAATGGGATTTACTTACACATATGTAACATCCTTTGTTGAATGTTTCTGCTCTGAAACATACTTCCTTTCTTTGATATTCATCTGCTTCTGACCTCGAATTAATTTTAATTTCTTCATCGAGCAATCTTGCTTTGACAAAATCCATTTTGGCATCAGACACCGTTTCGAGAGCAGTTACTACAGTATCAAATTTTTGTGGCAAGGATAACAACAGGTGACAAACGCTATCACTTTCATAGATCATAGATCCAAGGTCTCTCTAATCCCTTATAATGGTATCAAATTTGAGGAAGTGATCTTCCAACTTTTCGTTAACTTTAAAACTAAGACTAAATAGTTTTCTCCACAGCGACAGTTTGGTAAACGAACTCGTTCTATTGAATACATCCTTCAGAGCTGCTAGCTGTTCTCTTGCCGTTTTACAGTCTTTGATCAAATCAAGGTGTTTATCTGAGACTCCTTGAACAATGATTGATTGGGCTTCCGAATCATTTTTCTTGAATTTGTTCCTTATCTCGGCCGAATCATTTGGACCAGGTGGACTATTCAGGATCGCATCCTCACACTTTTCCCTTTTGAGGATTGTTATGATACGAAAACGCCAATTGTTGAAGTTGTTTGACTCTAGAACTGGTACAATGACATTCGCTGACATATTTCAGATTACTGAAATCTCAACCGATGTTTTCTCTGATATTTCATCAAGCTTCTAATAACTTCTTGTCCTTAAACGAGGACTGGGCCCATAACCTGATAAAAACTGAGCTTGATTGGGAAAACTTTTTATTCGGTATTTGCAAATAACTATATTATGCTAAGGATAGGCAATTCATAACATATTACATTAAAAACAAGAACGTTGCTACGATACCTATCTTTTTGTATAGAACCACACAATGAAAGAATTGGAACATACAGAATGTCGCCATCCTAAGGTACAAACTGATTATCTTTTAACACCTTTATCTGCATTGGGTGTATGATGAAATTTTCCATGATGAACCTTTGCATGGTCAATTTTCAATCCAGTGGTATTATATATATATATATATATATATATATATATATATATATATAACAGAAGACTGGTGACTGGCTATAATGTAAGTCGATTGATTTTGTGAGGTTGCAGTCAGATTTGTGGGCAGTTACAAAGAGGACTCTTTGTTATCTGTCAAGCTCTCTTCAGTATTCTTCAATGTTTTGTCTCTTTGTTTTGTACCAATTAAAATTTTATCCTCACGTTATTGTCCTGACGAAGGTAATAAATTTGCCGTGAGCTTGACAGATAACAAAGAGTCCTCTTTGTAACTGCCCACAAATCTGACTGCAACCTCACAAAATCAATCGATATATATATATATATATATATATATATATATATATATATATATATATATATATATATATATATATATATATATATATATATATATATATATATATATAATGGTATAATGGTATCAAATTTGAGGAAGTGATCTTCCAACTTTTCGTTAACTTTAAAACTTAGACTAAATAGTTTTCTCCACAGCGACAGTTTGGTAAACGAACTCGTTCTATTGAATACATCCTTCAGAGCTGCTAGCTGTTCTCTTGCCGTTTTACAGTCTTTGATCAAATCAAGGTGTTTATCTGAGACTCCTTGAACAATGATTGATTGGGCTTCCGAATCATTTTTCTTGAATTTGTTCCTCATCTCGGCCGAATCATTTGGACCAGGTGGACTATTCAGGATCGCATCCTCACACTGTTCCCTTTTGAGGATTGTTATGATACGAAAACGCCAATTGTTGAAGTTGTTTGACTCTAGAACTGGTGCAATGACATTCGCTGACATATTTCAGATTACTGAAATGTCAACCGATGTTTTCTCTGATATTTCTCCAAGCTTCTAATAACTTCTAGTCCTTAAACGAGGACTGGGCCCATAACCTGATAAAAACTGAGCTTGATTGGGAAAACTTTTTATTCGGTATTTGCAAATAACTATATTATGCAAAGGATAGACAATTCATAACATATTACATTAAAAACAAGAACGTTGCTACGATACCTATCTTTTTGTATAGAACCACACAATGAAAGAATTGGAACATACAGAATGTCGCCATCCTAAGGTACAAACTGATTATCTTTTAACACCTTTATCTGCATTGGGTGTATGATGAAATTTTCCATGATGAACCTTTGCATGGTCAATTTTCAATCCAGTGGTATTTTATATATATATATATATATATATATATGTATATGTAGAAATTGATGTTTTCACGGATCTTCGATATGCAAGATGAATGTTTTCTGGGTTTTTTATCCGTTAGGTATTTTCTGATTTGTTCGACGTTTCGAATTCCATTTTGAATTCATTCTCAAGAACTGTGAGACGAATATCTGTCCATACCGTCCTGGTCAATCACTCCCCTTACGAAGCAACCAAGCAAGAGCAAGCAAAGACTTCAATTGTCTGTTCTCCACGGAAACTGGTATTTATAATGACTCTCCTCAGTCATTATCCGACTTGGTCCGATATTAAGGCTGCATCCTGCCCATCCAGGTATTATGTAGAAATTGATGTTTTCACGGATCTTCGATATGCAAGATGAATGTTTTCTGGGTTTTTTATCCGTTAGGTATTTTCTGATTTGTTCGACGTTTCGAATTCCATTTTGAATTCATTCTCAAGAACTGTGAGACGAATATCTGTCCATACCGTCCTGGTCAATCACTCCCCTTACGAAGCAACCAAGCAAGAGCAAGCAAAGACTTCAATTGTCTGTTCTCCACGGAAACTGGTATTTATAATGACTCTCCTCAGTCATTATCCGACTTGGTCCGATATTAAGGCTGCATCCTGCCCATCCAGGTATTATGTAGAAATTGATGTTTTCACGGATCTTCGATATGCAAGATGAATGTTTTCTGGGTTTTTTATCCGTTAGGTATTTTCTGATTTGTTCGACGTTTCGAATTCCATTTTGAATTCATTCTCAAGAACTGTGAGACGAATATCTGTCCATACCGTCCTGGTCAATCACTCCCCTTACGAAGCAACCAAGCAAGAGCAAGCAAAGACTTCAATTGTCTGTTCTCCACGGAAACTGGTATTTATAATGACTCTCCTCAGTCATTATCCGACTTGGTCCGATATTAAGGCTGCATCCTGCCCATCCAGGTATTATGTAGAAATTGATGTTTTCACGGATCTTCGATATGCAAGATGAATGTTTTCTGGGTTTTTTATCCGTTAGGTATTTTCTGATTTGTTCGACGTTTCGAATTCCATTTTGAATTCATTCTCAAGAACTGTGAGACGAATATCTGTCCATACCGTCCTGGTCAATCACTCCCCTTACGAAGCAACCAAGCAAGAGCAAGCAAAGACTTCAATTGTCTGTTCTCCACGGAAACTGGTATTTATAATGACTCTCCTCAGTCATTATCCGACTTGGTCCGATATTGAGGCTGCATCCTGCCCATCCAGGTATTATGTAGAAATTGATGTTTTCACGGATCTTCGATATGCAAGATGAATGTTTTCTGGGTTTTTTATCCGTTAGGTATTTTCTGATTTGTTCGACGTTTCGAATTCCATTTTGAATTCATTCTCAAGAACTGTGAGACGAATATCTGTCCATACCGTCCTGGTCAATCACTCCCCTTACGAAGCAACCAAGCAAGAGCAAGCAAAGACTTCAATTGTCTGTTCTCCACGGAAACTGGTATTTATAATGACTCTCCTCAGTCATTATCCGACTTGGTCCGATATTAAGGCTGCATCCTGCCCATCCAGGTATTATGTAGAAATTGATGTTTTCACGGATCTTCGATATGCAAGATGAATGTTTTCTGGGTTTATTATCCGTTAGGTATTTTCTGATTTGTTCGACGTTTCGAATTCCATTTTGAATTCATTCTCAAGAACTGTGAGACGAATATCTGTCCATACCGTCCTGGTCAATCACTCCCCTTACGAAGCAACCAAGCAAGAGCAAGCAAAGACTTCAATTGTCTGTTCTCCACGGAAACTGGTATTTATAATGACTCTCCTCAGTCATTATCCGACTTGGTCCGATATTAAGGCTGCATCCTGCCCATCCAGGTATTATGTAGAAATTGATGTTTTCACGGATCTTCGATATGCAAGATGAATGTTTTCTGGGTTTTTTATCCGTTAGGTATTTTCTGATTTGTTCGACGTTTCGAATTCCATTTTGAATTCATTCTCAAGAACTGTGAGACGAATATCTATCCATACCGTCCTGGTCAATCACTCCCCTTACGAAGCAACCAAGCAAGAGCAAGCAAAGACTTCAATTGTCTGTTCTCCACGGAAACTGGTATTTATAATGACTCTCCTCAGTCATTATCCGACTTGGTCCGATATTAAGGCTGCATCCTGCCCATCCAGGTATTATGTAGAAATTGATGTTTTCACGGATCTTCGATATGCAAGATGAATGTTTTCTGGGTTTTTTATCCGTTAGGTATTTTCTGATTTGTTCGACGTTTCGAATTCCATTATGAATTCATTCTCAAGAACTGTGAGACGAATATCTGTCCATACCGTCCTGGTCAATCACTCCCCTTACGAAGCAACCAAGCAAGAGCAAGCAAAGACTTCAATTGTCTGTTCTCCACGGAAACTGGTATTTATAATGACTCTCCTCAGTCATTATCCGACTTGGTCCGATATTAAGGCTGCATCCTGCCCATCCAGGTATTATGTAGAAATTGATGTTTTCACGGATCTTCGATATGCAAGATGATGATGATGATGATGAAGAAAATACCTAACGGATAAAAAACCCAGAAAACATTCATCTTGCATATCGAAGATCCGTGAAAACATCAATTTCTACATAATACCTGGATGGGCAGGATGCAGCCTTAATATCGGACCAAGTCGGATAATGACTGAGGAGAGTCATTATAAATACCAGTTTCCGTGGAGAACAGACAATTGAAGTCTTTGCTTGCTCTTGCTTGGTTGCTTCGTAAGGGGAGTGATTGACCAGGACGGTATGGATAGATATTCGTCTCACAGTTCTTGAGAATGAATTCAAAATGGAATTCGAAACGTAGAACAAATCAGAAAATACCTAACGGATAAAAAACCCAGAAAACATTCATCTTGCATATCGAAGATCCGTGAAAACATCAATTTCTACATAATACCTGGATGGGCAGGATGCAGCCTTAATATCGGACCAAGTCGGATAATGACTGAGGAGAGTCATTATAAATACCAGTTTCCGTGGAGAACAGACAATTGAAGTCTTTGCTTGCTCTTGCTTGGTTGCTTCGTAAGGGGAATGATTGACCAGGACGGTATGGACAGATATTCGTCTCACAGTTCTTGAGAATGAATTCAAAATGGAATTCGAAACGTCGAACAAATCAGAAAATACCTAACGGATAATAAACACAGAAAACATTCATCTTGCATATCGAAGATCCGTGAAAACATCAATTTCTACATAATACCTGGATGGGCAGGATGCAGCCTTAATATCGGACCAAGTCGGATAATGACTGAGGAGAGTCATTATAAATACCAGTTTCCGTGGAGAACAGACAATTGAAGTCTTTGCTTGCTCTTGCTTGGTTGCTTCGTAAGGGGAGTGATTGACCAGGACGGTATGGACAGATATTCGTCTCACAGTTCTTGAGAATGAATTCAAAATGGAATTCGAAACGTCGAACAAATCAGAAAATACCTAACGGATAAAAAACCCAGAAAACATTCATCTTGCATATCGAAGATCCGTGAAAACATCAATTTCTACATAATACCTGGATGGGCAGGATGCAGCCTCAATATCGGACCAAGTCGGATAATGACTGAGGAGAGTCATTATAAATACCAGTTTCCGTGGAGAACAGACAATTGAAGTCTTTGCTTGCTCTTGCTTGGTTGCTTCGTAAGGGGAGTGATTGACCAGGACGGTATGGACAGATATTCGTCTCACAGTTCTTGAGAATGAATTCAAAATGGAATTCGAAACGTCGAACAAATCAGAAAATACCTAACGGATAAAAAACCCAGAAAACATTCATCTTGCATATCGAAGATCCGTGAAAACATCAATTTCTACATAATACCTGGATGGGCAGGATGCAGCCTTAATATCGGACCAAGTCGGATAATGACTGAGGAGAGTCATTATAAATACCAGTTTCCGTGGAGAACAGACAATTGAAGTCTTTGCTTGCTCTTGCTTGGTTGCTTCGTAAGGGGAGTGATTGACCAGGACGGTATGGACAGATATTCGTCTCACAGTTCTTGAGAATGAATTCAAAATGGAATTCGAAACGTCGAACAAATCAGAAAATACCTAACGGATAAAAAACCCAGAAAACATTCATCTTGCATATCGAAGATCCGTGAAAACATCAATTTCTACATAATACCTGGATGGGCAGGATGCAGCCTTAATATCGGACCAAGTCGGATAATGACTGAGGAGAGTCATTATAAATACCAGTTTCCGTGGAGAACAGACAATTGAAGTCTTTGCTTGCTCTTGCTTGGTTGCTTCGTAAGGGGAGTGATTGACCAGGACGGTATGGACAGATATTCGTCTCACAGTTCTTGAGAATGAATTCAAAATGGAATTCGAAACGTCGAACGAATCAGAAAATACCTAACGGATAAAAAACCCAGAAAACATTCATCTTGCATATCGAAGATCCGTGAAAACATCAATTTCTACATAATACCTGGATGGGCAGGATGCAGCCTTAATATCGGACCAAGTCGGATAATGACTGAGGAGAGTCATTATAAATACCAGTTTCCGTGGAGAACAGACAATTGAAGTCTTTGCTTGCTCTTGCTTGGTTGCTTCGTAAGGGGAGTGATTGACCAGGACGGTATGGACAGATATTCGTCTCACAGTTCTTGAGAATGAATTCAAAATGGAATTCGAAACGTCGAACAAATCAGAAAATACCTAACGGATAAAAAACCCAGAAAACATTCATCTTGCATATCGAAGATCCGTGAAAACATCAATTTCTACATATACATATATATATATATATATATATATATATATATATATATATATATATATTTTTTTTTATATATATATATATATAAAATACCACTGGATTGAAAATTGACCATGCAAAGGTTCATCATGGAAAATTTCATCATACACCCAATGCAGATAAAGGTGTTAAAAGATAATCAGTTTGTACCTTAGGATGGCGACATTCTGTATGTTCCAATTCTTTCATTGTGTGGTTCTATACAAAAAGATAGGTATCGTAGCAACGTTCTTGTTTTTAATGTAATATGTTATGAATTGTCTATCCTTTGCATAATATAGTTATTTGCAAATACCGAATAAAAAGTTTTCCCAATCAAGCTCAGTTTTTATCAGGTTATGGGCCCAGTCCTCGTTTAAGGACTAGAAGTTATTAGAAGCTTGGAGAAATATCAGAGAAAACATCGGTTGAGATTTCAGTAATCTGAAATATGTCAGCGAATGTCATTGTACCAGTTCTAGAGTCAAACAACTTCAACAATTGGCGTTTTCGTATCATAACAATCCTCAAAAGGGAACAGTGTGAGGATGCGATCCTGAATAGTCCACCTGGTCCAAATGATTCGGCCGAGATGAGGAACAAATTCAAGAAAAATGATTCGGAAGCCCAATCAATCATTGTTCAAGGAGTCTCAGATAAACACCTTGATTTGATCAAAGACTGTAAAACGGCAAGAGAACAGCTAGCAGCTCTGAAGGATGTATTCAATAGAACGAGTTCGTTTACCAAACTGTCGCTGTGGAGAAAACTATTTAGTCTAAGTTTTAAAGTTAACGAAAAGTTGGAAGATCACTTCCTCAAATTTGATACCATTATACCGTTATATATATATATATTATATATATATATATATATATATATATATATCGATTGATTTTGTGAGGTTGCAGTCAGATTTGTGGGCAGTTACAAAGAGGACTCTTTGTTATCTGTCAAGCTCACGGCAAATTTATTACCTTCGTCAGGACAATAACGTGAGGATAAAATTTTAATTGGTACAAAACAAAGAGACAAAACATTGAAGAATACTGAAGAGAGCTTGACAGATAACAAAGAGTCCTCTTTGTAACTGCCCACAAATCTGACTGCAACCTCACAAAATCAATCGACTTACATTATAGCCAGTCACCAGTCTTCTGTATATATATATATATATATATATATATATATATATATATATATATATATATATATATATAATACCACTGGATTGAAAATTGACCATGCAAAGGTTCATCATGGAAAATTTCATCATACACCCAATGCAGATAAAGGTGTTAAAAGATAATCAGTTTGTACCTTAGGATGGCGACATTCTGTATGTTCCAATTCTTTCATTGTGTGGTTCTATACAAAAAGATAGGTATCGTAGCAACGTTCTTGTTTTTAATGTAATATGTTATGAATTGCCTATCCTTAGCATAATATAGTTATTTGCAAATACCGAATAAAAAGTTTTCCCAATCAAGCTCAGTTTTTATCAGGTTATGGGCCCAGTCCTCGTTTAAGGACTAGAAGTTATTAGAAGCTTGATGAAATATCAGAGAAAACATCGGTTGAGATTTCAGTAATCTGAAATATGTCAGCGAATGTCATTGTACCAGTTCTAGAGTCAAACAACTTCAACAATTGGCGTTTTCGTATCATAACAATCCTCAAAAGGGAAAAGTGTGAGGATGCGATCCTGAATAGTCCACCTGGTCCAAATGATTCGGCCGAGATAAGGAACAAATTCAAGAAAAATGATTCGGAAGCCCAATCAATCATTGTTCAAGGAGTCTCAGATAAACACCTTGATTTGATCAAAGACTGTAAAACGGCAAGAGAACAGCTAGCAGCTCTGAAGGATGTATTCAATAGAACGAGTTCGTTTACCAAACTGTCGCTGTGGAGAAAACTATTTAGTCTTAGTTTTAAAGTTAACGAAAAGTTGGAAGATCACTTCCTCAAATTTGATACCATTATAAGGGATTAGAGAGACCTTGGATCTATGATCTATGAAAGTGATAGCGTTTGTCACCTGTTGTTATCCTTGCCACAAAAATTTGATACTGTAGTAACTGCTCTCGAAACGGTGTCTGATGCCAAAATGGATTTTGTCAAAGCAAGATTGCTCGATGAAGAAATTAAAATTAATTCGAGGTCAGAAGCAGATGAATATCAAAGAAAGGAAGTATGTTTCAGAGCAGAAACATTCAACAAAGGATGTTACATATGTGTAAGTAAATCCCATTTCAAAGCACAATGCCCCAAAAGAAATGAAGGTGTCCAAAGTAATGTGAGAGGTGGCTAAAAGGGTGCTTACAGAGGTTTCCGAGGAAGAAGCAGAGGTTATCGAGGATATGTGAACCCAATCAGAAGGAATAATATCCAAGAAAATAATCGGAATGGAGGGCAACAAGCCAATGCAGCAGCAGAAGAGAGTATTGCAATTTTCGCAGCAAATTTATGTTACAGTGTACATAACGTTACATTTGTTTTGGACTCTGGTGCAAGCAATCATTTTGTTCAAGAAAAACTAGAACCCTACATGCATGATATTAAAATCCTTGACCACTGCAATACTGTTCATATTGCAAATGGCCAAACTCTGAGTACAAATAGAATAGGAGTTCTGAAAGCCAAATGTCAAGGACATGTGTTATCCGTTGAAGCTTTAATAGTACCTCAAATGAAACACAATCTTATTTCTGCGTCGAAAATAACTTCAAAAGGTCACACAATTTTCGTTGAAAAAGATCAGACTATAATCAGTGGCAACAACTTGAATTTGACTTGTGAAAGACGAGGTGGCCTTTACATATTAGAAATTGACGAAATTGTTGAACCTGAACAGTGTAATAATACTATTGATAATGAAACTTGGCATCGAAGACTTGGACATGCTGGAAGAGAATTGAATCCTTTAGACAAACCATGCGAAACATGTATAGAAGGAAAATTATCTCGCTGTCCATTTGGTAAACATGAAAGACGTACTACTGCAATTGGTGAATTAGTACACAGTGATATTTGTGGACCAATAACGCCATCTACTTTTGATGGTGGTAAATGAATTCAAAATGGAATTCGAAACGTCGAACAAATCAGAAAATACCTAACGGATAAAAAACCCAGAAAACATTCATCTTGCATATATATATATATATATATATATATATATATATATATATATATATATATATATATATATATATATATATATATATATATATAATATATATATATATATATATATATATATATATATATATATATATATATATATATATATATATATAACAGAAGACTGGTGACTGGCTATAATGTAAGTCGATTGATTTTGTGAGGTTGCAGTCAGATTTGTGGGCAGTTACAAAGAGGACTCTTTGTTATCTGTCAAGCTCTCTTCAGTATTCTTCAATGTTTTGTCTCTTTGTTTTGTACCAATTAAAATTTTATCCTCACGTTATTGTCCTGACGAAGGTAATAAATTTGCCGTGAGCTTGACAGATAACAAAGAGTCCTCTTTGTAACTGCCCACAAATCTGACTGCAACCTCACAAAATCAATCGATATATATATATATATATATATATATATATATATATATATATATATATATATATATATATATATATATATATATATATATATATAGATATATATATGTATATATATATATATATATACAAAATGGTTGAGGCTTTCGCGGCCGAGGTTATTAGTATAACTACTGCTCTTCGGGCTTGAAGGCCGTCGTATTTTGGAATTTCTTCCTGACGTTTCGCTAGCGCGAGTGGCCAGCTTCTTCAGAGGCTTATTCATCTCCGATGACTAAACAGTTCGATTTCTCAAGGCGTATTTATATTGATGCAGGTAGTCTGGAGTGTTAATTACTTCTGTCGGGTTCGGGGAATAATCATCATTATTAGTTGCCGCACTACCTGCTGTGATTTCATTAGTTATTCTTGATTTCTTTAGAATCGGATTCCAAATTCTGTTTAGAGTCAACGTTTCTTCCTTTCTGTTAAAATTGTCCGCATGTTTTTGGATCTCTATTGCCTCCCGTACCAGTCGGCTATGGTTACCCTGGTTGGAGGCAATCAGTGTTGCATTTTCGAACAGAATCTTGTGGTCGCCCTCGCTCAATGCGTGTTCCGCCACCGCCGATTTGTCGGTTTGCCCCAGCCTGCAGTTCCTTTGATGCTCTTTGAGCCTTGTACCCACGGATCTTTTCGTGGTACCGATGTAAACCTTCCCACAGGTGCACGGTATGCGATAAACCCCTGCCGCTGACAGTGGGTCTCTTTTGTCTTTAACCGACCTGAGGCTTTGCTGGATCTTCTTGGTCGGCTTGAAAACTGTTTTTATGTTATATTTCCCCAAGAGTTTTCCAATTCTGTCAGTGACTCTCGGGATATATGGCAGATATGCATTCGCAACTACCTGAGAGTCATCCCTGTTATGAACCGTGGGACTCTTCGGTTTCATGGCCCTGTTGATCTCAGATACACTGTACCCATTCGACCTCAAGGTCACTTGAAGATGTTCCAGTTCCTGCTCTAGATGTTCTGGTTCACAAATCCTTCGAGCACGTTCAGTTAGGGTAGATATGACTCCTCTCTTTTGACTAGGATGGTGGTTCGATAGTGCGTGCAGGTACCTATCCGTGTGCGTGGGTTTTCGGTATACTTTGTGGGTTAGTCTAGCGCCACATCGTTCAATCAGAACATCTAAGAAGGCTATCTGCTGGTTCTGTTCGGTTTCCATGGTGAACTTGATGCTGGGGTGTTGAGCGTTTAGGTGGTCCAGAAAAAGGTTCAGAGCGTCCCTTCCATGTTTCCAGACGACGAAGGTGTCATCCACGTAGCGTAGCCACAAGGTCGGCTTCAAATCAAAGGCGTCGATTGCCTTCTCTTCAAACCGTTCCATGAAGAAGTTGGCTATCACTGGGCTCAGTGGACTTCCCATCGCCACTCCATCCAATTGCTCATAGAAGTTTCCCCTCCATTGAAAGTAGCTTCCCGTAAGGCATGCTCTAAAAAGTCCGACAATATCACTTGGGAACAGGCAGGCTATCTCCCTCAGAGAGTCTTCCAGTGGGACGTTGGTAAACAAGGACACAACATCGAAGCTGACCATGATGTCGGTCGGTTCCAAGGTCAAGCCTTTAATTTTACCAACGAAGTCTGTTGGATCCTTGACGTAGGAATTTGTTCTTCCGACATGAGGCTGGAGGAGTGAGGCCAGATGTTTTGCCAAGTGATAGGTAGGTGAGCCTGGGGCACTGACTATAGGTCTCAGTGGCATGTTGGGTTTGTGCACCTTTGGGAGACCGTAGAGCCTGGGTGGAACGGCTTCAGTTCTGATAACGGTTTTCTGTATGGTTTCCGACAGTGAGGACGACTTGATGAGTTTATTTACATTCCTCAACCTTGATTGTGTCGGGTCCCTTCTAAGTATGCGGTAGTTCGTGGGTTCTAGGAGTTCTTCAATTTTGTTATTATATTCCTCCGTTTTTAGAATGACAGTGGCGTTTCCTTTGTCCGCTGGAAGTATCGTGATACCCTCATCAGAATTCAAGCTCTTCAAGGCTGCAATCTCTCTTTTTGTGATATTGCATTTTGGTGGCCGTGCCTTGCTTAGAATGTTCGCTGTCACAATCCTGATTTCTTCCGCTTTCTCATCTGGTAAGTTCCTGATTGCCGCTTCCGTATTGGCGATAATTTCTTCGTTTGGTATCTGCCGCGGGATGACCGCGAAATTATATATATATATATATATATATATATATATATATATATATATATATATATATATAAAGAGAAAGTGTTATTTGCTATGAAGCAAGATGAATCAGGAAACTGATAAATAGATTATCAAATTCTCTGGTCTATCAAAATTTGCATTCAATTCGAAATGCCCACCACAAGATAGCTAGCTATTTCTGGCTTTGGCCTTCATCAGCTGTGGGTTGGCATGGTCCCACAGCTGATGAAGGCCAAAGCCAGAAATAGCTAGCTATCTTGTGGTGGGCATTTCGAATTGAATGCAAATTGTGATAGACCAGAGAATTTGATAATCTATTTATATATATATATATATATATATATATATATATATATATATATATATTGTATATATATATATATGTATATATATATATATATATATATATATATATATATATATATACATATATATATATATACATATATATATATATATATATATATATATATATATATATATATATATATATATATATATATATATATATATATTCACCTGAAACATTTCGAGAGTGAAATGATGCACAGAAGATCTGAATTATGCAAATTGGGAATATCATTGCAATTCAATATGGGATTTGAATGGAAATTATAATGCATTAGGAAATGACGGATGGCAGACAATTAATTTCCTTTGAACATGAAAGTGGGATGCGAAATTAACATATATTCAGTGACTCATAATAATCCACAATCAAGATATTTTTAGGCATTCCATAAATAAATAAATAAATTTGCAGAATATGTCTGCTGCGATCTCTTTGAGATTTCTGTGGGATCTTTGGTGTCGCATACATTCGAAGTCGCCAGGAACTACTGAATACATTTTTTGGGACATCGCATTGAAAGTTGTATTCCTGTTGTTAATTATTCGCGACTTCCCAAGGATAAATTCTGGTTTGCTGGGAATGGGCAGAGTGACGTTTCGAATGAATGAACTCAGAGTCGGAAAAGTGCCAAGCGGTTGGGAAAGTATTTTGCGATTCCATCTTCTTCTGGGTGGAGCGTTTCAGAAATAAGCACATTTTCGAGTGATTGTAAAGCCTCATTCAGGTAAGCATCTGATATTTATACCTGATTTACCATTTATATAGAATATACAGTTACTGTATTACCAGAAACCGATAGAATGGATATTTAAAAAAGGATACTTGCTATCCAAATTTATGAATTTTCTCTTGCAATGTAGGTGCAAATAGATCGGAATTTGGTATTTTATTAGAAATTATTTATGCCGTCAACACATATAAAGGTAATTTTTGTTGCTGTGTGGTATTTATAGATCAGTCTGCAATGATCTTTTCGTCAAATTGATATCTTGTTCGGAAGGTTGAGCTTGAACCAAAATCGTGAAAGATGTCTGCATGAAAGAGTGTCTTGTATATTTCTTCGGTGAAAGTTACTTCAGATATGTAGCAATATGTTTTCAAATCTATATTTTCCATTCTTTGGCTCAATATAGTTTGAAAAATTGGTTTTCAGAGAGTCTTTGTGGACGTAGCTTTGCATATTTTCGCATATTTCCTGGAAAACTGTGAAACAAAACAAATATGAATGCACGAAAAAAGAGATGGATAGTGAAAAATACTTACGTTACAAAAATCGTTCATTTTCTGCTCGTGAAAATGTCTGGAACTGTTCCCTTGTTAGAAATCGAGACTTTTTGTCACCTAACCAACTCTTTGCTGAGAAATGTTTCCACGATCAATAAAATAGACAAAAACATTCGGCATAATCGGTGGACGTACTGACGATCAATCAAATCATCTTCAATTCGTTCAGACCAGTCTCAACTACCTACGCAGTAGGTTTCTGGCATCGTTTATTGTTGTATTCTACACTAACTGAGCAAGACAAACCAACTTTTATCTAAGTGATTCAGCGCCCGTCACACTTTATAGGCTGGGCTGTTTTAGATATTGTTCAAGCGAGCGTGAAAAGAATGCGAGAATTAATGATTACAATATAATAAATTAATGAGCCACAGTTGATAAGCACTTATCATGAATATACGATGCGCATGGTCTTCTCTTTTCTTGTTAAGCCCAATGGATACGAAAAGAGGTTGAACTGGGTAGGTAAGAAACTAACAGTCGGAATCCACTAAATATAACCTTCATCATATGTGTGCGTAGTCGGAGGACATACATCACATTACAACATGTAATCAGAAGACTTACATCAGAAGCGCATGTTTCGAAGGATTAATCCTTCAGCAACAGCAAAATTCTGGGATACAATATGGAGATCTATGTAGTGGAAATCATCAATAAAGGTTTATGAAATTACGAAAACAATTATTCATGTCGATGACATTATGTCAATGACCTTCTCCGCACTCCTGGCAGGTCCCCAAATGTTAGGGTTTGTGGTTGTTATGGAAAAAGAACATTTGGAAAATTGCAACTTACGAACTTTAAACCATACACGTTTTCTGAAGAAAACCGAATAGAGAAATGTTTTCCATAAGGACCAGAAATCCTGATGTACCCGCTGGAATAGTTGCTAACATAACAGATGAGTCAATTTTGAATGGAATAAATCTGAATCGTGTATAGTGGAAAGTGGTTCCAGTGTTAGAAAATGACCAAGCGTCAATGCCATCAGATCATTCGGATCATTACTCAAAGGGCTGACTGGACGAGAGTTAAAAAATGCTTTTATTTGGTAGAGAACCGTATAAAATTTCTCGTAGGTTAGAACTTGTTCACCTATTACTCTGCGTAAATGAGCCTTGACAGCTTTTACGGCCGCTTCAACTAAACCAGAAAAATGAGGTTCAGATGGAGGGTAAAACTGCCAGTTTATGGATTCAGAATCTGCGGCTCTCTGAAATGAACGTATGATTTGTTTCTGAGCATCAATAAAATTGGTGCAGCAATCGGAAAAAAGCCTGGAGCATCGCCCCCTTCTGGCGATGAACAAAGGCACAAGGAAATGCCTCTGAGGATAAGTCAGACGCTAATTCTAAATGTATTGCCTTCGTAGAAAAGCTATGAAAGAACAAATTTATGATTTCGGGGCATGTGAACCACGATGTTCAACAGGGGCATAATCAAGTCCTTCGCAAAAAAACTGCTTTGATTTGTGAGATTCGCAATTTTGGTAAATCTCCCATTAGGAGTTGATATGGTTTTGGAACCAATCGCCAACAGTTCTTGCATTTAGGAACCACCGATGTGATGATGCCTTTGACAAAAAATATTCAAAAATTCTGAATGATCAAATAATGCAAAGCTTGTATGCCGGGATGAAGATGAGTATGATGGTAATGCTCTATCATTGAGAGTGTTAGACAATGCTTTTACGGCAAGAGCAGAGGATGTTTTTTATAGTAAGACAGATCAGATTCACTCAATCTACCCCCAACCCTCAGCAATTCACCTCCATAAAAAAATATTCAATTCACGAGAAGGCTAAGAAGGTTATCACTAATTTTTCGATGATAATGTATTTCTCAATTCCGTAATCGATATTCAATGGGAATGTAATTTAGTCCCTTTCATGCCTGGAGAGAAGCGAAGAACATAACATCAACCTTTTTGAATTTTAGTACGAAAAGAAACTGTATTCAACAGGTAATCAAAAATATTTGCTTTCATAAGTAGCTCATGATATTTGTCTTTTTTCTGTGGGTGCTTCCAATGGATCATTTGAATGATGTTCGCGATATTCTGAGGGCCGAGAAATATCTGGTTGTCAAAGAAACGACGGTTCCCTCCACCAAATACCTTGGTCCAAAGGAAAGAAATCTCTTTGAAGCGCAATCTGCGGGATTATCATGCGTTCGAATATACCGCCATATAGAAGAAGCAATACTTTCTTGAATTCTCTCAGCTCTATTTCTTATAAACGTTGTATATCGATATGGTGAGGATTTGATCCATGCTAACGTGATTGAGGAATCTGACCAGGCACATGTTTTCGAAAAGGTAATTCTCTAAAATTGTTCGTTTCCGTTAGCCAGCTGACGAACGTCAACCCTCAGAAGTCGAAACTTGTTCGAGCAATGGACCAACGAGACCTGTTAACGTGCGATTACCCAGCACGGCGGCCCAGTGGGGAATCGAACTCCGGTCTTCCGCTTGAAAGGCGCATGAGCTAACCTCTACACTACCGAGTCATTAGATGGAGTCTTCAAAACGCTTTTCATCAGATCAGACAATAGTTTGTACAGCTTATAGTAATTCTAAGCGTGGTAAATAGTTCAACAAAAATATACGAATTTTGTTATCGGATTATTCAAAAATATATATCGCAAGCCTTCTGCGATGCGTCACAAAAATCGTGCTTCTCGCAACTGATGAAATTATTATCAGCCAAAAATATAAGAGAAAGTTGTAAGTAGGAGATTTGAGCCGGTTCTAAGCCTCCCCCCACCACTATGACGTCACTAATGACTAATTAGTGACATCATAGTGGTGGGGGTTGACCTTGAACGGCTCAACTGGTGCATAGGACCTTGAAATTTTTTTTTGAAAATGTAATTATGGGATTCTTTGTGTGTGACGTCATTCGACCTTGAGATAGGCGCATGGTAATGCATCTTCATGTGTACTCTAGTCGAGGGGGGGGGGGGTAATTAGAATTTGCATACACGGTAAAGATATCCTTCATGTATGAAGAATAGATTGCATACACACGGATAAAGCATGTGTTCTCTGTACTACATTGCATAGAGTACACATGTCTACACATACACGCACAAACACCACACACCCAAAGTTCACCAACACGAGCCCTCACTAAACCTCACGTCTGCACTCCACAAAGTCCCAACCACGAATGAATACCCGAACTGACAAACACCACCCACCCAAACCAACACGAGCCCCCACTACACCTCACGTCTGCACTCCACAAAGTCCCAGCCACGAATGAATACCCGAACTGACAATTACCACCCACCCAAACCAACACGAGCCCTCACTACACCTCACGTCTGCACTCCACGAAGTCACAGCCACGAATGAATGCCCGCACTGCTCTCTGAAAGCTCATCGGAGAGTGGAGGGGTAGCAACGTCAGACAGTCTGGTGGGGTACTAGCGATGTGTGCGCATCCGCTGCACAGATAGTGGTGGGAGGCGGCTCACTATCCATTATATAAGAAATGCGGATTTACATGTGGAATCATTATATCTGCAGCAGTTTGTGAGTTAGTTATTCAGTGCCATATCTGCAGCAATTGTGTGAGTGTGTTTTTCTGTTGGAAACTGTTTATATTTTTCCATTCATCATGTCCGTTTCCAAAGTAGACTTGCAAAAAATCAATAATGTGATTATACAGGAGGTAGAAGTGTTAGAGCAAAAGGTCTTATCGTCATTGCCAATAAATGAAACATATGTAATAAGGAATATGACTCCTTTTTCCACCCGGTTTGGTAAATCAATTTTATTAACTATGGAAGATGTTAGGAATAATAATAAATTATTTAAAACATGGCTTCCCAAACGAATCTCAATGCAATTTAGTGATGATGATATAACTTGCATCAATTCATCGAATGGTAAGTATACACTAGTATACTTAGGTCAAAGTCCACAAAGTTTTGCTGGCATGAAAACAAGATCTCTTGTCGAATTCAGTTGCATTGAATAGCATTAGTAATAATCATTGGTATTAGGTTAATAGTGTTTTATTTGTATATAAGATTATTTGGATGTAAGTTTTGAGGAAACATATAAACATTTTCATACATTGTTGAACACACTCACTTCATAAATCGAAAGACGATACAATTTTCTGTGAGTATTATTAATGATGACGATAAGTTTATGTTCTAATGTTTTCTTTTCATTTGTTTTCAGTTCAATCATTCAAAGATGTGGATGCAGTATGCTAGTGAACACTGGGTCAAGGCTGAGGATCTCGCTTCATCCATCCAAAGACTGTCTTCCGAACTGAAGGCGTTGAGTGAGAATGCTGAGCATGCAACAGTTTATGACCTGAGTGTGTGCTATGATGAAGAAAAGATCGAATTGTGCCTTCGTGATGCTGAGAACTACAACAGTGGTGCGGAAGTTTGCGACAAATTTCTGGCTGGGACATTGGATCTGAATCATCTTTGTGCTGCAATGATTGAATTGAACCTGAAGAGATTCCTGTACCGTCTTCAACTGCACCTACCAGAATGGATCATTCAAAAGTTCCAATTGATTGACGAATATCGTGAAGAAATTGAAGACGGTCGAGAGAATGACGAATATGAGGAAGAAATAATTTTAGATTGTTTATATGTACCAAAAAGTTAAATAAAACACATAAGTATAATTTTCATGTTTATTTATTCAATTCCCTTTAATACAATATTGAGAAAATTATTACGAATTAAAATATAAATGAAGAGAAAAGAAAACGAGTACAAAGATATAATGAAAAAAATATATAATCAATTAAAAGTATCAATAAGTGTCAATATCTGCTGTGAACTGAACCATCCAATGCATTGTACGTTAGAAATGTATCATGCAAAATGAGTGCATATACTTTGGTGTTGTCTGGAAATTTGGCCTTCCTGGTTTCAAATTCAACCTTTATGTCGATAGTTGAGGATTTTGTGGCATTCGGTTGATGTGAACAATCGATTACGAAGAGTGGATTGCTTCGAAACTGTCCAATATCCATTAGAGGTTCACTCATATCTTTATCATAATAACTACGTTGAAAGTTCTCATAAGCATAGTATGCAGACGAATCTAGTTTTTTGTCAAAATCCAAATTCCAACGCTCATATGGATATACTTCGGAATTCAAGTATACCCGAATATTATTGATGTCAGCTGTTATGAATTTCGTGATGTCCTCTGCTCGGTTTTCAGATATTGCGGTATTTTGAAATCCGATTATAATGAAACGAGGTGTTTCCAAAGCATTGGTTGTTTTTATGGCCCATATGTCTGAAGATGTAGCTCGTAATGAAGGGAGTTCATACAAGTCCCACATACGATAGGCCAACTTAATTTTCGCATTCAGACCACTTTTGTTGATTCTATGCAAAAGTTTGAGTTTGTGCTTATCCTCTGGTACTATGTGTCGTATTCTCCATTCGATTTTATTTATTTCCAAATTAGCATCAACTTCACCTATATATGAGTTGTTGAAGGTACGAGCGATTATCAAAATTAGTTCTTGTTTGGCATTCAAGATACTTTTATTGTAATCTTCGGCAAAGCCCATCAGATATTTCAGCGGTAATTTGCCACTGAATACATGACTGGTTGTATCCAATATGTCCTGTTTGAATCTTGAAAGACCCCAGCCTGTAGTCAGTAAGGTGTTAGCGTGCGATTGTCCAAATGAAATCATGGTTTTCATTGTAGAGGTTATTCCAGGTTTTCTGATGACAGCCACTTGTTCTCCACCCATTTCATAACGAATTTCATCAAACAGAAAAGCCATTGCATTATTCGATAAATAGCATGGTTTCGTTGCATCCTCCGGTGTGAATTTTCCCTCTATGTAAATGAAACTTTCTGCAATATCAAGAATGACATCTTGATTATTGATTGCAATTCGAATTTCATCTGAATTCCTGAATAGGGGCGAGCCATATGGTTTATATGTGTGCTCATGTAAACTTATGAGGGAATGATCGAGCACCGGTTCATCGAATATATTCAACTTTTCACTATTTGTTTCATGCACCATTGTTACTTCCTTACTTTCAATCCTATCGATTTCAAGAATTTGAGGTCTCTTACAGATAGGTGGTGACGTGTTGACTGTTTAGCGAACACTTTTGGAATGACCTTTTTTGCGGTTGAGCATTCCTTTTTGGTTTCGATTTGCTCAAATCGTTGATGATTTCTTCTATTGAAACAAAAACCCATAATAGAATTCAATCGATTTTTTTCAATTCCAAAACGATAAAGATCTCTTCTTCACTTCCGAAATCCACGAGCTTATTTTTCTGATCCAAAATACGCACTGTTATATTGTGAATCAATTGACGTCCTTCTGGGCTGACAGGCATATATATAATATTGTGTGGTTCTTTCGTGAGATTGTATCCAGCTTCGACGTCAACATCGAATGAGAAAAGAATGTGGGACTCTTCATTATTTATATATGAACCAGAAATTATATTGCAATCCAAACGGATGAGTCTCACAATCGTTATATTAATCGGTAGTGAGGATTCATGTATTTGATTCTGTGGAAATATTTTATGGTCAAATCCCATCATGCTCGCAATAGAGTTTGGATGTGTCAGATCAATTTCATATTTTGATCGCATTTCACATTTCATCGTATTATTATTGGCATGTAGGTAGAAAATATCATCTGCAGTAATATCGATTGGTTTTTTGTCATGAAACAATCTGAACATTATATTTTTCTGTATAACTGCATTGATCTCTTCTATTTCATAAGCACCACATGGAATTTCAATGGTGTGTAATTGTAGCATGGGTGAGTCGTCACCACTAAGTCTGAATCTGATTAAATTGTTTTCTTCAGTTATATTATTGATTGTGTTGCATCCATAGAATCCCAATAGTCCTAGTCCATAACGGCTGTTTCTATCCAATTCGATAGGTGGAAAAAAGTCTGCACTTAAGACACTCGTCCCGACAGCTTGTAGTTCGAACTTCCGCGACATGACTGATGCATTTTACAAATGACACTTCAATTTATTGTTGTCTACAACACATCTGCAATAATCCACACTTTTTTTTGGGCAGCGCGTTCAAATGAATATTGTTTTTATTGACACCAATACTCATATCCTCTACATTGCAATAGCAGCAGAAAATTTTTCGAGGCATGGGACCATCATTCACATCAGAATTTGAATTATATTCTTCGTCAGAGTGGTGTTCATAGCAGTATTGATACTTCATTATGTCGATATCATCTTGTAGATGTTTTGGTAATTTTTCCCAAACATTTGCAATCTCATGTGCAGCACAGGCAATTATAACTTCCTTGGGCATATTGGCAAGCATCATGCTATCCATTTTTGTTAGGGTGCGATATTTTGAATACATCTTCAATGAATATCCCATTCTCTTGATAGCCTCACGATCCATTGTTGGAGTTGTATCCATTTTTTATTTGCGAATTGATTCAGAGAGGAACTTTAGGCACAAATGACCACAGAAGACTGTATTGAATTTTTGTTGGCGATCATAGTTATATTTGATTTTCACTCCCGAATATTTTCGAAAGTATCGAATCAATTCCATTGGTGGGGGCAAATCTCCAAAACTATCGAAATATGTGACTTCTTTGCCACATTTCTTGTATGCCACCCAATGTGTTCCAGGACCACTTATTTTATCCAAATTGACAATAGCTGTCTCATACAGTTTTGGCCTTGAAGAAGGTAATCTGTCACGCATAAAAACACCACGAAAGTGTGGAATTTTCATTTTCTGTGCATAATAATTGAGATCGAAATCGGTGAGAGGCCTCAGAGGTAGGGAATCTACTAGTTTTTTGACTTGTATGATTGCGATGGTTTGTATGGTTTCAAATATAATCCCAATCCTTTACGATAAGGTTTAAGATATATTCCACTACCACGTTTACCTAATGCTACAGCCTCCATTGTTTTATTGTGGCGATTGGCTTCAATGAGAGCTGCTCTGCTTGCTTTTGCCGAATTCACAGCTTTGGTAATTCCTGCAGCTGCACCTGCTAAACTTCCGAGTGCAGAAAGTCCGGCGAAAATCGGAATCAATGGCAAAATCCCACCAATTTTGGGAATTGGAATTATTCGAGGTGTGCGAATTTTTTTCTTACCACCGGCAGCTTTAAGATATTTACGTGCTGCTTGCAATGCCACAGTGATAGCTTTTTTTCTATCAGTCGTCACAAACTGATCCCCACCAGATCTTTTCAATACATTTCGCACTTTACTAACCACTCCAGCACCGAATGCAACTTTTTTTATTTTATTTTTCCTTGATGGTTTTCTCTTAACCTTCTTCTTGTTGGAACTATTACAGCCCATACCCAAATGTCTCTTCGCTTTCATAATATTGGTGACCAGTAGGGCAGCTGCCCTTTCTCCAATATTTGCGTCCTTTGATTTAACCCTATCCCAAGCTGCGTATTCTAGTTCTTTATCTGCTATATGTCTCGCTGTGAGATCTGATGGATGATTCGAATATTGAATGTCGTGTTTTTTGCATGCAATATCTAATTTATTGATGCCAGGATCGTTGCGTGCTAAACGTTCATTCAGTTTCGTACCGGGTCCACAATATTGATAACCGCCAGGTATATGTAATTCGAATGGAAGTGTATTTATTAATTTATTCACAAATCCAAAACCTTCTTTACTCTGACTTCTACTATCGATACGTCCGTATCGTTTGATGGTACACATTTAAATGAGATGCTCATAACATTTTTCCATTTACATAGTCTCCAACCGTGGTACGATGCGCATTGTGAAACAGAAAGAAAATTTTGTCGTTGACAATCTAGATGAGAAATTTGGGTGTGGATTGAATGGGCAGGTATTGTTAAGACATGGCCCACTACTTCCATCATCAGTTCGAGGACTCATTATTGGACCTTCAAATTGTGGAAAGACCAATGCAATGATATCACTCTTAACACATCCACAAGGATTGCGATTCGCAAATGTATATCTCTATTCAAAATCACTCAATCAACCCAAGTATAAATTCCTACAAAATGTGTTGGAACCTATTAAAGGGTTAGGATTTTATACGTTCAGCAATAATGCGGAAATAGTGGAACCCTCCGATGCTAAACCAAATTCTGTTTTCATTTTCGATGATGTGATATGTGAAAAGCAGGATATCATAAGATCATACTTCTGTATGGGACGTCATAAAGATGTTGATTGTTTTTATCTTGCACAGACATATTCACGAGTGCCAAAGCAATTAGTGCGTGATAATACCAATTTCATTGTAATGTTCAAGCAAGATGAGACAAACCTACACCATATTTATTCAGATCATGTGTCACCCGATGTGACATTCAAACAGTTTCAATTGATGTGTGTTAAATGTTGGGAAGATCAATATGGATTTCTAGTCATTGACAAGGATAGAAAAATACATGAAGGTAGATATCGCAAGGGATTCGATAGTTTTATATATCCATGATGATGCTATTCAACTTCAATCGATCATTGGATTGTATAGAGATCACTTCAGTGAATTCGTATATGATAACAAAAAAATATGAAGACAAACATTGGTTCTGTAGCTGGAAATGCGAGCAATGAAATGCATTTGAAACGTCAACTAGTTGAGACAACAGAAGCTGTCAGACAAAAATTCAACTCAATCAAGCATGGTAATATTGAGAATCGTATGGCATTGGAAAAACTTTATGAACCCATAACGAAACCATTGAATGTTTTATCATCGAATGCTACTTCATCGAAAACACCACAGTTATCCAACAATCAAGTGAACTTTCAGACTACTCCATTTCACGCCACGAGTACTCCAATAGGAAAGAATCAATCTTCTGGTAGTGTATCATCTACAGACAGTGAGTCAGACACAATAAAAGATGAAATTGCAGCGAGCCTCTTTGAAACACCGCCATCATCATCACGCATCAGTTCTTCAGATCTCAATTCTCCATCCAATGTAGATGAAAGTCTTGAAGATGTATTGAAAAAACATTTGAGAAATATCAGAAGTAGAAATGTGGCATATGATGCAACATTTGGCGTACGAATGGATCCTATCACACAAAAACTAAAAATGGGAAATCTTCAGGTTCACTTCAATGATGGAAACATAGTATTTTGGAATACCAATAAAACGAGAAAATATCAATTTCCTGGCAGCTCAGAATTATATGATATAATATTCCTCAAGAATCCACAAAATATTGACGATGAACAGATTCGTCAAACATATTCAAAGATATTGAAACTAACGAATGCTCCATTCAAACAATACCAATTGAAGAATGGTTTCAGATATACGAATTCCAAGAAATTTCGCGAAGTTATCAAACCTATACTAGACTCAACTCATTATCCAATGAGGGATGGAACTAAAATTGGTGGAACAGTCAATCGAAACAAAATACAGAAAATATATAATCCCAAACCAGCGAATTATGTCTACTGGAACTCACCCAAGGAATTGATTGCTCGCTTACGACTATTACTATCTTCAAAGGCAGCTGGTCATACTGGACACAATAATGAAATAATTTCAATAATTGAGGAATTGCGTGAAGAAGGTATAATATATTGAAACATTCACAAATAAAAATCACTCTCGCCTCATTATTCAATGAAGTAACATTACCAGATTTATTTTTCATTTGCACTCGAAAGAAAGAATGGATAATGGAATGAGTGATGTAAAGCGACAAGTCGTCAACGAGTTGCATGGCTCTGTAAGACGTAATTTTCAAAGAAGAATAACTACCATCAAAGGGTTTGCAGATCTATGGCAAATAGATCTAGCAGAAATGCAACCATTCGCAAGAAGTAACGAAGGTCATCGATATATCCTTGTGGTGATTGATTGCTACTCAAAGTATCTATGGACAGTGCCAACTAAAAATAAAACAGGTAGTACCGTAACCAATGCAATGAAACGTGTTCTGAAGCAAGCCAAGTTTTCTCCAAATCATCTACAGAGCGATCAAGGAAAAGAATTCTTCAATAAAAATTTTTCCTCTCTCATGCGACAATATAAAATCAATCATTATTCAACATTCAGCACAAAAAAAGCAGCCATAGCAGAAAGGGTAATTCGAACAATCAAAACATGGCTCTACAAAGAATTTTCGATGAGGGGCAATCACAAGTGGATTGATATTCTTCCGATCATAACGAAGAAATATAACAACAAGGTGCATAGTACTACTGGTATAGAACCTATAAATGTTAATTCAACCACGAAATTAAAATTCAGAACCACCAGAGGAATCCGAAGGAAACAAAGTACACCCAAATTCCAATTGAATGATATTGTACGCATAAGCAAGTATAAAAACATATTTGAAAAGGGATTCACAGCCAACTATACGACAGAACTCTTTAAAATCGTTAAAGTGAACAGAACATACCCCACTACATATATTCTTGAAGATATGGATAGTCAACCCATAAGAGGCTGTTTTTATGAGGAAGAATTATTGAAAACTGCGAATCCTGACGTGTATCTAGTGGAAAAGGTGTTGAGAAGAAAAAATAATAAACTATATATAAAGTGGTTAGGTCTTCCAAGTGAGCAT
Source organism: Zygogramma bicolorata (assembly GCA_032362365.1). Classification (NCBI taxonomy): domain Eukaryota; kingdom Metazoa; phylum Arthropoda; class Insecta; order Coleoptera; family Chrysomelidae; genus Zygogramma; species Zygogramma bicolorata. The sequence continues at coordinate 1,041,180 of JAVJAQ010003765.1, read as the reverse complement.
AATTCGTGGATTGATGAATCAGATGTGGTTTAATAATTATATGAAAATAATTTCAATTATCTATATGGTGAATAATAAAGCTCTGGAGGAGTATACTGGTTTTATATATGTATGTTTTCTGCAATAAATTTGATATAACCCAATCTTTGTTTGTTTCATTTACTTATATGGTTCGAAACTCTTTCAATTGGTAACTTTTATATTTGAAAAATAAATGACACAAATGTAATAATAATAATAATAATAATAATAATAATAATAATAAGTTGCTTTTATTGATAGAAGGAAAGGTTACAGAATCTATCAAAAGGCAGAGTTAGCGCTTCACCCGTCTAGGACAGGTTAGTACTCTCTTACACTCAACCGTACACAAGAAAATAAACGTTTATAAGACATAATATCATAGAGGGCAATCCTAAAAATACAAATACAAAAAATAGATTATATTCGGTGCATAACCATCCCATATTAGTTCGAAAAAAGTGTGAATAAATAAAAAACTAATTAAAGAACGTTTCTTCATTGAACAGAAGCTGCTGTATCTTTTTTTTTAAATAAATAAAATGGTAGGGTTTTCATTTCGTCGGGAACCATGTTGTATAGCCGGGTTATCTGATAAGAGAAAGATGATCGAAATTGAGCCGTTGTATGCAGAGGTGGGGTTAGTCTTGATTTAAAACGAACATTAAGATGGTGAACATCGGTGGTCCTATAGAGATATGGAGGTTTTTGTGACTGTATTATTTTATGCAATAATGTACAAGAGTGTAATAGTTGCCTATTTTCAATATTCAGCCAACCAACGTCTTTTAAATAACTAGAAATGTGATCACGTCTATTCAGTCCATAAATCAAACGTATGCATGAATTCTGAATGAGTTGTAGACGCCGTTTATCTGAATTACACAAAGCAGGGCCATACACGACATCAGCGTAGTTCAGGTGTGATAGGACTAATGCTTCGCATAGAGTTATTTTACTTTTTCTATCCAAAATTCCTCTATTGGAATATATGAGTTTCAAATTGCAAAATGCTCTTTTAGTAATTAAGTTGACATGCAGTGTATAACGAAGTGAAGAATCCATAATCAAACCCAAATTCTTTGAACTATCTGTGATTTCGAGTGTTTCATTATTTATTTTGACTGTCAATTGATCAACGCACCGATTTCGAGCTTTCTTGCTGCCAAACAGAATAACTTTGGATTTGATGGGGTTGATTGAGAGGCAGAATTTGTGTGACACTTCGACCAACGCATCAAGGTCGGTATTGAGTCGGTTTGTGGCAGTTATAAGATCAGTCTCGTGGAAAGAAATGTATACCTGAGTGTCATCTGCGTAAAAATGGCAATCAGTGAACTGTAAATATTTTTGAAATTCGAAAGTGTAGATGACAAAAAGTGTGGGCCCTAAAATGGATCCCTGGGGAACTCCATTTTCCACTGACATATAGTCGGAAGTAATATCACCCAGAGTCACCGCCTGTAGTCTATTGAGGAGGTAAGCTTTCATCAGAGCACTGGATTCTTCTGAAAATCCAATATAATGCAGAATGGCTAGCAGCAAGTCATGCTTAATTGTGTCGAAAGCCTTAGAGTAGTCAAGCAAGACCAGAAGAGTTACTTCTTTTTTGTCCAAGGCGGAATATATATCGTTGGTTACTTTCAAAAGTGCCGTGGTGCAACTGTGATCAGTTCTGAAGCCGGACTGTTGGGATGGAAGAATTTTATGAGTTTCTAAGTGGAGCTTTATTTGGGTAGAAATAATTTTTTCAAATGTCTTGGAAAGCGTGCAAAGAATGCTTATGGGGCGAAGAAGTTTAATGTCATCAGGATTAGGTACCTTGGGTAGAGGTATAATGTAGGATTGTTTCCAGATTGATGGATAAACATTATTTACGATGCAAAAGTTAAAAATATGAGTGATTATGGGAAGCACTTGAGGGCAGGAGTATAATAACATGCTGATGCTCAGTTTGTCGACTCCAACGGCTTTTGATTTAATTGTCAAGAGTGTCTTATATATTTCAGATTCATTGGTTGACGAAAATTTGAAAATATTCACATTTGGCCGGATATTTTTCAGATAATGATTAACAGTTTCTCTGTCAGGCAGAAGTTCAGATTTGGAAGAATCAATGAAAAAATTATTGATTTTTGTGACGTCAGAGAGATGTTCTGGAATTGCGTTGTGATTTTTTTTTTGAATGGATATTTAGGTTTTTCAACTCTTTCCAAAATGTCTTCTTATTTTTGCTAGTTCTAAGTTTGAAAGCAAGATACGCTTTCTTTTCACGTTCTATAGCGTATTTAGTATGATTTCTCAGCTCTTTGTAGAAATTCCAATGCCTTTCAAGTCTGTTTTTTTTGTATCTGATGAGAGCTTTATCTCTAGTGGATATCATTAATTTTACATTGTACGTTAGCCAAGGTGCTTTGGGGCGGCTTATTTTCACTGTTTTAATAGGTGCATGTAGATCGAAGATCGCTATTAGTGACTGATTCAGTGTATTTACCTTATCATCTATATTATGAAGTTCGAGAATATTGGTAAGATCAATTGCTTCTAAGTCACCAATGAAATTATTTTGATTGAAATTTTTATAATCTCGAAAGGTGTATAGAAAAAGTTTGGTTGATATAGGTGAAAAATCGAGTGCACATGAAACCAAACAATGATCGAAAATACTAGAGGCATCTTCAACTTTCGAGCTTTTAACAGGTAGCGTTTCAGACAGCTTTATTAAATCAATTATTTTGACACTTGTTGGTCCATACCTAGTAGGCTCCGATATAGTTTGGAGCAGTCCGAAGGTGTTGAGTATGTTCAGCAGGCGTTTGGTGAAGTAACCTTCCGAATCAAGTATATCTATGCTCAAATCACCCGCGCAGATAATTTCATCGGAACTTGGAGCAATTATACTCAGAGTTAACTCTAGTTCATTCAGAAATACATCAGCAGGTTGGTTTGGAGGTCTGTAACAAACTCCCAGAGCAATATTTTTACTATCGTATTTGAAAAAAAGCCAAAGTTGTTCTATGTTATTTTGCGTGACGTTAGTTAAAAGTTTTATTTTGAGTTTGTTTGTGATGTAGAGAGCTATACCGCCACCCCTGCCAACGGCCCGATCTCTTGGATACAAATTATACCCATCGAGTGAGATAGAGTCATTCGATATGTTCCTCGAAAGCCATGTTTCAGAAACAGCAATAATTTCAGATTTGTTGTGTACCAAGGTACTGAAATCTGGAAAGTTTGATGTCAGTGATCGAACGTTCAAGTGTGCTACTTTAAAATATTTACCCATACTTCCTCGAGACAATGAGGTGAATACCCAAGCAAGTAAGTGAATGAACTATTACAATTATATATATGATGAAAAACAAAAACATGTATTGTGAAAAGATGCGAATATAACAAATTAGATAAGAAAAAAAAAGAAAAAAGGCGACTATTTTGATAAAAATCAAATCAAGATTGTAGACGTCTGAGTATCATAGCATGTTTGGTGGAATTTCGGTTATTTTCACCATGTGTAGAGCTGCTGCCAGACGAAGTATTTTCTGTAGAGATCGAGTTGGTGCGGGACGTTTTTTTCTGGGCTCCTAGAGTTGTATTTTCGGCCAGTTCCGATAGAGTGAAGGTTTCTCCATCAATCAGTAGTGTATTTTTTTTTTAGTTTAGCGTCTATATTTTTAGATTTAGCTTCTTTCAAATGAGCAACGAGCGATTTGCGCTCTTGCCTGTCCTCATATGGTAAATCGTCTACGAATACCAATCCAGAATTCTTGAGCAGGAAAAGTTTCGAGAATATTTCGGATTTTTTCAGATTAGAAACAAGATCCAGAATAATGGGTTGGTTTTTTATCTTATTGTTAATAAAACAGATATTAATTTCGTGTTTACTCAAAGAAACTTTCAACTTTTCATTAACTAATTTGATAATGAAGTCCACTACAGAAGAAGGATCCGTGTTGTGTCCAAATATCAGAAATGTGTTTCGACGAATACGCCTATCAGTTGCGAGTAGTTTTAATTTCAATGAGCTATTTTCAGCCTGTAGATTTTCTACAGATGTCTCCAAGGCGGTGACTTTATCCTGGAATTCCTCTCTGAGTCTCTTTATCTCAGCCTTCGTTTCTTCCGCGTCCTTGCTCACTTTCGTTAATAATGCGTAAATGTCTTTGTTGGATATATCTTTGTTTCCCATACTAAACTGACCACTCCGCCTCTGGCAGATTTATGAGATATTCAATAAATAGGTATGAATGAATGTAGCGTCCGAGATAGCTTATCGCCCAAGTTTTTTGTGCAAAAAATATTCTACTGATAGGAAACTAAGTAGAAATGCCAAAATATTACCAGGTTATGGGTGTTTCCTGCCTAAAATTCACTAATTGCGGCACATCAAACAGCACTAAAATGAGTTTTCCACTTCGGCCACTGTTTGTTCTCACTAAGAACCAAAAAGAAACAAATTTTTAACGTTTGTTTTCACTTTGAAAACTCGATTTAAAACAGAGCTCACAAATCGACTTCCGTTCGCTGAACGGTTTATCAATCATCAATATTCAATCAATTTATTCATCATAATTACAACAGTGGTTATTATTTATTGGGAAATTGCATGTGGAAGCCTTTCTGGTCCAATTTCAGTGTACGTTGGAATACGGTCTCCTAGTATTTGGCGCCTTTCGATTTGCTCGTCATGTGTTAGACACCAGCAATGATTGAAGTGGATTTTCCTGTTGGGATGGAGTTGACCAACTTTCTCACATAGCTGCCAGTTACTTCTACAAACAGCACAGATATGGTTCCAACAGTCCATAGTGTAATTATCACACTGCAAGCAACGTTGTTTAAGTGGCACATCTTCTATCGCACAAGTTCTACAAATATTTCTACAAATGCCCAGGATAGTGCACTCAATTTTCTCGTGGCACTTGAAGCACTTGAGATGGTTTCCCTGTTCGTGAGTTATTTGTCGCTTGGGCTGTGGCACTGGATTTCGTGAAACACACTCGGTACACAATCCGGTACATGGATTGAAGTATGATTTGGGTCGAGTGATTTGACAATTGTAGCACTGAGCAGCTCCAGCAACCACTAGGGGATAGATGCACACTTTCGGTTTAGAATCCCACTCTTTTGGAAAAGGCATATTGTTACTCACTGGTGGCAATGACAGAACTCAATCCAATAATCCAACCCTCCCTACATATATACAGTAAAAGTTTGTGGAGGGGCGCCCCACCACTACCAGATCGTATAAAACATAGCTGCGGGCTCTAAACTTCACTCATTCATTCAGAGCATTCGAAGGATATAACCAAGATGGCTGAAGAAAGAGCTGCAATGTTAGATGTTCTGGCACATGCTGATCTTAATAACAATTTGGAGGGTAAAGAGCAGGTCGCTGAAGACGTCATCGAACAAGAGATTCCTAATGACTCTGAAGACGAGGGTATTGAATGCGATGCAGAGACCAATCAACCTGGTGATTTGGCCATCGGTGTGGAATTTTGCAGAGTCAAGGTGCTGAATATGAATCACACTTTGGAAAATCCATTGGAGTTGTGCTGTGTGACTGAGAGCTATGTCAGAATTCCCACTGTTACAGGACAAATTGAGAAATTATGCCTCATGTGTTTTAAATTTTATGCTTTTCGTGTAAACAATGGTGGGTGGTATGAGCACGTAGATAAGCATAGGACTCAACCATTCTCTGAATTATTATGGAGTAGGTGTAAAGCATGCAGCACTCTGCTTACACAGTATCGATATATCGAGACATGTATGATCTGCAATAACGCCCCTCCTTTGCACCACTAACCTTGGACCACTGGTCAAAAAAAACTATCAGCCCTTTTCAGGGCTACATTAAAGAAACAGACAGTAGATAGATATCTCACACACATGAGATAAATGTATGTAACATTTGTAATGTGTTCGTTCACCTCTTGACTATGGTAGAGTACACACACTTATTAGCTGTGATATTGAAATTCTAGTGATGTGGATCCACTGCCGCGACAGAATGAAAAGCCGCGGAAACGCGAATGATTCGCGAATGTAGCCGCGGTTCCGCGACCACCGCGACAATCCATGGAATAAACTTCGCGGAATGGAGATGAAACAATAGCTACCGCGGAACCGCGATCGCAGAACCGCGACCGCAGTGGATTGAATCACGACTGCATCATATTCGTCGAATGATGATCGTAATTTGCGGAAATATAGGTAAAAAACCAGGTCCGATCCGCTCCGCGTCGCTCCGCTCCGCTTCAAAAATTTTTCGACCCGCGTATTAAATTATTTCACGGCCGCCATTGAAATTATTCCGCGGATGCGCGATTTCGTTGCCACGGCCGCGGATTCGCGCATATTCCGCGGATAAAACCGCGGATCCGCGGCCACGGCCGCGGACCCGCGGATTTATTGGTGGAATATGCGCGAATCCGCGGCTGCGGCCGCGGGTCCGCGGTTTTATGCGCGGATTATTTCAATCCGCGGCCGCGAATTAATTTGATTCGCGGGTCAACCGCGGGTCAACCGCTAGATTGTAAACGCAATAGAAGTTGGAGATATAAATAATGCTCTTCACGACTTCAAATCACTACACATAATATTATCAACCATAAGTATCTTTACTTTTATTCATTCATCACATATATATAAGCGTGAATACACCATGATTTCGAGTCTGGTCTAACTTAACCCTCATTAATTAGTTCCTTTTGCATGCAATTCAGGAGAAAAATTCATACTCTGATCAGCTAACCGCATATTGAGATTACCTAAAAACTTATTTTGTGAGTACGATTAATATCTTTGAAAAACTAACCTAAGCAGCAACCACACGAAATGACCTTGACCTAACCTTCATTGATTTATTTTTCCAAATTGTATCATTACGGGTGGTAATACATATTTCGAGCGCCTTATGTCATCATAAGTGTACATTATACTATAACTGAGACGGGAACAACTGAGAATTGTGAGATCTTTTTTTTTCGAATTTTTAATCTCATTTTGTCTGTGATATCTGCAACAGTGTTGTTATATATTGCGTGATAATGAACCAATAATATGCGATATAGCATATTCATTAGGTGATCACCTAATATACCTAACTGTGAGATAGCTACTGTGTTTGAGTTCATAATGGTAGCCCTGAAAAGGGCTGTTTTCGGGTTAGTCCACACTCTGTGGACCATCTCAGACAAGTATTTATACATATTGTGAACATGTGTGATCCATTAGATCATGAATATGTAATAACGCATATTCAATAGGTGATCACCTAATGAATCTCACTATGAGATAGCTACTTTGAGTTCTTAATATTAGCCCTGAAAAGGGCTGTTTTTGTGAGTCTACACTCTGTAGACTAGTCGTCGTCGTCGTCAGTATCAGATGAGATACTGATAGGTCTCCCGATGGATGATGGCCAACTTACAGTGGATGGTAGACTGATTGAGTCTATATCAGAGCCATCCACTTGCATCCTATCAAAGAACCCATCCGGAAACCCAAACTGTTGTGATAAATACTCGAAGTAGCCAAGATTGCCTCGAGTATTGACACTATCGGTTGAAGAACTAACTTCTTCAACCTGGATAGGTCCTGTCGCTGGTTCCGAAGTTGGTACACTCCTTGGCTCCGTAGTTGAATCAGCTCTCATCGACATCGTGAAGAGAATGATATAGAACTCTGGTCTCGCATTATATTTATACAAAAAAATGTTGGTGGGGAGAGTGGTGGGAAGAGAAAAGCGATGTAAGATATTTGTGAACATTCTAAAAGGTATACTTGTTGAATTCATTATGAAGCAAGCCATTTTTCTGCAAGAGATTCATATGATAAGGAAATACAAATTGTTGTTGAGAGGTTTGTGTAAAAAAGTATGAAATTTAAATACGCATTCATAATGTAATTACAAAATATTCAGATGAAATGAAGAGCAATGCCCCAACCATCGCATTGTTCAATGTGTACCAAACCAACTTAATGTACACTCTTTCGTTTCATTTCATCTGCGTTCATGAACTATTTATTGGAAAAAAATATATAGACAAATGAACTTAAAACTATTGAAATAAACACCTATAACTAACTCAACCTACTTCATCGAAATATTTCCTAATATAACAAAATATTCAGATGAAATGAAGAGCAATGCCCCAACCATCGCATTGTTCAATGTGTACCAAACCAATTTAATGTACACTCTTTTTTTCATTTCATCTGTTTATTCAATGATTTATTGGAATATACACATATATACAAATTAACTTCAAACTATATAAAAAAAAATCGACTAAAACTAACTTAACCTACTTTATCTCATCGAAGAGGTCACCCAAGGGAAAGAGCAATTTGGAGATCTTCCCCTTGCTCCGTTTGAATCGGGCATATCTCTCCTTGTGTTGCTGGATTTCCACCCGATCACTCTCAGCAAGACGTTCCGATTCCCGGGCAAGTTCTGACCTCTGTTCGGCAAGTTCAGCTATTTGCCGATCGATGTCAGCTTGTTGCCTGGCAATCTCATCCTGACGATGCCTTATGCCTGCCCTCGTAGTCTCACTTTGTTGGCAGGCACGTTTGGTATCGTCGAACTTCTTCCTGAGAGCCAAGAAGAAGGTATGCCCAACTCGAACGTCCTCCTCGTCTGAAGAGTCAACCCCTTCGGTGAGCGTGGCGGTAGCTGGAACATTGTTCGTGGTGGCTGGGGCAGGAACAATCTCCATGGTAGCGGCTGCTGCTGGAGGTGCAGGAGGTGGTGGTGGTGCAGCCGCTTCGACAACGGAGGCTGGAGCCGCTTCGACAACGGGGGCTGCAGCAGGTGGAGTCGGTATGATGGATACCGGTGGTCTTCTACTGACGGGCCATTTCCCAGCTCTAGGGTTGGTTTCATTGCAAACTTTGCGATACTTCGCAATTACACCAACCTTAGCTTTGGGCGCCCGTTTCACCGGTGGCCGCTTGCTCGACGAGGGTATTGGCTGATCGAACTCGTCCTCGCTGTCGATGTCTTCCATCATACTCAAGAACGTCGACATCTTCTTCTTCTTGGGCTCAGAAACAGCTCCACCTGCCCGTTTTCGTGGTTGCGCCTTCGTCTTCACCACCACCTCCTGGGATGGTGTACCAGACGTAGATGGGATCGCCAACGATGGGGTTGTCGTCGATGCCTCTACCTCCTGGGGCGCTACCATCTCCGGCTCCGCGGCTGGATTTTCCTCCACACTCATCTGGGAGAGCACGCCCGGGATGATATTCTCATCCAGCATGTTGAGAATATCATCGTGACTAAATTCAGGGAGATCACTCACGGGCTCGGTCGTAACACCCTCCGCAACCTCCGCACGCTCCGGGATGATGCTCTCGACGGCAGCGTTAACTTCGCTCTCGTTGAAGGAATTCATGACTGAAACACAGAAAACAAACGATTAGACAAATTCATACATTCGATGTTGTTAACTTACTTATTGGTAGTTGTTGGTCGTTCGGTGCTGGTACAGGCAGAAACAGGAAATGTTACTAATCGGCTAGCTGCTGAAAGTCACACTGAAGATACTCCGAACGGAGCTCTGCATTTATACCCTCCAGCCAGCCCCCACCCTCCCACTCTCCACTCTCGTCATTCTTTCTTTGTAGCTAAGCCCCACCCTCTTCAACTAGTCCAAGCCAATATCGCTCTCTAAGCCCCGCCCTCCCCACTACAACAAACCCGACCAACCAATCCCACCATCGCTCTATCGCCACTCTCTTCATTATTTGCATTTAGCTGTTTACTGATTGGGTACAAATGAAACACAGTTTTCCGTTTATGGTAAAGATCAGTTCATTTCATTTAATACATAGCATTCTATTTATTGGCACATCATACATATATTCATTTTTTAACACCAGGATTGATGTCTATACCCGGATACCACAATAATGGTCTATCTTTCGGCCACCGCTCCGCATGTTTCTTCTCAAGCGTTGCAATTCTTTCTTCCAATGCATTATATTTTTGTGTCATCGCAGTAGTAGCGTCGGATGTTTTTATTTCGACATCACTCTTGAGATTGTTGTATTTGCGAGCCAATGTTATTCTCGCTTCAGCTATCTTATCATCAAATGCTTGACGGGCTTCACGTTCTACATTACCTATTGCAGATTGTATGGCAGCTTGGAGAGCCATGAGGGTAAGCTCCTTAGTTTCTTTAATTTTTGCCTCGAGATATGATACAGTTACACAATCACCATTTTCGAATGGCTCTCCTGTATTTTTCAATATTTTTCTCTGCATATCATATTGACCGTCTGATGTTAGTTTGAATCCAACACCTGGTGGGCCACGAACAGTGCCACCACCCCATTTCCTTTTACGACCAAATTTATCAATTGTTTTTGACATTATACCCACAGAACGGTACTTTATATACTGATGACTTTTCAAACTACTTTTTCATTTATATTCTTATTTATAATCGATGAAGAATGAGTAGTGAAAAAATAAAAACATCATATATATCACAGATAATTTAATATTTTTGGTAGAAATATTCCAACTTCAATGTAAACAATTATAACACAATAATCACAAGTAACGAATATTCCGGTTTGAAGGAAAAAAATTTGAATGATATTTCAGTCATTCATCTCAGCATTCAACAAATGAATAACTTGGTCCAGGGGGCTCTCCTGAGAAAAAGAATGAACGATTTCAGATACCCAACGAATGTTATCATTCGGATCGTTTTGATAGAACTCTATATCGCTATGACCCCATGGAAGAGTTCGAGTGGTATTGGGAATGATGAATCGTTTGTCGTCGTGGTATGATAATGCAACTTTATTTTTCAATTAAGTATAAATATCATGCAACACGCTTCTAAAAGAGTTCATCTTTCTGAATATCATACCTCCTTGTTCGATAATTTTTTCATAGACTTCACATGTCAATTCATTCTTTATAACAGATCTTTTGACGCCTCTGGCCTTTTTGAGTTCAGTGTTGACAGACTTGACGTAATATGCTTTGGCACCTGTACCGTAAAAGCTTATTATTGGATCATTTGGGAATTCGTCCTTGAAATTACCCAGAACTGACTTTGTCACTGGAATATCGAATTGGTTTCCTATATTGTAATTTGATGTATCAAACTTATTTATATTATTTTTGAAAAAATCATAAAAGTTGTCTGTATTTACCTTGAGAATAAGAGATTCGGTATTAGTGTAGAGTAAGGATGCATCATCTCCAAATTGTTGTTTAATACATCCATAGAAAAAATCGTACATGACAGTTTTGGATAATTCTAGAATAGAAAATCCTAAATATAACGGTTTATCATAATGAACTTTCACTTTACCTAACTGAATGGCAACAAAATTTTCTGTAAATATAGAGCAGCTTTTGAAATTTGGTTGTGATAGAAGACAACTAGCACCCATAGTTCTCTTTATATTTTCCCAATGTGTAACGAGTCTAACATTAATTCTATTGTCTACGTTTTCCATTGTTTTTCCGTAGACCGCATTGTTCATTAGCTTGAAGAAATCTTTTTCAGATTTGTTATTAGACCGATTACGCATTTCAGTATTCAAATCTATATAGGGTTTCATCCAACAAGATTGTTTGAACCGTAATACTCTATGTGTGTTCATGATAATCAAACCATTATTGAGAGCTTGCTGTAAGTTTTTATAGTGAACAATATATTTCCTCTTATCATTTAAATTTGGAATCAATTTGGGAATTTTTGATTTTGTATATGGAGGTATTAAACGTTCAACTAAAAATGGAAGATCAGAATGTTTATCATGAAGTTTTTGTGGATAGTGAATATCCACTTCCAGTACATATCCATACGGACTATCAGCATTAACATTCATTATATCAAGATCGAGAATTTCCTGAGGTGTCAACCATGAAAATTCACCTGTTGGTAATGGTTGTGACATGCTGTGGCCGTACAGATTTGTTGCATCCAAATATGAAATGAATGAGGATGGTTCATTTTGATTATAATTTGGTAAGAACTTATTGTTTGCTTTATGTTTTCTTTCACTGCATTGACTTATTCCACCACGTATACCTTTTTGAAAAAAATGAATCATATCAATGTCAGTTAGTAATTCCAATTCAATTTCCGTGTATTTCAACATTGCATCCCAGGATAATCCAGGTGCTGTGTAGTATTGTGCCTGATCCAATTTATATTTATCAATACAAATATTTCTGAAATTTTCAAAAATGTCACATAATAGTAACACATCTGACTTCAAATATAAATCGGAGTATTCACCTAAACTCTGACACCTGAACAAATTCCATACAAGCTGAGCCCTTCTATAATCATTATCTGATATATGTTCACAATTGAGTTTGTCATAGAATTGATTTTTGGTTGGAAGTCTTGGATGATTTAGTTTGTCGATGTCATCCACAAAGCTATAGGGAAATACACCTTTCTTTCTCATCAAATTGAATTCCTCAATTTGAGGGAAATGTTTGTGCATCTCAATACACTGATCAAATTTGCACCTAATTTTTCCAAAGAATTTGACATGAATCTGAAACTATCTATGAATCTCATTTTCAAATAATTCTTCTTCATCCTACCATCTTTATCCGTGTATGAGTGTGTAAAGAGGTGTTTCGTGAACGATATATATTTCTCTTTATTTTGCGGGATGACATCAACTTTTTCTTTGTTCTTATACAATTCCTTGATAAATAGGTGACAATCATATCCACTCAAATTGTGAAAAATGATTGGGATGAAATTTGGTAACTTAAAATTTAAATTACATGATGAATGAGCGGCAGGAGACCTCTTCTTTCCTGTAAGATGACAATGATCCTTCACTTTCACTTCACCATCATTGAATGGTTTGGAACAAATACCACAATTTGTGGCAGAAGCAAACTGCTCCTCTTCCTCAGGGGTTTGTGCATCCATAGGAATGGGATACCTGAGATGATCTTGATAAATGTTTTTCAAATCATCCTCAATTTTACTAACAAATTTCTGGGCTGCATCCACACCCCTATACGTAACAAATTTTGACAAACCATCATTATATGAACATTTAATCAAATAAGCAAATGAATAAGGCTCATGTTTGAATGTCTTCATCGAGTACGAGTGTTCGGGATTTGGTTTACAAGTTTCAATCGGTTTAAACACTGATTCAAAATCGGCATATACTACAAATGGAACCTTCATTTGTTTCTCGAAATTTTCAAATGTTAATCTATTTTCAGGCACCATTTTCCCATATTTATTGATTTTGAAATTGGTTGATGGAGTTGTCGTACTTAAATGATTACAATCATTCATTTTGTGATCGCTCATGAGAAAAATATAACAGGCATCCATCACAAAAATATTTTTTATGTTCATGGGCGGATAGTTGACTCGAAACTAATCTTGAAAGATCTTTGATCCAACAATAGTGGCTATTACCGAAATCATCTGTGATAAAAAACAAATTGACATGTCTCTTAAGTCTTCTCTGGGAGTAACGCAATGGTCCAACTATTTCATACATTATTTTACCCTTCTCGAATTTACTTTCCAAACCATACACATTAACTGAAATATCATTCTTGTCTTCAAATTTCACAATATCCTTCAACTTAACCGGAAAATTCATACCTGTTACATCTACGACAGTATTGAAATGAGGATATGAAGAAACTTCTGACGTTCTATCGACTGCAGGGTGTAGTGCTGAAGTGATGGCCCATGCGAAGCAATGTTGATCTTCATTACGAACATTCACCACAGCTTTCCTCCGTTCAATACACTCAGGTAGCTTCAAATATGAACATCCACTGAGCGGGCTATATTTGTTGATGTTCACCTCCAGAATCATGATTTTTTCACAAGTCCAACCTTAAATACAAATCAATATTAGTAATGAATCCAATTCAATAAAAAATAAATGCCTACCTGAATCACGTTCCTGGAATTCAGTAGTTTGAACGATAATGCCATCACGAAATCCATCAAATAATGAATTCAAATCAGTAGATTGGTCAACTGTTTTATTTTGGGAGTTAAATGACTTGGTCTCCTCCAGGTCTTGCGTTTGAAGAATATAACTCCCAAACACTTCCATATTCACTTTGATGATTTTGTGAATCCTGATGGCTGATTCCAGTAATTCGATGACTTTCTGCCTGATTTCATTGAAGAATAACATGTAATCGGTGGAAACAATAGAAGTCCGCACCCTGTATGTGGCAATCCGACACTTGAAGGCACTCTTTATAATTTGAACGCCATCACTCAATTGTACACATGCATCATTCTTATGCTGTAGCGTTCTTTTGTGAGAATTCACTTGGGTCAATGGAATTGTCACATTACAACAATCACATGTGTACATTGGTGTTGCAGCATCATCTAATTTCACCCGTTTCACTGATGGGCCTCCTTGACAACTCTGGAGCTGATGACGACGAAGGTTATCACTACGAGTGAAAGATTTACCACAATCACAGGAATACATCGACATCGTTTTTAATGTGCTCTCACAAAATCACTCGAAGTTAACTAATATCAAGAGAGATGTCCGACCTTTTATGAGACACTGTTGTACACACTCACGGATAATATGGTTAAACACGAAAATCCTCGTTTCTTATATAATGGATAGCGAGCCACCTCCCACTACAATCTGTGCAGCAGTTGCGCACACGGGGCCACTCGCGACTGTCTGGCGTATAACCCCTCCACTCTCCGATGAGCTTTCAGAGAGCAGTGCGGGCATTCATTCGTGGCTGGGACTTCGTGGAGTGCAGACGTGAGGTGTAGTGAGGGCTCGTGTTGGTTTGGGTGGGTGGTGTTTGTCAGTTCGGGTATTCATTCGTGACTGTGACTTCGTGGAGTGCAGACGTGAGGTGTAGTGGGGGCTCGTGTTGGTTTGGGTGGGTGGTAATTGTCAGTTCGGGTATTCATTCGTGGCTGGGACTTTGTGGAGTGCAGACGTGAGGTGTAGTGGGGGCTCGTGTTGGTTTGGGTGGGTGGTGTTTGTCAGTTCGGGTATTCATTCGTGGTTGGGATTTCGTGGAGTGCAGACGTGAGGTTTAGTGAGGGCTCGTGTTGGTGAACTTTGGGTGTGTGGTGTTTGTGCGTGTATGTGTAGACATGTGTACTCTATGCAATGTAGTACAGAGAACACATGCTTTATCCGTGTGTATGCAATCTATTCTTCATACATGAAGGATATCTTTACCGTGTATGCAAATTCTAATTACCCCCCCTCGACTAGAGTACACATGAAGATGCATTACCATGCGCCTATCTCAAGGTCGAATGACGTCACACACAAAGAATCCCATAATTACATTTTCAAAAAAAAATTTCAAGGTCCTATGCACCAGTTGAGCCGTTCAAGGTCAACCTCCACCACTATGATGTCACTAATTAGTCATTAGTGACGTCATAGTGGTGGGGGAAGGCTTAGAACCGGCTCAAATCTCCTACTGTTGTAAATTTGTAAGGAGTGGAAGTTAGATTTATATTGTTTCCACTTATCAACAATATGTCCTGGAGGGGTATCATCCCAATCAACTTCAATTGACCACAGTTATTGCATAAGAATTTGGGAAGAAAGCATCAATGGAGTCATCCAGCCTAACGGATCGAAACATCTAGCAATATCTGATAATATTTTTGACGCTCAGTGCAAGGGGTCTCAATAGAATCAGGTTGATAAGAGAAGGAATCACGAAAAGGGTGCCATTGCAACCCCGAGATTTTCACAGAATCATTTTCATAATCGAAATCTGAAATGAGTTCGATTGCGGTAATTCTGAAAGAAATGCTCCACAATTGCAAGCAAATTTCCTGTGTTCGAATCCTCTCTTGGATAATAATTGAAAACGTTCACATATTGAACGCGCTTGCGATGAATTTTGAGAACTCACAACAGCATCATCAACTAATCATTCAGAATATCCGATGCTAAAGGATACTTCACACCTTCATCTATTATATCAAATGATTGATTTGCCAATAAGGAGAGCTTGAATCCTCGAAAGTGACTCTTTTTAATCTGAAATCATTCACCATTTGGTGAGAATCGCCAAAGCATTCATTGAAAATCTCTATTTGTTTTAGCAATTAATATATGTGTGAACATGGCTTTGATATCACACGTAAAAACGATTCAATATGAGCAAACCCTGGAGAGTATACAGAAAATATCTTTTTGAAGTTTCGGTCATGTTAAAAGACATTCGTTAAAAGTCCCTTTTCAGGTCTAGCGGAGGCACCATAAACGATACGGATTTTATTATCCTTCATAATAATGGGGTATATAAAGACTATTGCGTTAACGAGCGACAGGGCCGGTGTTAGGAGATTCCGTAACAATAATAATTGTCCAGGCAATAATATTGTTGTAATGAATGAGCCTGTTCAATTTTTTTTTTGTTCAGATCATCATGTAGAATTTTCAACGCATTTTTCATATGATTTACTTAAAATTCAACTTTGAATCTCTATCTTCAAAATCAGTGGAGTTCAATTTGGGTAGTTTCAAGTCTTTGATAGATTCATATGAATTCTGATAACTTTGGATTTGAAAGTCATTTATTTGCACAACACATTCAGGTTTCAATTCTAACACGAAAGTTCCTTGAATTAGGACGACGTCTTTTTCATTTTCGTAATTTTGGTTGGCTAATATGTTCTGGAGAAATGATGATCCATTTGTTCTGTTCCATTTGGTGGAATTTCAGTTTTTTGAGTTCTGTGGATATCGCATGGCAATTGGATAGGTTTTCTGAATATTTCAACATCTGCACTTCGCACGAGGAGTCTTCTTGAACTCAATATGGTATGGTCTCGTGGCAAATATATTATTCTGGCTTTACTTGTCGACATTCGGAGTCAAACAGTATGAAGATTTGCTGATTTACGTTAATGAATTGAGATTGAGGTATAATTATGTGAAATAAAATGTTTTCAATTTTTGGTTCGAAAGGCAATTTATTATTGGTTAATTGATAATTAATTGATTTTATTTCTTTCAGTAGCTAATTCGGCTCAACCATTGAGTTATGAAAAATATTGAGTTTAGAAAAAGTTTTGGCGATTTCAATATTTGAACATATGAAATCGTCTGAACAGCTACAATTATTTAATGAATTATCGTGTGAATTGAGAAAAAAATATTATTTTCAATAGTTTTTGAATCAATTTTCTTCAATCCATTTTCCATTTCTGAAATTCTATTCTTCTTCAGGTATTCTGATTCATAGTGAACGTTTCAGTACTTTTATTGAAAGTATCAATGGACCTTCGAAAAAACAGGATTTGTGCAATTACAATGGTTTACATTTTTTTTGGTTGCCTGAAAATAAATAATTGGATTATCATATCTTCAGCGTCATTCTGTTCAAGATTGCCACTGAGAGCTTTGATTATTGCTCTCAAGCCATGTATTGAAAAACTTTTGTTTTTTGTTTGTAAGTAGGATTTGTTTGATTCAATTGATTAGATTAGATAAGATTATCGGGGAGCTGACCCATGGCCTGATTCACTGCAACGTTTTCAGATCTATTTTGATGCTCCTGGGATGTCAGAGCTCGTTGTCCAGCTTGATCTCTTTGATGAGACTCCATAGCCTTGACACTGACCCCTTCATATAGCAAGCAGCCTCTGGTTTCTCCTCCCCGTGTGTCTTAGCCTTGCTATCGCTTCGCATTCACAGAGCACATGCAGTGCGGTGTCGTCCTCTTCTAGACAGAGCCTGCATTTCCTCTGTTAGACCAATGTTGCTCATATGTTTTCTGAGCCCGCTATGCCCCGTTAGTAGACCCACCACTACCTTGTTTCATTCGACTAGTAATCTTATTTTCAAGAACAAGTGCTAGATGACATGAATAATGATATTCCATTCTGAAAGATTTCGATAGATGTTTTGAATTATTATCTTCAATTGGCTTTCTCAATTAGTGAAACTCATTTTGTATTGATGTGAATTATTCGATTAGTTTCAAATCATCAAACCTGAACCTGGATTTTTGGACATATCGTGAAACTCTGGATGTCTCAATTCGCCATTTGCCATGAGGAAGGACCTGCAACAAGAGTAGGTTTCCTGAATTCGTCAATATGAATTTTTTCCTTTTTATTTCTATTTTTACTTTTCATTCCTACTCTATTTCTTTTTGAAAGTTCTGTTATTTCATAAGGTCCTAAAAATCTATTATAATTTTTATTACGTCCTTGGGGATTCACTTCAAAGTTTATTGTCCTAGATAAAATTCTTCACTTTCGTCTCCTTCAGTATTATGTTCAGTTATCACTTTCTCTTTTTTCGATTTTATTTTTTCTCTCACAGTTTTATATACATATTCCAGTTTTTGTATGGTTTTCGGCATAATCTGTATAGAAAGCGTTTGGTAAGTGAGGGGTTTCTAGAATCCGTTTGTCCAAAGGTGAGTTCAGATGGGGTTAAATTTGTTTTACTATGAATTGAATTAGTATATCCAATAATAGCATAGTCCATTAAATTATCAGTTTCATCTAGATGAGTTTCTTGTAAAATTCTCAGATGTTCAATTATTGTTGAATGGAATCTTTTCGCGATACTATTTGATTCTTGATGGGCAGGTGTTGTCAACTGAATTTTTATTTTATATAGATTAAAAATTCCTTCAACTGTCCCATTATTGAATTCAGTTCCATTGTCAATAATTAATTTTTCTAGTATTCCCAAAGATGAAGAATATTTTATTATGTCATTACTACTATGGATAGCTGTTTTTCATTCAACTTGGTAGGCTTGAGCAAATTTTGTGAAAGAATTGACCGATGTTGAATACACTTCGTTATCATAGAAGAATATTACAATTTGGAATGATTCCGAAGCTGTTTCTGTATGCATCAAAGGGAAATATTGTGTTTTTCTTGCATACTTTGTTCTTTGACAAATTCCACATGAGTTTATATATTCCGTTAGAGATTTCTTGAGTCATAACCAGTAGTAGTTTCTTTCGATTTTTTCTAAAATTTCAGAAACTCCTCTATGGATCATTTCACTTTCATGATGTTTTCTCGTAATAAAGATTTCTTCGTCATTGTGTGTTACTGTATTTACTCCTCTGGTGCATCTGATCTGATTTAGGTCCTCTGTTTGAAAAATGGTGTCTATACATATTATTGAAAGTTTTGTGTGGACGATCTGTATAAAAATACATACGAAATGTTTTATCCGCAGCAGTGTAGTCTCTTGAAAATTGAATAATCAGGTCTTCACCATTTGTTTCTGGAAGTTCTACTGTTATTATCTTTTGATGTTGATGATTCTCTTGATTTATAGTCAGTGTATGATGAGGCTGCGGAAAACTGAAATTTGATCAACTTTATTATTGACACTTTCGTCTATAATTTTTATTGTGTCGTTGGTTGTTTCATCTTGAGAAGAATGCTGGGTAGATGTATCAGATTGTGGTTTATTTGGTTCATGTAGGGGTTTTATCTGGATATCAGATAAAATATTTATTTTTTCTTTAGGTTTTGGTTTTCGTGTTTTTTTTGTAATAGAAGGTTCTTGAACATCTTGTAAAATAGTTATTTTTCTTCAAGGTTTTGGATTTAATGTTTGTTGAATTGGATTTTCAGATAATTGTTTCAGAACTTTCAATATTTTTTGCACAATGTCTCCTGGATTGATTTGTACTAAATCTTTCTCTGAAGCTTTCGAATCATTGATGTTAATTCTTGATGGAGCATCTGCATTGGTGTTCAATTTCGCCTTCTTATGAACGATTTCATAATAAAATTTTTCTAATTTCAAACGTCATCTTATTAATTTCGAGTTTGGTTCTTTTATATTCATTATTCAAATGAGTGGTCTATTATCAGTGTAAATAATGAATTTTCTTCCAAATAAATGAGGTCTGAAGTACTGCCCAAGCAATAGTTACTTAGTTTGTTACTTTTTCGATGGTGCTATTTTATTGTTCAGTTTCATTCAACGTTCTTGAAGCAAATGCAATTGGTTGGTTTATCAGATCTAATCGTTCCTTGCAGAGGAAATGCACCTAAAGCGACATTTGATGCCTCTGTAGTTAATATAAACTCTTTTGAAAAATTAGTATACTCCAAAATTAGTCTATTTATTGAAAGATGTTAACAGTGATTGAAAGCTGTTATAAAATTTTGATCATGAATTTTTTTCGCTCCTTTTCTTACACATTTAGTCACAGGTTTTGTAATTACTGAAAAATCTTCGAAAAATTTTCTGTAGTAACCTACAAGTCCTAGGAAACTTTTGATTTATTTTGTTGTTTTCGGTAATGGAGAGTACTTCATAGCAGATATTAAATCTGGGTTTGGTTTTACTCCTGGAGGTGTAATAACATGTCCTAAATAATCAACTTCTTTTCCCGAAAATCCTGAATTGTCTAATTGAACCTTAAAATCAGATTGTCTTAGTCACTCTAATATTATTTCAAGTCTCTGAATATGTTCTTGAAGAGATGTGCTGCAAATAACTATGTCATCAAGGTAAACAAGACCAAGTTTCATTTCGTATTCCTCGTAGTATATTATCCATTACTCTCTGAAATGTGCTTGGATCTTGCATTTTTTCAATTCGATTTTTAACTTCCTTTTATTAATTTCTGGATACCTATGAGTTTTGTTTGAAAATAGAAGTTTCATCAGTTAATTTGATTTTATGTTGAATTTCATTTGTAAATGACAATGGTATCTTTTCAAAATAGAATGTCTGTATACTCTAGACAATGTTTTCTGATTGCTTCCTTTTCTAAAAACGTTCGTTTTCGTTAACCAGCTGACGAACGTCAACCCTCAGAAGTCGAAACTTGTGCGAGCAATGGATCAACGAGGCCTTACCTTTTAACGTGCGATTTCCCAGCACGGTGTGGCCCGGCGAGGATTCGAACCCTGGCCTTCCGCTCGATAGGCAGATATGCTAACCACTCCACTACCGAGACCACTATTACAATGTTGTGGGCGAATATTTTTAAACTGGCTTTCAAAAGATTATGCTTAAATCGATTCAATTCTTCATCTGTTTCCATTTTCTCAATAACATTTAATTTATTTTTTTAAGGACTTCAATATCTAATGGTCCCGTAAAAGTAATTGTTCTTGGTTCATTACTCGAGTTGGTCATAATAGTAATAGCTGCAAAGTTGTTCACATTTACAACTGCACGAGGTGTTTCTACTTGTTTTTCAAAATCTATATAATCGATATATCATGTACCCCACTTTACTGTCAATTTAACTATTTTTGTTGTTCTTGGTGGTATCGTTATAGAATGGTTATTCATTTTCAAGTAACTTTCCAGTTCGGTTATATTTTCAGGCTCATAAATAATTGTAATTTCAACAAGAGGCGAAGTTATTGATTTTGTATAAACTTTTACCGAAGCACTAAGTTGTTTGAGTAAATCGATACCTATTAATCCGTCATATTTTTCATTAAATTTTGAATGAAATTAATGAGTTTACTTCACTCTAAACATTCTGAAAACTGGTATATTTTTCACTTCATTATTATAACTAATACCGTGTACAGTTTGTATATTAAAATCTTCATGGTTCAGGGTTCATGTGACTTCTGCTGCTGCCTGTATCGATTAAAAAATTCGCATTCAATTCCGTCATAAAAATGTATGGTAAATTAGCTCAGATGAGATTCACATTTATTAACTCGGTGTGTTTTCGTAGTAGACGTTTGAAAAGTCAAAATCAGATGGTAGCTAGTTGTCAGCATAATTATCGTCTCGTGGAGGCTGATATTCGTCCGCATTAATATCATATTCGCATTGTTCATTGTTTATTCCGTATTCATATGGAGAATTAGAGTTTCATTGTTTTCTCGATTTGTTTCAAGTTCATCAAGATTTTGATAATGGATATAATATCAGCATAATCATTTTCATATTCTCATGGATTTTCGAGTTGATATCTTGTTGAAATAATTCAGTTGAGGTGAAAGTCTTTCGTGGTTGTATTCAGATGATGAATCCATTGGTTCTGGTTTATATTGATTACATTTGATTCTGAAAATATGAATGTTTTTGTGTCGGGAAATTAGTTGATTTGAATTCCTGCTGTTGGTTTTGATGTCCTTCGGGCATCTGGAAATTATTTTGTATATGTTGTCGTTGAAAATTGTAATGAAATTGTTGTCTACTGAATTCATTTCGGAAATATTGTTGAAAATTTGGTTTTGGTATATTATTCTGATATGAAGGAGTGAATTGTGGTGAATCAGGCATTCGAAGCGGTGCGAAACCTACTTGTATATTTTGTTCGGAGTAATTTTTCGTGATGGCTTGAAATTTTCGTGAGTATTGAAGGCTTCATCTCATTATTGACTATAAAGGAAATTTTCTTCGTCAATTACTACTGACATGGCTGGCTGTTTCTAGACTGTCAGGGTTTCTCAGTCTCACATATTTAGAAGTTGTCTTGTTAATCCTCTTATGAAATGTTTCAATGCTAAATCATTCTAATTTTGTAATCTAATTCTGATTTCGTTTGGATCTGAAGCCATAGAAATTAATTTTGAAAATATTAGGCTTCTGGCATCTTAACAACGCATACCAAAATTCTAGGGTGCTTCATTTTTGAAAGGATGTAATGCCAGTAAGTTTTGAAATAATTCATTTTGGAGGAACTTATAATACAATGCACTGTACGACTTCGAAGTATTAAAAGATGATGGCGACAGCTTGGCTCTGGTTTTTCTATCTTAAAAGAGTCAGCGCTGAGTACGTGCCTTCGTGGACTTCCCATTATTCTAGGTTCCATAAATGGCGTTTTTCTAATGAAACAAATAGTCTCAATGCAAAAATGCGAAACAATATAGCGTCCCGTAGAATCTCTAGGATGTGTTTCCAAAAAAGTTTTTCACAAATTTCATCCTGAGGTGATGAAAATTTTATTTCTAGGAATTTCTTTTATCTCCCAGAATTTCTTTAATGAATTATTAATAGATGAAAGGTCATTATTATCAACAGAAGCAAAAATAGATGTGCAATGGCCAACATCAAAAACCTCAGAATTTCAAATGTGACCACCAAAATAAGGAAATACTTTTGCACGTAAAATCGAATCTATTGGAGCAGGTTTACAAAAATGGGGGTCAGTCATATTGATATTTTATAGAGATGACCAATCGTGATGATTATCGAGTAGAGAACTAGACATATCGGGACAAAATTTCCCTAATTAAATAGCGTTAACTGAGAAACGAGGTTGAGTTGAAACTCTGCGTCTAATTTTACAGGTTACACCTCCATGGGAGGTGATCTCTTTCATAGCACCCAATCCTTGTCATGCAAGTGAAAAATTGAAACGCTTAGAACCTAGCTTCTTGAGAAAATTCCGAAATATGTAAATGGTTTGGGAGCCGCTATTAAGTTAACCTTAACCTTTTGAAATAATCCACAGCAATCTAAAATTTCAATAGGATGATGTTTCATATTGCAATAAAGACAGAGAGATTGAGATTCACATTTGCAGATGGAGTCTTTCGTTGAGAATCTGCACAACAATAAATTTCAAGGTCTGCTTCACAAAGTTTATTTATATTACCGAAAAAGGTGTGTGTCGTTTTATTGTTGGATCTTTCTTCTACTTTCAAAGGAAAGTGTGGTAGCACTTCTTTCATTACTAGAAAAGTCAGTTGTTTCAAGACCATTGACATTTTCGAGCACAAAATCTTTCAAAGACTCGAAGATAGGAATGGTACTATCGAGAGATGTTTTTACTTGATAATTCGTAATAGTATCTTCATCCGAATGTTTTGAAAAAATATAAAACAATAAGAAATCCTAATTTTCAATATCAAAACCCAAATTTTTAGTGTTGCAAAATTCTCTGTACAAATCCCTAGAAGTAAACTGATGGTTTTAACGTTCTTATTACAAGAAGTGATGAAGAGTGCATTGTCAATACACTGCAAATGAGCGGGGGCGGTGAGTCTTTGATTATTTTATCTCTTTCAAAAGATTCTATGCGATATCGTAATTATTAGCTGATACAAGGTTACGTCGTACCAACGAAAGAGGTAGATCCTGTAGTGAATTTATCGAATAATTATTATTTTTTCAATTTTTGAAAGCGAGCTATTTTCATGTTTCGTTGATATGGACATATCGTATAATGTTAACTTTCCAGTTCGGTTATATTTTCAGGCTCATAAATAATTGTAATTTCAACAAGAGGCGAAGTTATTGATTTTGTATAAACTTTTACCGAAGCACTAAGTTGTTTGAGTAAATCGATACCTATTAATCCGTCATATTTTTCATTAAATTTTGAATGAAATTAATGAGTTTACTTCACTCTAAACATTCTGAAAACTGGTATATTTTTCACTTCATTATTATAACTAATACCGTGTACAGTTTGTATATTAAAATCTTCATGGTTCAGGGTTCATGTGACTTCTGCTGCTGCCTGTATCGATTAAAAAATTCGCATTCAATTCCGTCATAAAAATGTATGGTAAATTAGCTCAGATGAGATTCACATTTATTAACTCGGTGTGTTTTCGTAGTAGACCTTTGAAAAGTCAAAATCAGATGGTAGCTAGTTGTCAGCATAATTATCGTCTCGTGGAGGCTGATATTCGTCCGCATTAATATCATATTCGCATTGTTCATTGTTTATTCCGTATTCATATGGAGAATTAGAGTTTCATTGTTTTCTCGATTTGTTTCAAGTTCATCAAGATTTTGATAATGGATATAATATCAGCATAATCATTTTCATATTCTCATGGATTTTCGAGTTGATATCTTGTTGAAATAATTCAGTTGAGGTGAAAGTCTTTCGTGGTTGTATTCAGATGATGAATCCATTGGTTCTGGTTTATATTGATTACATTTGATTCTGAAAATATGAATGTTTTTGTGTCGGGAAATTAGTTGATTTGAATTCCTGCTGTTGGTTTTGATGTCCTTCGGGCATCTGGAAATTATTTTGTATATGTTGTCGTTGAAAATTGTAATGAAATTGTTGTCTACTGAATTCATTTCGGAAATATTGTTGAAAATTTGGTTTTGGTATATTATTCTGATATGAAGGAGTGAATTGTGGTGAATCAGGCATTCGAAGCGGTGCGAAACCTACTTGTATATTTTGTTCGGAGTAATTTTTCGTGATGGCTTGAAATTTTCGTGAGTATTGAAGGCTTCATCTCATTATTGACTATAAAGGAAATTTTCTTCGTCAATTACTACTGACATGGCTGGCTGTTTCTAGACTGTCAGGGTTTCTCAGTCTCACATATTTAGAAGTTGTCTTGTTAATCCTCTTATGAAATGTTTCAATGCTAAATCATTCTAATTTTGTAATCTAATTCTGATTTCGTTTGGATCTGAAGCCATAGAAATTAATTTTGAAAATATTAGGCTTCTGGCATCTTAACAACGCATACCAAAATTCTAGGGTGCTTCATTTTTGAAAGGATGTAATGCCAGTAAGTTTTGAAATAATTCATTTTGGAGGAACTTATAATACAATGCACTGTACGACTTCGAAGTATTAAAAGATGATGGCGACAGCTTGGCTCTGGTTTTTCTATCTTAAAAGAGTCAGCGCTGAGTACGTGCCTTCGTGGACTTCCCATTATTCTAGGTTCCATAAATGGCGTTTTTCTAATGAAACAAATAGTCTCAATGCAAAAATGCGAAACAATATAGCGTCCCGTAGAATCTCTAGGATGTGTTTCCAAAAAAGTTTTTCACAAATTTCATCCTGAGGTGATGAAAATTTTATTTCTAGGAATTTCTTTTATCTCCCAGAATTTCTTTAATGAATTATTAATAGATGAAAGGTCATTATTATCAACAGAAGCAAAAATAGATGTGCAATGGCCAACATCAAAAACCTCAGAATTTCAAATGTGACCACCAAAATAAGGAAATACTTTTGCACGTAAAATCGAATCTATTGGAGCAGGTTTACAAAAATGGGGGTCAGTCATATTGATATTTTATAGAGATGACCAATCGTGATGATTATCGAGTAGAGAACTAGACATATCGGGACAAAATTTCCCTAATTAAATAGCGTTAACTGAGAAACGAGGTTGAGTTGAAACTCTGCGTCTAATTTTACAGGTTACACCTCCATGGGAGGTGATCTCTTTCATAGCACCCAATCCTTGTCATGCAAGTGAAAAATTGAAACGCTTAGAACCTAGCTTCTTGAGAAAATTCCGAAATATGTAAATGGTTTGGGAGCCGCTATTAAGTTAACCTTAACCTTTTGAAATAATCCACAGCAATCTAAAATTTCAATAGGATGATGTTTCATATTGCAATAAAGACAGAGAGATTGAGATTCACATTTGCAGATGGAGTCTTTCGTTGAGAATCTGCACAACAATAAATTTCAAGGTCTGCTTCACAAAGTTTATTTATATTACCGAAAAAGGTGTGTGTCGTTTTATTGTTGGATCTTTCTTCTACTTTCAAAGGAAAGTGTGGTAGCACTTCTTTCATTACTAGAAAAGTCAGTTGTTTCAAGACCATTGACATTTTCGAGCACAAAATCTTTCAAAGACTCGAAGATAGGAATGGTACTATCGAGAGATGTTTTTACTTGATAATTCGTAATAGTATCTTCATCCGAATGTTTTGAAAAAATATAAAACAATAAGAAATCCTAATTTTCAATATCAAAACCCAAATTTTTAGTGTTGCAAAATTCTCTGTACAAATCCCTAGAAGTAAACTGATGGTTTTAACGTTCTTATTA
Source organism: Zygogramma bicolorata (assembly GCA_032362365.1). Classification (NCBI taxonomy): domain Eukaryota; kingdom Metazoa; phylum Arthropoda; class Insecta; order Coleoptera; family Chrysomelidae; genus Zygogramma; species Zygogramma bicolorata. Next base: position 1,014,407 of record JAVJAQ010003765.1, on the reverse strand, counting down.
CAAGAAGTGATGAAGAGTGCATTGTCAATACACTGCAAATGAGCGGGGGCGGTGAGTCTTTGATTATTTTATCTCTTTCAAAAGATTCTATGCGATATCGTAATTATTAGCTGATACAAGGTTACGTCGTACCAACGAAAGAGGTAGATCCTGTAGTGAATTTATCGAATAATTATTATTTTTTCAATTTTTGAAAGCGAGCTATTTTCATGTTTCGTTGATATGGACATATCGTATAATGTTCTGAAAGTTTCAAATCACCAGAGAATTTTGGAATTTCTACTTTTGTAAGTTTAACACTAGAAGTATGGACTGCATAAACATAAGCGCGGTTGTATTCTAAACTATTACTAACAGCTTCTTTCTCTTCCATTACAGTCTTCCAAAATGGACATGATAGAAACAACACTGGTGATTTTCTCTGGAATATGACACAACACCATTCATTTCTGAATACAATAATTTGAACTATAAGGTTGCCTTTCCGTACGAACCAGCTCCATTAGCAAATTTCCTCAAATCGACCATTTGATTGGCACAAATTTGTCAAAAAGCCTTAGATTGTTTCAATTCATTAGGTTGAGATGACATTGTTATAAATAAATTGGAAAAATTAATTAATCTGATACACCTGTGCCCTTATCAGATGTCACATAGAAGATTTTATCAGCTAGCAAAGAAAGGTATCGCATGGTGTTAGTTTGGGATGAATTCTTTTTCTTCGACGAGGGTTGTACAGCCACACTCGTTCTCCTTTTTTGAATCCACCAGTATTTGCCTTGAGATCGTATTGAGCCTTCATCTGTCACTAGTTATCTTCAATCTTTTTCTCGCAATTTCGTAAATCCTCATCAAGCTGTCTCGAAGTTCGTCTGCATAATCCTGTACCTGTTTTTCCTCAGTACTTGGGGATCCGAACACCAAGTCACAGGGCAAACGAAGATCTCTCCCGAAGATGATACTGGCTGGGGTGAGCTTTTTGGCATCGTGCATCTGCCCGGTAGGCCATCAAGAATGGTTGAAGATGTCGATCCCAGTCATTTTGATGCTCTTCTACAACTTTGGAAAGATGTTCTTCCATAGTCCTGTTGAACCTCTCGACTATGCTATCAAACTGTGGGTTGATGGGTGGAGGGCAGTTGTTCTGGTCTTGCTGATTCTCATCAAATCACAAACTTTCCCGAATAAATTCGATTCGAAATTTCTTCCTTGATCGGAATATAGCTCCATTGGCACTCCGAACCTTGTAAACATGTTGTCGACCAGGGCTCTTGCAACTATGGATGCTTCTTGATTAGGCAAGGCGTAAGCTTCAACCCATTTACTGAAATATTCCATGGCAACGAGGATGTATTTGTTGTCATCATTTGTCATCGGGAACGGTCCAGCTACATCGATGGCGATTCGTTCGAAGGGAGCACCAACATAGTATTGTTTCATCTCACCCCTTGATCTTGTTCTAAGACCTTTGCTTTCTTCGCATTTCAGGCATCTTCGGCTTCATCTCTCAAAAACCTCTCGACATTCGACCCAGAAAATTTTTTGCCGTGTTTTATCCACTTACTCTCTTGCCATCGGCTGAATCCCAAGCCCTCTTCAGTAGGCCATTCTCAACAACCAAAGAATCCCATTGCGCCCACAATGCCTTGAACATTGGTGATCAACCAGAGATTTCCTTCCAGGTGGGTTTTTCCGATCCATTTTATTTCCATTTCAAAAATTCTGCAACCTATGGATCGCTCTCTTGGTCTTGTCGCATTTTTGCTGTGTTCCAATTGTCATCAACTATCAATCTCACTTGGTTGATTCCTTCGCTCGCAGTGCTTACAAGTATCCAAACGAAGTCTCCTAGACAAGGCATCTGCGTTGTTATGCAATCATCCTGGTCGATGTTTCATTCTGAAGTGATACTGGTTTAATGAAAATAACTGGGTTATTCTCAATCCACCTTGGTACTTGCCCTTCAGGAGTCTTCATTTCGAGTAACCACTCCAGAACTGCATGATCTGTTCTGATGAGGAACTCTCTTCCTCACAGATATTCGTGAAAGTGGTTCACAGCCCTGATTATTGCCAGTAGATCTTTTCTTGTTACGCAATAATTCCTTTCTGGCTTGGTCAGTACTTTGCTGTAGAACTCAATTACTTTGCCTGACCATCTTCTTGTAATAATACGGCTCCGACACCATTATTACTGGCATATGTGTCTAAAACAAACAGGCCTCGTTGACGTGGGAAGCTTAATATGGGACTAGAACATACAGCAACTATCAGTTTTCCAAATGCTCGTTCACTTTCGTCGGACCAGACGAATTTCACTCGATCTTCTGTCAACTTATGTAAAGGTGCCGCAATATCAGTAAATCCTTCCACGAACTGACGGTAATAGGTGCAGAGACCTAGGAAGCTCCTCACTTCGTGTTTGTCTCCTGGTCCCGGCCAGTCTCTCATTGCCTGTATTTTCCTTTCGTCTATGGCCCAGAAAATCGACCTCTTTGTGGAAGATTGACCATTTTTGAAGATTTAGTTTAAGATTGGCATTCCTAAAAGATTCGTCGATAGACTTCTCGTCAATTGCGCAGGTGTTCTCCAAATGTTCTTCCCATTACCAAAACGTCGTTGAGGCATAAAAGACAAGTCTTCCAAGTGAATCCACGCAGGACCAGCTCCATCAGTCTCTCGAATGTTGCTCAAGCAGCCCACTCCCAGTCGAGAATGCAGACTTCTCCTTATCGTCCCCTTGTATGCCCACTTGCCAGAATCTCTTCTTCAGATCTAATGTTGAGAACCAACGGGAAACTGCCAATGTTGTTGATGTGTCATCTTTCCTTGGTAGAGGGTAGGTGTCCTTCTCAGTGACATCATTTAATTTCCTGTAGTCGACACATAATCTCGTAGGTCCATACTTCTTGGAAACCAACACAACAGCTGCAGACCAAGGGCTCGATGATTCTTCAGTCACACCGTCCCTCATCATATTGTCGACAAGCTCTTCCACCTCCTGTTGCTTGGCGAATGGAATTCTGCTTGCTGGTTGCCGAATCGGATGGCCAGTATCGATTCTGTGTTTGATCAAGTTAGTTCTTTCTGTTGTTGTCGAATCAAATATGTCACTTTCACTCCTGATGAAATTCTTGGCAGCTTTCAGTTCCTCTGTTGATAAGCATTGAAATGATTCTTCAAGAGTTTTTATAACACTCTCAGAGTCTGCCTTCATTTCTCGATGTTTATTTGAATTACAGTTCGCTACCCAAGTAACAGGTTCACATGTGCCAATGACACCACCTTCCTCAACAATTATTTTCCCAGGAAACACGTGCGCAACTCTCGTAGGAATCGTTTGTTTCGTTTCAGCTGAGGCTCGTGCGAACGCCAAATTGCTGGGGGATTCATCACATGGCTGGACTACTCCAACGCAGCACCCAGGGTCTTCATCTACTAATGTAACGCAAACTACTTTCTCTGAAAATCCCGGAATTCTCACAGTTTTCAATAATCCCAGTTACGCAGATATCGTCCTTCTGCTGGAGGAAAAATTCTTCTCCGAACCTCATAATCTTCTCCTCATTGTCGAATGAAAAGCCATAGTCACTGATCAAGTCCATTCCGAGTATGAATTCATCTTCTACTTTTGCGATATAAACTGTATTTATGATGGTGAGTCGCCCAAGAATCAATGTAATTTCAGCCTCTCCTCGAGAAGGTGCGTTTTCACCAGTGACTGTCCAACGCACGACGTCGAAAAAAAAAAGGCTTCCAGGCCGAGGGTGTCACTACGTACCAAGGAAACTGCAGCACCGTTGTCTACGGCGCATATAACGTCCATTTATTCGATTTTCCCGAAATAGTAAGGCTCCAAGATGTTCTTGGGGACCCTGTTATTGCTAGTCAGCATGCGACCCGATATGCTGGCTAATTCAATTATTACCACTCGCATTTTCGGCCTTGATGTGTTGAAGGCCGCCTCCACGTCTAACGATAGATATCGCTACACCTTATGGAACTTGCCAGTCGTAAATTGATTTGTATCTCTGGGTCTCTCAGTTCATCTATGGAATCCTTCGCCTGACTTTTGTGTGCGAGGAAACGAATGAAGGTTCCTGGTACAGCTGTTCTCGGTGTTGATCGCCATACCTCAACTTCAATGCAGAAATTAGGTTCTCATATCTCTTTTGCTATTCTATGGGTATCGGCTGACATATACCCAAAGCTGGTCCCCTCACAGCTACTTTTAGTCTCTGCCGCAAACTCAAACTGTCGACGATACAGAGACCAAGAGGACAGTCCGTCTAAAGTCGGTGGTTTTACGGATATTTTCGATTTTGCAACATTGTCTCGGTGATCTCAGTTTTGAGAAGGGCTTTCATCTCTTCTCGCACTGCATCCACTTTCCTATTGACCTCGTTGATTTTCTTGACGTCTCCCTTCAGTTCTTTTTTTAGGTCTTATTTTAGTTTTTTTTTCAGATCTACTTTCAGTTCTCCCTTCAGTTCTTCCATGCGTACTTCGGTTTCATGTAACACATGCTTGAAGACCTTGCCTTGATGTTCTAGAACCTTCTCAAAGTCAACTTTTTGTTGGTTTTCTATTTGTTCCATTTCCCTCTTTTGCTTTTCTAGAATTTTCTGGAGATCTTCTCTCTCTTTCTTCTGTTCTTCAAGAGTTTTCTGGAGAGATCCTTCATATTCTTTCTTTTCATTTTCGAGAATTTTCTAGAGCACTTCATCTCGTTCTTTTTTTTATTTTCGAAAATTTCCTGGAGTCCATATTCCTGTTCTATCTTTTCATTTTCTTGTTCTAATTCCCGTTCTTTCTTTTCATTTCCGAGAATTTTCTGTAGCGCTTCTTCTCGTTCTTTCTTTTCCTCCTGCCGTCACTTTTTCCATAGTTCTTTTTCCTTCTGCCGTCGCTTTTCCTCTAGTTCTTTCTCCTCATGCCATCGCTTCTCCTTTATTGCTTTTTCCTCCTGCCGTCCCTTTTCATCTCCCTGTCGTCGTCTTTCCGAATCCGCAAAATGGTTTTGAATAAATTTCAACATGTCCTCCAGAGTATCTCAAGCCGCGTACAGACCGGATTTCCAACGTTAGCCAACAGCACATGTGAATTGTCTTGGAACGCGTAGGTTTTTGTGTGTACGGCGGCAACCACTCGAAGCCAACGCTTCCCAACGGAAACGTTGGCATTGGCTAGCGTTCGGTAGTCGAGCCGTAACATCAATGAGATGCTTGTTTGTGTCGAATTTGGTTTGGACGCGATTTCAAGAGTATTTTCTGAATTCAATTGTTGGAAAACATTTGATCCGTGCGAACGCTTTTATTATTAGTTTGATATGCAGTAGACCGAAGATATGTGTTTGAAATTGTTAGAAATTTATAGGGATAACCCTATTTTATGGGACAAATTGAAAAAATATACTTAAATTACGTTTTGATAGGCTAAAATTTTGTGAGCAGAACTAATAAAAATTTTCCTTAATATATTTTTGTAGTGATTTAACTAAAGCCGAGCAAACTTCTGGTATAATGGACGAGAATAATTGTTTCGATACTTGGAATGTGTATGCAAGACTAGTAAAGGAATTTCCAGTTGCTAGATAGTGCAGGGTAATAGCCAATCTTTCTTTAGCTGGAATAGCTTTTCGGTTATTGGTATCCTTTTTTTCAATTTTTGGAGCCACTAAATTGAGCAGTTCATCAAAAATATCTGGGGTCATTCGGCAGAAGTTCCTAAAATGACCAGAGTCTTCATTCTGGAGCTCGTCTAATAAACTACTTGCGCTGTAGGAACTTCTTTTTTCATACGGTGTTGTCATCCACCAGCGTCTGCGCTTTCATTTCTTATTTTTTTGTTGAGTATTATATAACACAAGAAATCCTGCACTTGCACACAATAAATAATCATAACTTTCGCTCGATGACATTCCAAAAAAATTAAAAACCACCGAACCGCGACCAACGGTCTCCAATGCAATACTAAAAATTCGGTATGGACGATGTTCTCAAATCCTTCCCAATGCTTTCCACTCCCAACGCCAACGATAGCACATGTGCCGTTGGCGTTGGTCTTCGTTGGAAATCCGATTTGTACGCAGCTGTACGATGTACTTCTCGCATTCACCATAAATTTATATATTTATCAGAAGAATTCCTACTTCTGACACCACTGTTACGATATTTCCTTGGGTTCGTTTATTAAAACTGCAAAACACTAAACTACTTTTATAACAACTCTTAATCACAATGCAATACAATACAAGCACTCGAACTGCTCAGCAAAACTATCCAACGCTCTGTACTGAATCTCCGATAAAAACTCTCCGTGGCGATGAAGTATCTCCCTATTTATATGTTCATACGCCTATGGCGAATCTTCCAGATCTGTCCTGATGATTTGTATCGAATTTTCTACGCGAGCCGAGATTTTCTGGAATGTTACGTCCTTTTTTCGACCCCTCATATCGTTTTTAGTTTACGAGCGACAAGGGCCGGCGCTACATTGAAAGATATATTCCTCTTCAATAGTGCACCGATCGTACTTGCGTCTTTTAAAATTGTGAATTTGCAAATTTAACGAACCAATAAGCAGTATTGTTTCACAACATTCACTCTGTTTAAATAAATCGGACAATTCCATCGAGACTTCCTCAGAATCAGAAGTGACATGCTTATTTTTGTAAATGTTGAAAAAGTATTCAAACTCAGATCGTCAGCTTTCCATTTGAATCTGTGTCCAGAATGTTCCTGATGAGATTTTCATTCAAGAAATCCGCTAATTTCACTATAGGAATCTTCTGGTTGATTTCATAATGTTGACGGGTAATAAAAAAAAAATTGGAAAAACTGCCTCAAATTGAACTAAATATTTTCAAAACGTACCATTATAAATTCCAACAAGTGACGTAGTAAAATTATAAAACAATCAAGGAATATATGGAATGCAGACGACCAAAAAGTGTCATATGATAACACTGATGATAACGATTCCAAGCAAATAGCACGACAACGACGTATCTCGCGACTTTTGTGATTTTTCGTTATCTACTTGAAGGAACTGAAAATTAATGAATACTTTAAAAATTTGAAAACATCGATTGAAAAATATTTTTTTGACGAAATTCGATAGTTATCGAAAATAAATTGTGGAAATAATTTCATCGTTCACCTTATAAAGTCGCTCCGCCTCCGGCGAAATATGTTATTGTGCTATTTGCTTGGAATCGTATACTAGGAGTGCTATCATAATATGATACTTTTCGGTCTTTTGCATTCATTTCAATCCATCCTTAATGAGTTTTGTGATTTTACTACCTCACTCGTTGGAATTTATAATAATCCTTGAATACATTTTGATTTATTCTGAGGCAGATTTTCTGATTAAGGATTTATTTTCTTTCAACTCTCAAGTACACATTATAAACATGTTCAACATTGAAACGAAACTCAAACACAAGTTTCCTCTGGGAGAATTGGCGGATTTGTTGAATGAAAATCTGAATATAATCGAACATTCATTGGAAGATCTAAGCAAAAAATGGAAAAGAAAAAAGCATGAGAACAAAACAAACATAATCCCCCCCTTTTTCAACACCACCACCAGACGGGTCACAAAATGAATTTCGAGGCAGCAAAGCAACTAGCGCAGGTGAACCATTCCAGAAAACGCCAAATTAGGGAAGCCATCGAGATAGAAAAACATGGAGAAATAAACAAAAGAGACGACTCTCAAAATATTCCTAAAGTCTGGAGGGCCCTCATCAACAAAAAAAACCGTTCAGGAAATGGTCCTTCGGTGGATGCAGGTCACCACGACAACACCGACAACCATAATCAATCCGACGGCTGAGGGAGCAGTTCATATCGGCTACAATTTACGACCGAGAAATCATTTAAAAACTGGCAAAAGTTTTTCAAACACAGTTGCTAGCACCAAGTAGGAGCAGTAACATTATTGAAAATGCCAACTGAGATGTTGGCGAAACGTCGAAAGTCAATACCGACAAATCAACGGATAAACTCCCAGAATACCAATCTCGCATATATATATATATATAAAGGTATCTTTTATATTTCGGTATTGTAGTCAATTGGAGGGCTTCAGTAAATGAGTACTATTTTCTGATTATTCGAGCTTTCGGAAAATTTATTTCCAATTTCAAGAATATCTGACAAAGTAAATGGGTTTAAAAGTGATACAGACCATGTTATTTCAAAAGATCACATAATGGATTATGAAAATACAAAAATTTTAACTGTTGAACAAAACAAAATTAAGAAAATTTGAATAAAAAATCAGAGATTCAAAATTTAATCAAAATTTACAATAACATTTTAACTTTTGATCAATGATTTGTATTTTGAAGACCTAATTCAGTTGATATTCTCTACAACTCAACTGTACTTTACACACAGTACATGTCCGACTATTCATTTTATATCTTTAACAATTAGTCTGACAAATGTCAATATTTTACTGACAATTTTTCAACTTCTTTGTACAATGTTCTTATGTATTATTTTATTTTGACAGTTTATTTTATAATCTAATTCTGGTGAGTTCTACTATCATATATTGTATCACTTTTAAGCCCATTTACTTTGTAGATATTCTTGAAAAAGGAAATAAATTTTCCGAAAGCTCGAATAATCAGAAAATAGAACTCATTTACTGAAGCCCTCCAATTGACTACAATACCCAAATATAAAAGATACCTTTATCAATATAGTCAAATCAAATACTACTTTCATATATATATATATATATATGTATATATATATATATGTATATATATATATATATATATATATATATATATATATATATATATATATATATATATATATATATATATATATATATATATACATATATATATATATATATATATATATATATATATATATATATATATATATATATACAATGTTCTTATGTATTATTTTATTTTGCCAGTTTATTTTATAATCTAATTCTGGTGAGTTCTACTATCATATATTGTATCACTTTTAAGCCCATTTACTTTGTAGATATTCTTGAAAAAGGAAACAAATTTTCCGAAAGCTCGAATAATCAGAAAATAGAACTCATTTACTGAAGCCCTCCAATTGACTACAATACCCAAATATAAAAGATACCTTTATCAATATAGTCAAATCAAATACTACTTTCATATATATATGTATATATATGTATATATATATGTGTATATATATATATATATATATATATATATATATATATATATATGTATATATATATATATATATATATATATGTATATACGACAGCAGAAAAGAGTCATTTTTTTATTTTATTATTTTACTACCGCTCCGATGGCCATCCGAAGCAATCTAACACCAGTTTCCAGTGTTTTTTGATGTGCTCCTTCCAGTGGTGATTTTTTTCCGCTGGCAGCCAACTCATTTCATCATTAATTAGATCTTGAGAAAATAATAAAATGATAAAATATAAATGACTTTTTTCTAGTGCTCCAACGGCCATTTAGAGCAAGCTGATATCGGTTTCAGGGCCTTTCTGATGTACTTTTTCCAATGTTGTTTTGTCATTTCCATAGTCCATGAGAATACATCTTCATTATATTTCTTGCCTTCACTTCGACTACCATCGTAAATTAAATGATATCAATTTGCAGTGGTTTTTCATTGGTCTTTTTTCAATTAGTATACCAAAACTGCCATTTTCATAGCTCAAAACAAATTGTGAGATTCATTTAATTTTTGCCCTTCTATTGCCATCCAGAAATACAATTATATTTTTGGTTCAATGGTTGAGACGTTAATTTTATTGTTTTTTATTTATCGCTCAAACGATTGATTTATTCATCTTCACTTCGCCGGCTTCATAAAAAAATTCAAAGAGTAATAGTCACCCCAATTATCAATTTGACTGCATGTTCACATTTGGAAGTCCCTTATCGTTCGATCAAATACATCAGTTGTCGTTGACTCACAAAACCGGACTCCTATCCCACCAAGTGTCGGCCCGTTTTGTGCAGGCATGAACGAATCCTGTCAATTATCAAACAATGATTTGTTCTCTAAACTCTTAGAGGCTATTAATAACGGGAATGAAAGAACGAAGCATGAGATAATTGAACACATAGGAGCAGAAAACAATGAATTGATGAACGTTATAAAATTACAAAATGATCGAATTGTAGAATTGGAAAAAAAGTGCGACATATACGAAAATAAATTTCGGATTCATGAAAGAAAGGACAGGAGAACAAACATAATCATCTTCGGTCTTGATGTGGAAGAAAATCAAAACCTGGCTACCTCAATCGTTAATAAGCTGAATTCATTATTGGAATTAGATTTATGCATTAAAGATACATTTAATATATTCCTTATACGAATCAATGAAAAACAGGCCATAAAAGTCGAGTTTCTTTCGATATTGACCAAGAAAACAATATTCCAGAATGTTCACAAACTGAAAGACACAAGGATTTCAATCATTCAGGATATGTGCTATCAGGATCGTGTAGATAATAGAATTTTGGTCAAGCACATGAAGGAAGCCAAATCTAAGAACCTGTCGGCAAAAATAAGGAACAACGGACTGATCATCAATGGAGATATATACACAGCTAAGGAACTGAGGAGAAGAGAAACAAATTATCAAGAACCAATAGATACAGAAACTGAAGATTTTATTTCATCGAAAAAAAGGGGAAGAAATTCTAGTGCTCCAACGACTCCTCCCACAGTGATTGATTTTTGTTCCAATCCACCCAACGAAAATGTATATGTCACGTTTGGCGATGAACTGAACCACATTCAAAAACTACAGAACCAAAAATCGAAAGTGATTCCAAGCAGCTTCGCCATCACAGATAAAAGAACCCGGTCCAACAGTGTAGCCTCGTTGAAATAGGATCTTAAGATTCACTCACATCAATTTACTGGTCAATAGTCAGTCTAGTAATTTATTTTCAGAGTTTTTAAATACTTATAACTTGAAACAGCTCATTAATGAACCTACACGAGTGACTGACAACTCTCAAACTTTGATTGACATTATGGTTACATATAACGCTGATGAAATCTCAAGTTGTTCAGTCATGGACTTACCTGGCGCCTCAGATCATTTCTCTACATCTTGTAAAATAATAAAAACCAATTCTGCCCATGAACAAAAGTTTGTTTACACCCGTGACTTCAAATTCTTTGACAAGGATCTCTTTCTCGATGAAATCATTTACAATACTAACGATGTCAATGTACAAGTTGAACTCATGAACACTAATCTTCTTAACGTTTTTGCAAAACATGCTCCACTTCGCAAAATAAAAGTTACTAAACCTTTTAGTCCTTGGTACACCGACACCATAAAACCTATGTGTAGACTTTGAGATAAAGCCTTCAAGCAATTTAAGGTTTTGAAGACAAATCAGAGCTGGGATTATTAACAAACAATTACGTAACTATGTTACGTGTGCTATTAGAACAGAAAAACACGCATACATGCAATATATACTTCGTAACAAGAACACAAAAACTTTGTGGAATACTCTCAGGGCTCTAGACGTAATTCAAAAAAATGAAAATTCAGATATTCCCGACAATATCAATCAACTAACCCAACTCCAGTTCAGATGAATTCACTCGGCAGATATGATTCTCCTCACTCACAGGATCACACTTTCGATTTCCGCACCGTCAGCTCTACAGAGGTAAATCAGGCGTTCCAAAAACTCAAGAGTAATGCAATTGGATCGGACTGTTTATCACTTGATATGCTTCACATTGTCTTCGATTGTCTACTTGATCACTTCACTTTTACAATAAACACTGCTTTGACAACGAATACTTTTCCAGATGCTTGGAAACTGGCACACATAATTCCTCTACCGAAGATATCATCACCAACTGAACTGAAGCACTTGCGTCCCATTAGCATACTTCCTACTCTATCAAAAGCCTTGGAGTTAATTATGAAAAGCCAAATATCAGATTTTGTATTTTCGAATAATATTATACCTGATATTGGTGTGTGATCACCTTTATGAAGTGAAGTATCATCAGTTAGCTCCTGACTATTCATCAAAGTTTGGTATGTCAGAGTCTTTCAATTTTGTTCAAAAACTGCACAGCTGTCGATAAAATATCAAAGATTTCAAAAGACATCAAAGTTTCAAAATTTGTAAGTCCAGGAATCAGATCATATAATCAAACCTAAACTGTATACAAACAAAACTGTAACTTGTCGGACTTGATAAGAACGAAGTAAAGGTGACCGTATACCCAAAATGTCTGGTGCGGATATTTCAATTAATCTTATTCTGGCAGAAATTGTGAAAGGAAATAAGGAGTTGAAGTCAATTATTCAGGCGGTAGAAGTTAAACTATCCCTGGAAATAGAAGAAATTAGTCATCGACTCACCAACGTTGAGAAGGAAAACGAAAAACTGAAAAAGAAAATAGAATCACTCGAGAAAAGTCAAAGGAAGAATATTCTTTCATTATCCTTTTTGGAGTCGACAGAAGAGAAGAATATATAACTGTTGACTACATTATTACACTCATCAAAAGCCTCTTGAATATTGAACTAGTTGAAAGCGATATAAATAATGTTTATCCATTGGGAAAATCTCATAATAGCCCAATAAAGGTCGAGTTAACTTCTTACTTGAAAAAACAATCGATTCTCAAAAATACAAAAAAGCTGAAAGGGTCTTCTATAAGTATATCCCAGGATCTCACCGAGCAACAGAGAAGCGAAAATAAAATTTTGCGAAAACACATGTTAACAGCTAAACAAGAGCCAAAAAACATCTGTTTTATCAAAAAGGGTAGACTACACCTAAACGATCACATATTCACACCAGCCGATCTTGAAAAACTGGAAGAAGAAAGTGAATATCATTACGATCGTAAACCAAATAGCGATCCAGGAACACCAGTAGTGGAACACGCTTTAGTATCAAAATATACATTGCCCGATTTTTCAGAAGAATCTGAAGCTAGCCAAATTCCGAATACTCAAGCAACTCCCAAAAAAGGTATCCAGGTAACTAGGAAGGTAACCAGAGAAATAACTCGGGATAAACCTATCACTCGAAAGAATTCGGTCAAGTGAACATTATATATCTATTATGAATATTCCGTCCGATCATCTATTATCATATTGTCATAACATAACCCTTAGATCTAATAAATATTTCGATTGTAATCAATTTCTGGGCTAGATTTGTCAATTTGTTTTCCGCGTACGTATATTCTCTCAACTTAACTCCTTCAGTTGAAAAGTATTGTATTCTTTCATTCTCTTTCTCCTTGTTCGTTAAGTACAATAAAATTTCTAAAATGGATCAATTCATTAGGGATTATAATTATAAGGAGTTCCCAACAACTTATCTAAATAGCATTAATAGTATTAATGCCCTTGAATAAATATTTCAAAATATTTCACCAAAATATTTGGAGTCTTCCAAAGAACTTTGATAATTTGGAAGTGTTTCTGAGTCAATGTTCTGAATCTTTTGACTGTATCATTCTAACGGAGACTTGGCAGGTAAATGACCTCAATGTTTTCAAACTGAACAGCTATGATTCTATCTACAACGAAGGTTCAATTAATCAGAACGATGGTGTGGTGGTATACATAAAAAATAAAATAAAATATAATTCGTATATAATCCCACTAGGTTGTTTTAAGGTCATTGAAATAACAATGGATTTAAGTGGAACTCTAATAAATTTGATGTCAATCTATAGACCACCATCCACCGATGAGAATGAATTTATTGACGAATTAAGTAGATATCTGGAACAGCGCAACTTCAATTCTCACTACCACATCCTTATTGGTGATATCAATAACAATATACTGTCTGAAGATGATGTAACTCACGAATATCTGAACGTATTGCATGAACACAATTTTGAATCAACCATCAATACTAGTACTAGAGTACAGGGTAATTCGAGTATCTGTATAGATCATATATTTTTGAAAACCAGCATTACCATTCATCAGAATAAATTTTCAACTTATGTTTTAGAAAGTCATCTAACAGACCATCTCGCGACTCTGATTGCAATCGAAACAATAAAAAAGATGATGAAATACAACCAAAAGAGACATATCAATGAATTGACTACAAAAAATTGAAAGGGAAGCTGTTGAATCATAATTGGGAAAAACTTCACCTCGAGAAAGACGTTATCACAGCTAACAAAATATTTCTCAAAACAATATCTGAGTTTACGCATGTGTGTTCTATTAAAGTAAAGTCATGTAAATTGAATAAAAAGAAAAACTGGATTACTCATGGAATAATGAATTCAATTAAAAAAAAGATCGCTTATATACAAACTATCCGAAAAATAAAGAGAACAAAGAACCAAAAGAACAATTCATAAACTACAGAAATCAACTCAATAATTTAATAAAAATATCTAAAAACAATTTCTACAAATCCGAGATTGAAAAAAATTAAAACAATTCAAAAAATCTTCGGAGAGTTATCAATAACATAACAGGTGTTCGTAATGACTCGTCAACTATAAAATATGTTTTAAAAGATGATAGCAAGCCTACAAAAAATGATTTTGAAACTGCAGAAGCATTTGTTGACTTCTTCACCAATATAGGACCTAAACTTGCCAGTAAAATTGCGAAACCATCCTCAAGACCACCAGTATCACTGTCCATCTCTGATTCAGTGTACCTTCAACCTGCAACAGAAAAGGTAATCATTAATATAATTCAATCTCTCAAAAACAACAAAGCTCCAGGAATAGACGGAATCACAGCTGAAATCCTGAAAGAAATCGCTGCAGAGAAGTTAGAGGGAAAGCCCCTCTAACTTATATAATGAATCTCATCATGGAATCGGGTATTTGCCCTCCTGAATATAAAATAGCAGTTATAAGACCTATCTTTGAGAGCGGAGACAAGCAGATTATTTCGAATTATCGACCTATTTCTCTAATAAATAACTACGCAAAAATTTTTGAAAAATTGTTAAAATCAGATTAGAATCTTTTCTAGTGAAAAATAAACTACTATCCACAAATCAGTTTGGCTTCCAGAGAAATAGGTCTACCGAGGATGCAATTTCTGCACTGACTTCCAAAATGTATGAGTCGTTAGATAGAGGAAAGCCATCGCTTTGTGTATTTTTGGATCTGGCAAAGGCTTTTGATACCGTGGACCATAAGCAACTTTTAGAGGCCTTGGAAGGCATGGGGTGCAGGGGGAATGTTCATTGGTTACTAGCCAGTTAATTATCAGATCGTAAGCAAGTGGTGAGAATTGGTGATGAGGAGAGCAATGAGCGAACAGTCAAATGTGGCGTCCCTCAAGGTACGGTTCTAGGACCATTATTGTTTATCATTTATATAAATAACCTACTAACCATCGATTCTTCTGGAACTATCTTGAGCTTTGCCGACGACACCTCAGTATTTTACTCTGCAGATTCGTGGACTGACCTCAAAAAAAAGTTAAAACATATTTGCTGAAAATTATACATTGGTTTAACCATAAACTATTGACGATAAATTTTACAAAAACAATGTTCCTTCCACTTACCAGTTACGTAAATGGACTACCCGATTTCACTACCTTAAAAGTAAATAATAATAATGAAACGATCACTATAGAGGCAACAGATAAAATCAAGTATCTTGGCATTACGATTGATCGTCATCTAAGGTGGGATCAACATATTTCTCGAATGATCAAAACACTGAGAACCATGCTTGACAAGTTCAGATGTCTTACAAAAATTATGGATACGCCACAACTTAAAATGATCTATTTTGCTTTGATTGATTCTAGACTGAATTATGGCATACTTGGATGGGGGGGTGTTGCTAACACCCACCTAGAAAAATTGAGCACTCTGCAAAAGCGCTTCTTGAAGATTATATATAAAGAAAATAGAAGGTACTCCAGTGATCTCCTCTATGAAGAGACTGGAATATTTGACCTACGCCAAAAATACTTCTTCAAACTAGCACTCCATAGTTATAAAAACAAAACTCAATTCGAAATGATCTCACATCCATATATGACGAGAAATAAAACAAATAAGAACTTACCAATACCACTTATATTCAAAACTGTCGTACAAAGAAGTCATGTGTTCATGACTTCGAAAGCTTTCAATTTTTTACCACAAAAACTGAAAGATGTAAGTCAAATAAATCGTTTTAAAACCGATCTCAAAAAATTCGTCTTCTCCGTTGGAAGACTCCGAATACATAATCTGGTGAATTGTGATAATAACTGAATCCAATTATATCCCTTACAATTGAATGATTTTTTTCCTGTGGGTATGTGTGTGTAATGTTCGAATGTGATTGCCTTATGTCTCCATGTGCACAAATGTCCTTTTGATTGTATTTTGTATAGCTATCCTACATGTATTACCAAGTACCATAATTACATTATTTTATTTGTATTATATTTCTTACACCGCGGACAGCCAATGGCTTTGCGGTTCCATCATGTTTATTTGTCTTTTCAAATTTTATATGTATCCTAGGTACTGTATACAAATAAACATTATTATTATTATTATTATTATTATTATTCAGTCTGGTTTCCGTCCCCATTACAGCACCAACAGCGCACTGCTCAATGTTGCTGATGACCTATTCAGATCTATAGATAGAGGCAATTTGTGTTGTCTTATTTCATTGGACTATAGTAAGGCCTTCGACTGCGTTGTTCATAACTTGATCTGTAAGAAAAACACTTCGGGTTTTCAGATGAATCTGTAAGCCTGCTAAAAAGCTACCTGAGCAACCGCAGACAACTTGTTATTTTAGAGAATCATAAGTCGAACCCATTACCTGTCAGATACGGAATACCTCAAGGTTCTATTTTAGGACCTCTACTTTTTTCAGTATATATTTCAGATTTTAATGAATTCACTGGTCATTGTAAAATTTATCACTATGCCGACGATACACAGCTCATCTATAATTTCCGTTTCGATGACTATGAAGATGCATGCCAAAAAATTAACACTGACTTAAATTCACTCTTCGACATCTCTATAGCGCACAACTTGAACTTGAATGTCAATAAATCTCCTGTCACCTTTTTCGGTCCTAAAAGAGGTCAACTGCATCGCAATCGATGAACATTTGCATGAATAATGAGAAACTTCCGACCTTGAATGAATGCAAAAATCTTGGGCTGTGGTTTGATTCTGATTTGAGGTTCAGTAAACACGTTCGTTCCTTGTGCAAAACTTCCTACGTTACTCTGAAGAAACTATTTTCTCAGCGTGACATCCTACCTAAACCCACCATAATTAAACTTTGCGAGACTTTAATCTTCTCCAAGATTGCGTATTGCGATTTTGTTCATGGCCCTGCCTTGCTTGCCTCTGACGCCAACAAACTTCAAATGATACAGAACTCTTGTGTTCGTTTCTGCACAGGATTGCGCAAGTTTGACAGGATTAGCAGACACACTCACGAAATTGGTTGGCTGCAGCTGGACAGGACACGTGACTTACACTCTCTCTGCTTCACACACAAAGTTCTGAAAACTGGAACCCCCATGTATTTGAAGCAAAATTTAGTGCTATCAGAAAGTTATAGAGTGAATACCAGAAAAAAAGACCTACTCATCGTACCTAAACACTCAACGGCATATTTCACCCGTAGCTTCTCCTATCGTGCTTGTAAGTTGTATAATAACCTTGAATCAAACTTTCCCCATTATACAATATTCAACTTTAAAAAAAATTGAAAGTGCTATATTTCAGAAACTACATGGACACTTAACTTTTACTGATGCGTTTCTCCTTTCTCGGCTTGCTGACTTTTTATAATATATTAAATATTACTTTCGCATGATTATCTGTTATGACATTTTTTTTCTTTCAAAACTTTTTTTTGTTCATTCCTAACGGTCGTTTAAAAATAATAGTTATTTCTGGTTAGGTTACTACCACGATGTACTAGATACCTATATGTATTTGAATGTATCCTAAATTGTAAAGTGTTTATTTTTTTTACTTTGGTTTTCCCTACTGGTAGAGTTTAAAAACAGCTCAAGCTGACACTTCACCATCTCATCATAAATCTTTCTTCTTATCTTATTCTATATATCGAATGTATACTTGGTTGATTGTGATCATTAAAGACATTTATTATTATTATTATTATTATATTTGCTTTCCGAAAATTACATCCGAATTTTCATCAGACTAGGGGAATTCAATAACTGCTTCAAGTAATCGATAACAATTTGTCTCAGATGCTCAGCGATGGTGAGGAAAATTATTTAGTTTACAGAAGGAATTCAATTTCCCAATCACCAATCCAAAAAAAAAGGCTATCCTTATGTTATTTTGATCTTTCCACACTGCTTATATTAGTCCAAGAGTACCTCACCCATCTGTTTACCATATGAAACATGCTATCAAAATATGGTCCAGACTATATACTATGAAATTCATAAATTTCCACCATATGGAAAACTTTCTTATTATCGATTCGTCAGAAAATCTTATTCTTCATAAAAATTGGTGTATTATAGAATACTCGCACATGAGTTGTCAAAATTTCAAATTTCCGAACGGTGTACAGGAGAGATCAAAAAATTAGAATTTTGAACAGGTGTAAACCACATCTCATATTTAACCTCATCAAAAAGTTCATTCAGAGGATTTGTTTCGAATTGAAATCAATATTCAAATTCTGAATCACGTCCAGGGTAGTTAACACTTGATCAAAATTCTATTTTGCGTTCTCCCCTGTACACTTATTGGAAATTCGAAATTTGGCAACTCATATGCCATACCCCAATTTTTATGAGGAATAACATTTTCTAACGAGTCGAAAATAACAAAGTTTTTCATATGGTGGAAATTTTTGAATCTCACTGTATAAAGTCTGGACCACATTTTTATGAGAAAGCCATTATAGGAGTATTCGTCTATTTTTGAAACCCTATAAAACGTATGTTTCATCCAGTAAACAGATGGGTGAAGGTCGACCTCTATTTCGTCTCTCGGACTATATCCTGTATATAGTGAACAAAGCAGACGATAGAATGAATAGAAAAAGTATTCCACAATGACGGCCATTTTTGGTTTGGTATGTATATCTCTCGTTAGTTTCTTCTTTTTTTTTTCGAAATGAGCAGAGAATAATATTTTGTTAAGGATATGTCACTAGAGTAATTTAGCAGACTAATGAAAATACATTTTTGAGCCACTTCTTTATTTACGAATCACTTGACACTTCGCTATAACTATTATTGGGTTAAAAAAAAAGGTATATATTCGTTGTTGCTCCGCGTACGGATTTTGTCAGAGGCCTTGTTGTTCCATTACATTACTGACTTTTTAGGTCGTTGATTATATTCACGTGATACTCATTTTACTCAATGTTTGCAGATAAATTGTCGTTATGTCGAATCAGGTAAAACTGAAATTTGTGATTATATTTACTGTAGGTGGAATCGAGACTACTACTATGATTATTTTAATTGCTCATTGCTGAACTAAGGAACTTACCCGATGTTCAAATCGTCATTTTGATAAGATTGAATAATTGGTTCATTTAAAGGTGCATCTCATTTTTTCCTACTCATTTATTGAAATGTTTGAAAAGAATCAAGAATACCAGGTGCCAGGCGGCGGTAGCCTTGCATTTTTACCAACGTACGTTCAAATTCAAAACTGTCGGTAGGGTGTGAAATTTTCTTACCGAATACCAGGTGACTTGAATTATCCTTGGAATTTTTTTTTGCTCAAGAATATTTCAAGAGAATTATTTCTCGCCAGGGTGGGGCAAAATCTGATTTTTATTGAAAAAATCAAAAATCATTGAAAAAAAAAAATCACGATTCATTTGATTTTTTAAATTTGAAAATGAAATTTGAAAATTTTGATTCTTTGAAATTATTGTTGATTATTTTAATGTATAAGTCTAAAAATTTTAATACTATTTGCGGTTCAAAACTTGTGACAACGCATTTGTCGCGCTTCTTGCAAGAAAATTCTTGTCGTGATTTGTTTTCCTTCTGTCCTATACTCTCGCTATACAGTGCCGAGTGAGGCACGAGCACGAACGCATTTGTTGTGCTTTTTGCAAGAATATTCCTGTCGAGGCTTGTTTTCCTTCTCAACCTATAAATTGACGTTGCCCAACAATTTCACGCATTTCGCTAGTTGTACACTCGGATATTAGAAACAGATTAGGCATAGAAAAAGGAGGAAAACTCGTGTTTTTGTTTAAATTGTATAACGAAAATGAATAGACTGAAAATGTACAGTAATAAAATTTAGGTGTTACGTTTAGTTTGAGAATTTGGAATTATGTAATTCTTTTTGTGTTTTTGCTGAAAGTAGATACTCCTTCTGATCTTCGAGAAAACTTTTTTTTCATGTTGTTATCTGGTTCTAAATAAAAAAAAACAAAAATTGATTTAAATCATGATTTTAATCGTGATTTCAATCACTTGATTTCAATCAGCCCAACCCTGTTTCTCGCCTTCGGCTCAGTATAATTTTCAAAATATTCGTCATCTTGAAAAAAAAAATCCGGAAATAATTCAAGAACTAGTGTTTTACAACTGATAACTCGAATCTTCCAGTGATGATTTTGACATTTCAAGGCACGATATATTCAAACGATGGAATCCTATAGCAGATCCACTTCTCATTCATCATTTTGAATTAGTTCCAAAAATAGTTTCTTTATGAATATTTCGTGGAATTAATATTAGAGGAACAATAAAATTGATACTCGAAAATAGTCGTGAGAGAGAGAAATATTGAAATAGCCTAGTTACCTAGCTTACAATCATGGTACTTTCAATTGAATGTTAGTGTTTTAATTTCCCGTTATTCAGATAATAAATACACTTCTTTTAATTTGATATTTGATATTTTGTTCTCAGATCGATGCATTCAGCTGAGAATATTTCAGGAAATGATCTTTACGAATACCACTCGATCCAAATATGTTCTCAGATAAACTCTGTTATACTTGAGTCATACGGACTGATGGTTTTATCATGCTGATTGCTACATAACAGATTTTTCGTCAATAAATGGGAATTTATCAATAAAATTCAACAGTCTTATGATTATATTTTTCGATGAAAGATACAGAATCATTTGAGTGAAGTATGTGAATGTGATGAGGCACAGAGAGGCGTCTTTATGTCTGCTTCGACAGCCAGGCCGCAATTAGGGCTCTGAACACAACCAGAACCAGATCAAGACTGGTTCAGGAGTTCAGGGACGCCCTGGAGGGTCTTGCAACAGAAAAGGAAATCAGCTAATGTGGGTCCCGGGTCACGCGGGAATCGAAGGCAACGCCAAGCAAGGAGCCGGACAAAATATAGTACGGGCCCGAACCGGCCCTCGGCATAAGAAGGAGACTAGTATTAACGGCACTGAAAGAGTGGACAGTTGAAATATTGGGTAAGGAGTGGAGAGGAATAGTCGGCTGTAGGCAATCAAAGTAGATGATATCGGGGCTCGACAGAGCAAGGACGGCCAAGATATTAAAGCTAAGCTGGAAAGAACTCCGACTCTTAGTGGGAGTTCTAACCGGACACTTCAACCTCAGGAGACATCTGACTCTCGTAAGAGTTGAGGAAGACCCACTATGTGCGGCATGTGGAGAGGAGGAAGACTCCTTCCAATTCGTTTGCGACTGTGTAGCATGCTCAGACAAAACGTCTTCGGAGCCGCCACTATCAAGGAAAAGGAATTGAACTCTTTGCAACGGAAGGATATTTCGACCTTTATAAGAAGGTCTAAAGAGGTTTGAACAGGTATCCGTTATGAGGTGAGTGAGTGAAGATGCCGGAGTTTGCGAAACGGGCCCACTGGGGCCTAGTCGCTGACGCTTGCGTCCCCCACCCCGGTACCATTATCATGTCAATGATGATTTCGGTAAATGGCACATGGAGAAAAAGTTAATTCCATTGGATAACAACACAGACAACAGCAATTACAGCCGTTTGCGCCGACTTTTTGCAGTATTATACGGGTGTTTGTTTCTCTACTTATCATCAGACCTAAGTCTATTTCTCAATGTTTCCCTATTCAATGTTGGAGAGGCTTGTATAAATTCTTCGACGGGGCTGCTCTCAGAGAGTTTCGATTCTCCCCTTTTTCTTCTGCAGTCTCTTTAGGCATATGTTTTTCTTCTATGCTCATGTTAGAGACAAAATCATCTTCTTCTGGATTTTGATTTGTGTGAATCCTTGGTGTTGGTTGGGCAATATTATTATTTTTGTGTGGATTCTCTTCGTATTCGAGCTCTTCAACGGTGTATGCAATATCATTCACGAAGAGTTTGTTTCCTTCGATGTAACAGCGGTTTTAGTTATTTTCTCCAGCTTATTCGAGGTGAGATCTGGGAATTTTTTTATTATTTTATAGGTCGCGTGTGTATATTTGAGCCTCCGAGTTCACGACAATTCTGGAGAATTTTCCTTTTTTTTCAATTGTTGCACTAATTATTATACCATCAATTTTCATTTGCAATTTTTCTTTGAATTCAACAAGGCTTTCGCTTTTCATATTTGAGTATGAATAAAACTCAAATTCCAAATGAACCTGAAAATTACAGCATTCATTGATGAAGCACCTAACAGATGCACGCGCCGATATTTTTGACATCATTAGCGCAACTAACGGAAGGTTAATGTGACATTCAGAAACTCCCTTCAACACTGTAGGAATGGAAACTAGAATATCGTCAGAAATGTGCACGAATAATTTTGTAAAATTTGGCAATATTTTTGGTAGGTTTGGTGATCCAGAGTTAAAATCTTCAATGGTGGTATTGGTGGGATTGGGATCAATTTAATTAAAGAAAAACTATTGTTTCCTTATCAGTATCACTACTTTTATTCGGGTTCGAAGGCCGTCGTTTTTTGGAATTTCTTCCTGACGTTTCGCTGGCTCGAGTGGCTAGCTTCTTCAGAGGTTCATTCATCTTGGAATTCACTCCGATGACTGGAGATTGTTTCTTCGCAAGTTGTATTTATGCCGATTCAGGTAGTTTGCGGTGCTAATTATTCCATTCGGATTCGTGGAATTGTCATTAATATTGATTACCTTGTTTACTTCCTGTGGGTTCGGAGAATAATCATCATTAATATCTGAAGAACTACCTGCAGTTATTATCGATTTTCTTAAAATGGGATTCCATATTCGGTTGAGGTTGACAGCTTCTTCTTTTCTGTTGAAATTATCCGTGTGTTTGTGGATTTCTATTGGCTCCCGTACCAGTCGGCTATGGTATCCCTGGTCGGGCTATGGTATCGAAATTTTTAAAAACTTACCAAAAATCAGTTTTTCCGACTAAAAATATCAAAACTAGGTATAAAACAGACATTTTAGATACACACTCTAGGTACAAACAAAACCACATTGAGTACGAGACAAACGAATACTGAAATAAAATTCAAAGAATGGATGTAGTTCTTATGAATGCTGATAGGAAGAAAACAAAAACAAACGTGATTGTTGAAAACACCGTATAATGATAAAGAATCATTTCGGTAGCTGACTTATCAGATTGTAATAAGCCGTATTCAATCCTTCTATATCTCTTCTTGTATTAACGCTGTCTTGGTGAAGAATTTGTATCATTTCACTGAATAGCCTTTTTGATAGAGAAGATTTCTGATCAAGAATGATAGGTTTTGTAAAATCAAAAATATGGCCATTTTCTCTAGTGTGTTCAACTAAGGCTGTGGGATTTTTGACATTCAGCTTTCGTGTGTCTCTATCGTGTTCAGAGATTCGTTTTTTCAAATATCGTCCTGTTTGACCCACATAACATTTAGTGCAATTATTACAATTAATTTTGTAGACAACGTTCGATTGTAGATCAGTGGGAGTTTTTTCTTTTTGACGTGTAAAGAATCTTTTCCTGATAGTGTTATCGTTAGAGAAAGCAATTTTAAATTGTTCTTCATTGAAAATCCTTGCAATTCTCCCAGAGAGATTTCTCACATATGGTATTTTGTTATATTTTTTAATTGGATCGTTTAGTTTATTTGATTGTCTGTCATACTTAAGAATTTTATTAGTTAATGATGGCGGGTAATTATTTTTCAGAAGAAATTTTTTTATTTGCTCCATTTTTTTTTTGTGATACTCTGGATTAGATATTTTGAGAGCTCTATTTTTCAGATCTCTTATGATATTTATTTTGTGTTGGAAATTATGTTGTGAGTGATAATTGAGAAATCTTTCAGAAAAAGTTGGTTTATGATACCAATCTACTTTCAAAACGTTGTTCGAATATCTAATGAGATTTGTGTCTAGAAAGGCTAAAGTTCGATTGTTTTCTTCCTCTAGAGTGAATTTCAATTTTGAATGAAAACTTTGGAATACCTCAAGAATTTCAGATTTATTATTTTCAGGAATTGCTGTGAAAATATCATCCACATACCTTTTGAAGAAGGGTACTGAGAATGATAGTTTTTCTAAGCATTGTTTCTGTAATTCTGACATAACGAGATCGGCGCAAATTGGTGACATGCAATTGTCCATACCTAAACCATAAATTTGTTCATAGAAAACTCCATTAAAATTGAAATAACTCGAATCAATACGAAATTGAAAAGTTCTGATGAATGTATCCAAGGATAATGTTGTAAATTCTGAAATTTTACTCCAACGTTTCTTGATTATTTTGATTGTAAGCTTGACTGGAATATTAGTGAAAAGAGATATAACATCTAGAGAAATAAGAATATAATTTTCAGGAATTTTTTTGTCACGAATAAAATTGGAAAATTCAAAAGAATCATTAATATGAAACAATATTTGGCAATATTGTTTCTAATCTTCGAATCGTTGAAACTGATACTTGAATTAGAAAATTGAGGTTTTGTTGGTTCAAACTCATCCAGACGCACTCTCGAGTTGATTCCCACTGAGATAATTGACTCGTTACGTTCTTCATTTAGAAAATTGACAACAGAAAAAAAGAATCCCTGTCACCGCATTCCGTATTTTCGAAAAATCCAAAAATATTTTTTTGATCCAATCAAATGTATATTTGCTACTTTCGTTCAAACTGGAAATTGGATTGGTCAAAATTTCATATTTCGAAATGAAATATAGAATAGAAAGAGATTTAATTAAAAATATGTGAGGTGAACAAGAATTAACAATAAAAATAAAATGTATCACAAAATGTTCACCATTTATCATTATCAACAAAATGAACAGCCGATTGCACCGACTTTTTAAGAAAGGCGAGGGCTCATTAATGGGTGTTTGATTATTTCTTGAAATATGGTGCAATCGGCTGTTGATCTCCAACATTAGATAACATACTCAAATAATATTATTACTATATGATAAAATATCAGAGGTGTGAGAGTTGGTTATTCTATTCATTGAGACTACTCGAAATGTTTTGCTAAATATGAATAACTCCGCTTTCCGATTGTCTTCAGTGCATGAGGTGCCCCTGTAATACTGTAATAATTTTTTTGGTCTTGTATGTTCAAATATTTTTAAATTTGATTTTTGTTTAAATTCAAATAAGGTTATCGTGACAAAATCATTCTGACAGATATCTAGAAGTTCAGCTTCGTTAAAAGCATTCAAAAATGTTTCCTGTAGAATTTCAATGAGTTGAATATGCTGTAGTTCACTTCATCAACCTATTATACCGTGCGTTATTCTCGTCTCCACCAAGGCTTTATGGACTATTTTCATTTGCTTTTTCTCTATAAATCTTAAGAGATAGGTTTGGGTATTGCCGTAGCATGAGGATGGCATGTGAAACGTTTTATCAAAGTTAGTGGTCAGAACCTTGTATTCAAACCATTCTTTTAAAGTTCTTATATCTTCAATTTTATCTTTCAGCCCTTCCCAACTCAAAAATAATGGCGGTATCGTCTACGAAGCATATTACTCCTCCAAAATTCTCAGTGTTCAAGAGATCATTGTATTGAAGGACCTAAGACCTATAACTGTGGAACACCGAATTCAACAGTTCTTTCATTGCTGAAGTGATTGTTGATTTCAACTTGCTGTGTTCGATCCATTGAACAACTTTCTATTGATTTCCTTACGAGGCATTGGAATCCCAAGGCTTTCAACGTCCAACAGCTGAGTACGATTTACAGTGTCGAACGCCTTACCTAAATCCAAAATAACGCAAGAGATTTCGTTTCGTTATCTAGTTTGTTTGTGATCTCCGATGATAAATAAGCAAAAGCATCTTGAATGAACTCATTTTTCTGGAATCCATATTGTTTATTGCTAATGTAATCATTCATCACATCTTACTCAGATTCTTTGAGTTTGTTAGTTCATTCACAACATTCCGAATATGTTTACTATTATTAGGACTATCAAGAATTTTATTTTGATAGTAAAGATTTCGAGATGTTTTTTTTATTGAGTTCAATCTATTTCTATATTCAACAAATTCCGTTGTGAGAACTTCGTTCTGAGGATCAGTATTCAATGCTTTGTACATTTTATCTCTAGTAATGATCGAGTTCAATACTGCCGTAGTCTCAATGGATATCGAAAGATTATTTATTTCAAAATTGTTTGGTATTTACGAGTTGTGAAAGCCTTAAGTTTCTTGTACACGTTTCGGGGAGAAAATTGCAAAATTGCTATTCAGTAGTGATAAGTTTGGCCACACTGATGTTATCCATAATCAAAAGATAGCCTAATTGTCGAACCTCTATTATTGCATAATGGCCTGCTGGAGGAAAGGAACTTGTAAGCGTAATTATTTGAAGAATGAAGACTAAGGAATATTGGAGAATGTCATTGTGAAGATCATTCAGCTCTATAGTGGGGCTGTTCGAAAGATAGAATTCAAGGACGCGTGATCAGTGAATACCTGCATCTAAATATAGCCTGCCCGGCGTAGCCACGCCTTCTAAACTGAAATAAATGAAGACTGTACTGTACACTGTGCTGTACTCATTTGTGCTTTGTATTCACTGTGTTACGTTTTTGTGTGTCTGTTTCTGTTGAGTGGTGTAAATCGGACTTGTAACATTGGGGAGAGGAACATTCAAAGAGTGCGTGCCGTTCACGTGATGATTCTATCTTTTGAACAGCCCGACTATAGTGAGTTGTACTTCCCAGTAAAGAAGTACATTCAGAAAAATCATTAATTTTGTGAGGAGAATGAAGTTCAATAAACTTATTTCTTGGCCTTCTCTTCTTCGAATTGAAAAAAAATTAATTACTACGAAAGAAGTAGCATAGAAAAATTACAATCTTCATGGTGATAGTTACGTGAACATCATTCAAACACGTTACACGTATTAAGAAAAAGGAAGGAAAGGTCATTCAAACTAGCAATTTCTTCTCCTATATGGCACAAGGGGCTCGGAATCACAAAGTAGTCACTTTTGCAACTCAATGTGAACACCATGTACACGAAACTTGAATTAGATAGATAATTTCATCAGGAAAACTCTACACAATAAAGGCAACATTAAAGAGTAGTTCTAGATTAAATTTCTCTCACCAGGAAAGCAATCCACACTCTAACCCAGACAAAAACCACTTCCTCGAAAATGAGTAGTTTTTTAATAATCCTTTGATTCAATAGACCTTTCGATCTACTGCTTCTTTGAAGAATGGTTTTTTGGCTCATTCTTCCATTAAAATAGAAACATCAAAGAATGAACAAGCACTGCCTTCTTATAGGTACGTGTATATCATTCAAAAGAAAAGAAAGACTACTTGACAGCTACTCTCCGGTATATATGACGAGACGGGCACTATATTACATAGAAGTCATTTTCTCTTGCCCAATTTGTACCTGAAGCACACGAAACTTGAACCAGATATATATCATTTGTAGGAAACCTCCACACAAAAACTTCATTTTTTTGTGAACTTTTATGGATGATAGACTCAAAGAGTGTTTCATTTTCTGAAGTCATCTCTTCAATAAAAGTTCTGTTTTCCATTTGGAGAAGGAAAAGCCAAATAACAGTTCTCCAAAATCTGGAAACTGAATGGTGATATCCACCTGGTTGAACGATTTCAAACCATCATTGTTCCTTCATATATGTTGATATATATCTTGTTCCATTGGCTCTACATTCTATTGAAAATGTCAAAAAAACTCAACGGACCCAATATCCCCTGGAGTATAAGCCAGAACCGGTGTCCTGTCTATTTCATGCGAGTGTCAAAGAAAATAGTATGGTACTCGTAAAGCCACGTTATGGCGATGGATATAGGCCGAGACCGCATAAACTGCACCAGATGACAGCAAATGCATCAGTGTCTCAGGCGCCTGTCGACTTCAGCTCACCAGACCTGGGGAAGGCAAATGTCAGCTTAACAGACAACTGATGGTGCTCGATGTTTTTATAGAAGACTCCATGCATGGGCTTGTCTGTATGCAGCTGCAGCATTTTAGCACTCTCTGCGGCCTTGATGTGAGCTTTCATCCATGCGGGCAACAACTCGGTGACAGAGAGTTGGTCATCAGCACCGCGCCTTGCTGCCTTGAACAGACCATAAAAAGACTCAGCTTACACTGCACGGAGTCCTGCGTGATGCATGTATCGATCAGCAAGTTCTCCTTACACCCTTCTTGCTCGTATATCCGTTCGAACACCGGGTCAACCGCTTGGAGAGTTCGCATGTACAAGATGAGGGTGAACATCTTGTAGCACCTATTCAAGCATGCTATTGGCCTGTAATTCTTAGGATCCGACAAATCTTCGTTTTTCGGGATTAGCACGGTTCGCCCCTCAACAAACCATTCCGGATCAACGTGGAAAGTCCATGAATTTCCCATTTTCGATACGGGATCATCATAGAAAGATAAGATTTTATAGATTACAAGAGATTCAATCCAATTTCATCATTTGGAAAAAGATGTTTCACCTTCAATTCGATACTTTCCATATTTAGTACGCCCCCCGACAATGAATATTCTGGCCAAATGGTGGCCTTTTACAGAAAACTTCAAACTGCGTCAGGGCTGAAGTGTCTCGATTGAGTGGTTGCGGATGCTCGTAGATACCATCCCAGAAGAATTCTGTCCGATCAGCTGCCGGCAGATTACACAGACAGTGTTGTCTCGCCGACTCGATCTTAGCCTCCATAGGGTGTATGCGCTGCTCATGCTTCCTGGAGTTGATCTGCCAAATGTCGGCCTTTTCTGTAAGGGCACTACGAACCTCTGTATCCACTCGGATCAGTTAACTTTGTGAAGCATCCTCCGGATCCCGATGTTCTGGGTTCTCGGTGCTTCCAGGCGCACCATTTCATCGGCCAATCGCACTGGTGGTATTTTCCGCCTGCTCAACCGGCCTGGGTGGTGCATGCACATAGCCACGGCAACGAAGATGGGATACATAATCCCTTAGATTTTGTGCTGAGAAAGCGTTATGCTCCGGGTGTGCCACGCATCTCAGAGAATGCATTCTTGCCTTGTATCCCCTTTGGGCGGGCTCACTACTCTCGTAGCACCGCATTAGGTCGTCCCTCAATTCGTTGGTCCACTCAAAACGTTGTCCATTTCCATTGCCAGATTAGTCATAGGGCTGTCCATCGGTTTGGGCCTTCACCTTGCCCTTGATCCCTATGCTTCAGTATTCAAATGCATTCGATTCTAATTCTCCGCCGGTATTTCTTTTTTGGATTCTTTCATTGTCTTTATTTTCAATGGCATTACTTATGTGCTGACCCAAGTTGGAAAGGCAGTTCAAACTCCCAGTTTTGTGTGGATGGTTGATTTTCGGCAAGAAAAAGAATCTCACGCCCCCCTTAGCGGCTTAAGGAACAAATAACCTCTACTTTGAAGGAAGAAATGACCGGCATCAAGGATCGATCGACTGGAAGTCAAATTAGCTATATTGCCATAAGGGCTCACAATCCCTTGCAACAAATCTATTTTATTTCATAACTTTCTTCATGAATGCGGTTTTCTGCACAGAAGCTCAAGTGGAAAAGAAACCCGCAGTCGGCGATAGCGGAGACAGCACGGCAAAAAGGTTCCAGAGTTTTTATAATCTCGAACTTTTGTTTTCTACTTCCTTCGGAGCAGGCGATTATTGAAAACGAATTGGCATAAACCACTATTAGGCAGCACACAATACATCACGGTTCACAACTAGTCACCAATGACATATCCAAAATAAAATTTAGGATCGTATGCCATCTCTGTTTCTGACGACGTATCAGAATAAAGGTAAACTAGGATACTGTACCTATCAAAATGTATGCCAAATGACGATAAAGTGAATTAACAAGCGCCAAACCTCAAACCTGTCAATCAACTATTTGTTGTTTATTATTCAAATAGATGTTCAAAACAAACGAGAACTCGACCAACTTAAAATGACGAGAGGATCTATGCGTTCCAGTACCCTTATCCAAGGACGCCATATTTCAAACAGATAAAAAAAATTCGAAACAATTATAACTAGAGACTCATGAAATATAGCAGAGTCAATCTGAAATTTCAACACCCAAATCGCGTTCAGTTCCTGCATCGATGAGTGACAGGGATACCCTTCTCCCTTTTTTATTGGTCATCGTGAAAATACTCAATTTTATCAGTCTTCAGCCAATCATGATATCCGTGAGAGGACATCATTCAATGCGAAACGACAATTTGACAGTCCAAGTGGACTAGTTCTCAGTTCGTTCATTTTTACTCGTTTTATTACCATTTAGAGTGCCGCCAACTTCAATTGTGCACAATATCGTTTGTTTCGACTATTTATACCACAGCGCAGTCCATACAAATCACAGTCCATCACACGGATTTCAAATTGATTATTATTCAGAAGTTGCTCAATGTCATGCCATTTCATTATAAATGATGGAGTGATTGAGTAAAATATAATAATAATATCATTAATAATCTCTTTTCCCGACACTGATAATACGATGTGTCACACTGTAGTTCAAGATAACCCTAGAATTTTGTTATTCGAAAAAATACGAATGTAAACTGCTCTACAAACTCATGGATTGATGGGTCACATATTTTATGATACCTCACCTCAATATAAATTCTGCCTACTACGAATTCAAATGCAGGGTCAATTCTCAATTCTTGCCTCGACTCAGAGATTCAGAAAAAAGGGTTAGAAAAAGTTTTTCCGATTATTATTCAAACTCTATATGCCATGCCGAATTTGATGACAAAATTCCCCCTTTTTTCTTTCATCATTTTGGATGAAATAATTATCTGTTAAACTTTATTGAGATATTTCAATCCACGACGAAATACTATTGAATCTATTTCCATAAATTACTGTGTTGTTGTTATGTACTCAAACACATTTCTCAAATTTATTTACTATATTATATCTTCCGATTCGATTATAGGTCTGACCCATTCTTTATTTTATGCTTCAATATTTTCAGGATTTGTCGAATTGAATTGAACAACAGTACGGAATTAACAGTGTGTTGAATTATTACATTTGACCAAATAAAAAATTAACTTTCAAAGATTTTGAGTATGAACCATAATATTGTGAATTTGATGCAAATTTAGTAATCAAAATCAATGATGATATTTTTTCTTATGTTGAAGTGCCCTGAAGAATTCTTCAGAGAAAAATCTCTGCCACATTGGAAAATCAAACGCAGGACCTCTCGGTCATGATCGGGTACTCTTCTACTTGCGCTTACTTCCTCGCCTAAAATAAACATAAATTTACTCTAAACATATCGTTGTCGACATTAATTACCTTAATTGCCTTCCACTCACAATTGAATAACCTTCGTGTTGATGATGGTTATTCTCTAACTGTGCATTTTCAGTCATCTAGAAATGAATATCTCTTTTTTTATCAGTTTTTAATGTATACACGTGATGAAGATGTGGGAAACCAAAAATTAATGAATTAGGAACTAGGTGAACAAGTTTCGACACGCATTAAAATAGAGATGATCAAATAGTGGCCTAAATTCATTCGCCCATGAAAGCCAGCAGACAGTACAACATCGTAAACACGGTTTCAGTTTTTTTACCGTTTTCAGTTTCGAGTGTGCCAGATGTGTTCGTACTGAATAATAGTGCTTCGAGGAATAATAAAGAGGCAAGTTTCTGTTGTTTCTTATAAACTGAAGCCCACGAGGAAATGATCAATAGCTAAGAAAAGGCACTATTACCTACTTCTCTATTGGCTTCCAAGGAGTTTTCCAATTTCCGAATAAAGCAGGATTTATCTCATCAAATTTTATATCGAGCTCACAGAAAATGAAAGTCTGGTTGTGATGTTTAGAGAATATCTTGAGAAACAAAGGATTGTATGTATGAATTCGTATTTAGTTTTGAGTTCTGAAAATTGCATGCATTAGGAAAGATTTCAATCGATGAAAAATTCCACAGCTGATATGTTCTGAGAGAGATTCTATATCTATGTGAATCAGCGCCCTCACGCCTCAGGCGGTAGAGAACCTATTTTAGATTCGTTCTCCCTTCATTTCTGAGTGAATCAATCGTCTATGAATATTATACGAATCTCGACTGCGAGTTTTCACAGTGTTCACTAATCATTCAATACTAGTGACCTGCCCTGGCTTCGCAATGATTACGAATGGTTACGATACTGTAGTACATTATTTTGATCTATCAAGTGGGGTTCAACCAGCGTTTGCAGAATAATGTCTTTATTTACGACATCACATTAGAAACCTCTAGAATTATAAGTGTTTCTCTACTATATTATGGATGTACCCTACATAAAAAGCTTCCTCTTGAATCACTCTATCGATTTAAAAAAAAACGCATCAAAATCTGTAGTTTTAAATATATAAGCATACATAAGAACAGACAGCGAAAAGCGACTTTTTTTTATGCTATGTGGTGATTACGTCTTTTATAGAAGTTATGTATTTTTTTCATGAGTTTTGGAGGAAAAAATAAAAATTCATTTCCTCGAAACTTCCGCCTGTCCACAAGAATAATCATATTGCTAAATTCTACTGAACTCCCTTATTTTTGTTATGTTAATCACAACTCAAAAGGGAACAGCGAACCAGATTGAAACGAACGTAATGATTACTTGTTATTGGTATATGTCAATTGGAAATCCTAGCATTCGAAGTCCGGTCCAGGATTATTATTTATATGTATGGGGAATCGGTGATTCCGCTCAATAAATTCACACAAAAATCCATGTCGTTCGCAGTAGTAAGCCTCTCGTCCATTGGGAGCGGAAAACTGCAATAAGTCGCTGAACCAATTCGTCAGAATTCGGACAACAACGGACACACTATCCAAACACATAGGTGGGGAACCGCGTCCAATGGACCCGTATCCTTCGTCAGTTTTCGTCTGATTTGGTGCGAAGTGCGAACCGATCAGTGCGAATAGTGACACAAAAATAGACTGAAAAGTTAATTTTGCTTGTTCAAGAAAGGAAGTATCTGGGATTCACTCGCCTTCGTCGATATCGCCTGTACCTTAAACGACGATGAATCAATGGTGATAATTCGAAAGCGAATAAGTCTTTATCGGAATAATCAAAAAAATTAAAAAAAACTGTTCCGCAGAGCCTTCTAGCCTACTTCAAATCCTTACGAACACTGAGGCAAAGGACGATGTGCATCGCAAAATTTCGGACGAAGGGCGTTCGCACGAATTCGTCGCTTCGCAGTTCGCAGCTTTTCGCTTCCAGTGGACGAGATGCATGCGAACATATATTCTACTTTCCCGAAACGTTTTCGAACTCGATTTCAAAACCCAGGACACCTAATTGTACGAAATTATAATTCACTTGCAATCGCTGCAACACCGAGAACAAAAGAAACTGCACACTAGAACAGGACAAATTTGTTTTAATTGATGCACTCCTAAGTGCGTCCAGTGAGCTGATGAAAAAGTGTTAATTCTAAGTATTAAAATGATTATTTCAATTGCCTGTTAAAACCTTATTAACTTGTTTGAATGAACGAATGAAAACTGTAATATTTAACATCCACTTTGATATAATGACCAACATTAATAGTGATAATTTGGTATTCGACAGGTACAAATTATTCCATCATTATTGAATGTTCAGCCCATTAGTTAAATGAGAAAATATCAATTATTACTTTTTTGTCAATTTCACATCATCAGGAGTGCAACATGTTTGTTATATATTCAACAACTTTTTTTCTCGACAAAAAAATTCAATGATAATACTATGTCGAGTTGAGAAATTTTAATTTATATAATTCCATGGAAAGTTTCTATTGCTCGTCATAATCACTGAGTATGGCGAGGTATAAATGAAAATTCGCGCCACACATTTTTAAATTGTGAAAGTTTGAGGTTTCCACCATATTTGGGTGAGTTTTGGAGGATCTACTGCATATGTATAAGAGTAAGTAGATAATCAAATTCTCTATCACAACATGCATTGAATTATAAATTCTCACCACAAGACTTCTGACTGTTTCGGGCTTTGGGCCTCATCAGCTGTCGGTTGGCAAGGTCCTCGTATCGAAGATAAATTGTGATAAATGATCAGAGGATTTGACATGAATCGCGTCTTGAAGGCGAGCGAACACACATACCTAACGCTGTAACATTCTGAGAAATTGCCGTCATAATTTTCCGTCAGTGATAAATATAGGTTCTAATTCTTCGTTTTTCCTGTTGCAACCTGATTCTTTCCTTGTTGGATGAAAGACCCCTGCAAGCCCGGATAAACTGCTAAATATTGATGAATATCACATAATGTTCGATATGTACCTGACTCAAACTTTTGAACTGTTTCATTGACAAATTGATTTGAATGAACAGTTATTTGTATTTGGAGAATTTTTTTCCGCTTAATGGCTGTAAGTGATATGGTTATCGAACAAAAATGGAAAAATCACTAGCAGTCTTATATTTATTAAAAGTTATTTTTTTCTCAAGTAAGGAAAAATTCAGCCATATAAATAAAAATCAACAGAAAAACATAAAAATAAAGAAGAACCACTGGACTTTATAGTAGATTTTGAATAGGATCTGGATCGTCTAGTGAGCAATTCTCCATTTTTTTGACAGCATAGGTTTACCGAATTTCCCATTTCACATGTCGATCAACTGATATTCTCGGTACTTCTGCCTGTATACTTGGGGCCAGTTGATTCTGCTTCAGTGAACTGTGGCTCAAGTGAACACGGTTCAATTGTCAAGCAACAAACGATTCTATTGGCTACTGATGAGCAACTGAACTCGGTTCACCTGAACCCCAGTTCACTGGAGTGTATACAACTTGTCCTTTATATGACTGTAATCGAATGATTTGAACTTGAAAAAGACGCGAACTTCATTGATCAGTATTGACAATTATTAACAGTTGTTGTCATCCTGGTCAAATCATAGTATTTATATACTGAAGGTCACAACATTCTTCCCTACTTATTGTTGTAACACAATGAAATATTCTTCAAATTGAACAGAAAACCATCTAGAATAACTTTCAAAACATTCTGTAGTATCTAGACCAAACAGGTGCATGTCTCCCTCGTTATGATCGTGTTGTCATCTCATTCGATGTTGGATCACGTATGTGATGATCATTCAATGAAGATGCATCATTTTGTTCTTCTAATGGAGCTGGGGAAAGGCTGGGAAGTTTCTTCCTGACTTTTCCGAATTGCCATAATACATGTCTGTTATAAATGAAAAGTCTAATCTGTCATCTCCTCCACTTGAAAAAACGTCTATATGCGAACTCTGAGGCTTAGGGTCGATAGGAAAATATCGCAATTTTCTGTGGATATAGAGTTCTGCTGGTTACTGACCACATGCGAGTGGTGTTGTACGGTAACGAAACATAAAGGTCTGGACTTCGTCTTCAATAGACGTACCATCATCAATAGGAGCCTTCAATCTACTTTTCAGAGTCTGTACGTTCCTTTCTGCGAGATCATTTGTCGTCGGATGTCTTGGAGCAATGAATTTTTGAAATATTCCAATGGAATTGTAATATGTATGGAATTTCTCGTTTTGAAAACTTGATGAATTGTCTGATACGATTACTACATATCCATGTGATTCAAAAATATTTTAATATTTTTCAGCAGTGATATTGTCTAGAAACTATTTGATACTTCCATCATAATTCTAACTTCTGCCCATTATGATTTTGCATCCACACATACCAAATGCATGCATAGGCAACATGGATTCTCCCCCAATTACTCTCAGGAGAATCCAATGGATAAACAAGAACTTTATCTGGATTCGAATTTGTTTGTGAATAATTTTCGCAACTATTGACAAATCTTTCTATATCTCGGTCGATACTTAATCAGTATACATAACGGCGACTGAGCTTTTTTTTATACATGCAGATTTGCAAAGGGGAGCCCTGTAATGTTCAAAGAACACCGCGTGAAACAAGAGACAGGAGATACGAATTAACATTCACTTTGAATTTCTGAAGTTTGTAAGCCTCAGGAATAATCCCTTCTGCTGCTTCAACTTGGTTATTCCTAGATGTGTTTGATGGAGTTCTTTGAGCATCCTGGATTTCGAAATAACAATCGGATCGTTCGAAAAAGTATTCCATTCACCAGGGTGAATTCGGAATCCTCTGATTCATTTTCAGGGTTTGAGTCATTTCTGGATGATTTTCAATTCTTGTGTATGTCATTTCATAGCTGGACATCTGAAAAATTGCTTGATAACATATTTTTTCACCACGTCACCAATTAGAGCATCAGGAAAAGTTCATGAATTTTGAATTGGAGCTCAAGATAAACGATCAACATTTTGATTATCCGCGTCTGTCTTGAAATTAACAGAATAGTCGAATCCTGAAAAAATGATGCATAACGAAAGAGGCGGGAAGAAGTCATCATCATGAAGAATTGTCGATAATGACTCATTGTCGGTAATAGGTAGAAAATGTTTACCGAATAAATAATTGAAGAAATGAGTAACTCGGAAAATTATTGCAAGTGCCTCTCTGTCAAGTTGAGTATAATTCCTTCCAAAAACAGTAAGGGATCGTGAGGCATAGGCTTCTAAACTCCGTCGATGGAATGGCTGAATACAAGCGCCATTCCGATGGGGCTGGAATCAACAACTACAGGAAATCTAGGATCGTATGGTACAAGAACACGATCGCTTCAAAGTTCCTTTTTCAATTTCATGGAAGCTGACTCACATTCTGATGCCCATGGTGAATTTTATTTCTCGACAAAAATCGGAGATCGTCCCTAGTAACTTGTAGGAAGTGATGATATTATACCATCTGCTTCTAGAGAAAACCGGTTTTGCTCCATTTCTCAGTTGAAGTGGAACTTTAGATCCTAAAACAGGCTCAAATTTTGGTTGGAATATTGTAACAAATTGATTGAATATATCTTCAATTAAAAGCATGGGCTGTACTGGGTGAAATGGATATGTATTTTTTTATGTGCAGATTAACACGAAAAGGAAGCGCTGTAATTTTCAAATAACACCGCGTGAATAAAGGGACAGGAGATACGAATTAACATCCACTTTGAATTTTTGAAGTTTGTAAGCCTCAGGAAATACCTGTTTCGGCAAAGAGTTCCAAACCTCAGCTGTTCTATTGAAAAAAAAACCCTGAGCAAGAAAGGTTCGACAGGTCTTCAAATCAACAACGAAGGGGTGAGAACTCTGTACCCGTCGAGTCATCCGTGTAGGTATTGCCAAGGGTGGAACGATTGATAACAATTCAGAAGAGCACCGACCGTGAAAATATCTGTAGAAGAGCCTGTGAGCGAAGAATCATCAACAAGATGGATTGCCTTTCTCTGAATAGGATCAAGAAGCCGCAATGAATGTTTTGGTGCCGAAATCCACACATGAGAACCATTTTCTAAGACAGGTCGTATTTGAGCCTTGTAGGTCATTAGAAGCTGACGAGAAGTGAAGTCTTTCTTCGCACGAAATAGAAATCCAAGTTTCTGGAAGCAACTTTAGCGATCGATCTCACATGGTTTTCCCATGAGAGATCATCACTAATCGTAATTACGAGCATCGAGATACTTGACTACTAGGATTGTTACTCTCGACATCTGAATACTAGATGATGATAGATCGGCTCTCCTTGAGAAAAGATATGCCTAGATTTTCCTAACATTAAATTCCACCAAGTTCATGTTACCCCATTCTATTATTTTTACCAAGTTATCGTTGATTTTATTGACGTGAATGTTACTTTTTTGTTTCTCGAGCTATATTCAGTGTCAATTTGTTGAAGCTGAATACTAAAAGCTCGAATCCATTGTCGACCGAGAAGAGCATCATATCCGGTTGAAAGTATATGTAGTTCACTTACCGTTTCGCTTTCCTGAAATGCAACATTAACAGAGATTTCTCACTTGGGATAAATGAGATTGCCTGGATAGGACCTGAAGGCTATATTTTAATTTTTAACTGGTACATTCAAATTGAATCATTTTCACTCAGTAGGAAAAATCTTGAACAGAAATCAACTTCGAAACACTGTGATTTACCATTCAGTCAAACAGAATGAATTTGTCTCAATCGGGAATCATTTCGAATTAATCAACTATTTCATAATTCTGAGACACATTTTCTACTTTAATCAGACCGTATCGTGGAACATACTCACGATCAGAAACTCGTTTATCTGCAAAAACAGCACGTACTGATGAAGTGGAATTGAAGACGCCTAATCTGCAATTGGAAAAATCATTTTATTGTTGTCTTAACCAATCGTCTCGTAATTCAAACATGAACTGAGCTCTGAATGTCCGTAAGACAAACTGTTTTTTTTTACATTTACATTCGACTGAAAACTCACACTCTGTAAAATTGCGTTGAAGTGCTGCAATATATTCGGCAATGGTCTTACCTTCTTTCTGGAAAACATGCAATAAATAATGTTAGGAAACAACTACACTCTCCTTTAGAATGAGCATTTATTTCAAAACTTTTACCAACTCATCATAAGACAAATTTTTGGGTCCAAAAATGCCGCCAAACTGTCATGTATTGACTCAATTGAAACACAAAGTAACTGAGCAATTTCTGATCTATCACTTTCGTGCCGTGATGATTTTCGAAACGTTCCAAAAATAATATATTGTTTATCAGCTAGGAAAAGCCGAACATTCCTGGAGGACTCAATCCAGGAATGTAGTTTTCCTACGAGGTACACTATTTTTCCGCAAGTGATTTAAAATTCGATAGATATTAATCAGTTTTGGAAAAATCGCGCATAATTTTATTGCTTTGACATTCGTAATAAAGTTATTTGGGTTACTGTGGAAACTGTTTTCAATCATTTATGTAGAACACTAACAACATAGAGGAAATATCATTCTTCTACTCCCACCCGTAAATACAGGGTATAACTGAATAAGTGTAAAACATTTGAGGAGGTGATTCCCCATCGAAAAAAAGATAGGATCTTTCATATAATGAAACTTCATTGGAGCATCCCTTGTTGAGATACAGCCCCTGAAAAGGGCTACAAAAAATTTGTATTACAATTTTTTTCACATGCACCGAAGAAGTTCGAATTAGTTTCGTTTATTACCCTTTAATCGTTCAATGCAGGTACTAACTACAAAATAACAATAAATCCAGTTCGCATTTATGACGATGTATCTCTGTACTTGTTCGTAAAATAAATTTTTTGTTGTGAACTGGTTTATTTCAGGCAAAAAACCCACGAGACATTTTTTGTTTACAATGACACAGACTATAGAAAATAAAATTTCAAAAGGTAAACGAGTAATAAGACAAAAAGTAACAATGAAAATAAATTTGAGGGGTTGCGTTTTCCACCCCTTATAACCATGGGGTAAACCAAATGAATTACTGGCTAAATTTTTTTTTGTAGTACAAAACGTCAGGTTAATTTCAATATTGTTACTTCTTCAGTGCTTGTGAAAAAAAATTCATACACAAATTTTATGTACCCCCTTTGAGGAGCTGTATCTTAACAAGGGATGCTCCAATGAGCTGCTTGGAGACCTGTCGAACCTCTCGTGCTCAAGGTTCTTTTTTATAAAACAGCTGAACTTTGAAACTCCCTACCGGTGATGGTATTTCCTAAGGCTTACCTACAAATCTTCCAAAATTTTAGGTTGATGTTAATTCGTCTCTCCTGTCCTTTGATTCACGCGGTGTTTTTTATATAAAAAAAATCATTATGGGTTCCACGTGTATCATTTCTGGTAATCAAATGCAAAAAAAATCCAGCTTCAGTTTGCCTTCCGTATGAGACGACACCTACCATTTCCTCTTGATTGAACCATAATTTGCACATCAGAATGAGGAAAGTGTTACTCGATATCTCCCAAAAATGAATTATTAAATGATCTTCAATTCATACCAGTTTTTCTTGGATTCTTCGATATTTTTCTGTCGATAATAGGTAATACATACTTTTGGGCATCTCTTTAGGGGTTTGACGTGATTATGGACGATGAAGTCGACGACACTAAAGAATATCTCACCTTCTCCTTAGATGAACCACAAGTATTTCGAAAATCTGTGGATTCTAATCTCTTCAGATAGATGATAGTCAATCCGATAAAACAGTAGTGATTGTTACTTGTATGTCGTACTCTTACATCATGTATACTTAGGATGGCCCCAGCTACATGTACTCGGAACTTTACACCTACTAACAATTACGCATGAAGTATTAACTTCTCGAAAACCTCAATATCTTTTTCATAGGTTCAAAATATTTCTGGCAATAACCGATTCACCAATCGTAACAATACTGTTCTGATCATTTCGAAGATAATTCTACATGATGTTCCCATATAATGTTCCAGAATAATACAATACATTGCAAATTCAGTAAAGATCTTACAGTCATATATGAAAAGAAATTATAAATGAAAAAAAAAGCAGTGGCACCTGATTGATGATTGGCAAAACTTTATGTTGGATACGCTTTTGTCCGACTAACATATTCCACACAAAAAAAATTCGTTGTAAAACTCCTGCTAACACCCTGCCCATTCATCATCTTCAAGTTCTTGGTTTATATATTTATGTTCTGTTATCCTTTTAATGACGAAAAAAGTCTTTATAATTACTATCATTTGTATTTGTTGGCTACGGAGAAGAGCACTATTTTTTTTAAGGAATATATATTTTACGTCTAGTCTTATAAAACCGCCATAGCATTTTATTCAAAGAGCGAGAAATGTTACCACTATTCTCGATACTCTTTAGACGCGAACCGAAAGAAAAAAATCATTTGAGCTAAGAAATACCATTTATCACAAGCAGAAAACCTTACTTTCATGACTTTACTGAGTATTCAAGATCAGCAATTTTTTTTTTTCGAGGAATTGTTCACAATTTTTTTCTCTCTCTCGAATCACACAATATTCCATCCGTATTTTCATTTTGAACTTTTTTGGATTCGTGCAGAAGGAAAGGGGACGAAAATATTTGATAAAATAACCATATCGAGTAGTCTATCCACGACCTCACCAAAATTCTCTCATTTGCTTGATTTCATTATCTCGCATTCCTATTCAAATATAAAAAAACACGCTTGTTTAATAAAGGATTTCAGTTCGCCTTGTGGTTTCGTGGAACTGACACCCGTCTATTGCAGATTTTTGAACGATATGATGATATATTCAGTGTTTCAGGAGTGATCATAGTCTGTACGTGATGGAAAATTCTCGAATAAAGGACTTCTACCTGTCCAGCAAAGTTTTCGTCACGGGTGGCACTGGATTCATGGGAAAAATTCTGATCGAGAAGCTATTGCGGTCGACCGACGTTTCAACGATTTATCTGCTCGTCAGACGAAAGAAGGATTATGACGTTCATCAAATACTGGATAAACTACTTCAAGATGACGTGAGTAGCTTGTTATGTGATTATCAGGCTGAGTTTTATTTCTGTATGATAACTCCTAGGCCAAATGATGAAAAGGTAAACAAACAAAAAGTAGGTATTGTTATCATTTAGCGGTATATCTTTCCATAAGCCATTGAAAGTCTTCATAATCGAGGGAGAACAGTGATATTCATTTTCATTTCGATTTCTTCGATATTGAATTGGGTTGAAAGTTGTTCCGGTAGATTCTTATTCTTATTCTGGAGATGATTTATATATATATATATATATATATATATATATATATATATATATATATATATAGATGATAAGTATTCTCGACCGTCTATTTGTACACAAAGTTGTTTGTTGCTATTCGTGTTTTCAAATTATTTTTTGCAATGATTGTGACAAAAAATATATTGGTCAAACAAAAAATAATTTGAAAACACGAATAGCTCTACACAAAAGTGATTGTAGAAATATGAGACAAAATTCATGTGCATTAACCAAACATTCTATTGAAAATGATCATACAATTGATTATAATAACACAAAAATTCTTCATATTGAAAAAAACTTGAACAAACGTCTCTTTTTGGAAATGACTGAAATTAAAACGAGAAAAAACAACATGAACAAAAATCAGATATTGAAAACCTCAGTAAAATTTATTCGTTTCTATTAAACATATAAATACATCTTGTATATAACTTTCATCAGTGAAAAGAACACTATGAATTTCCAAATCAATAACTTCACCTTTCATTGTCAAAATTTACACATCTCATGTTTTATCTTTACATTTCATTCACAAAAAAAAAACCTCAAATAGCACAAGTATGTACCTTCTATTTTTATATTTATACTTTTTGATGTCCATTTTATATTGTAGTCCTCGAAAAAGCTAATAAAAATTAGCGAAAGCTCGGGTAGCTAAAACGAGTAATCTTTTTCTTCAGACCGAAGCCCTGATATATATATATATATATATATATATATAAACTCGAAATAGTCACGAATTTGTTATTCTATATATATATATATATATATATATATATATATATATA
This sequence comes from Zygogramma bicolorata, assembly GCA_032362365.1. Classification (NCBI taxonomy): domain Eukaryota; kingdom Metazoa; phylum Arthropoda; class Insecta; order Coleoptera; family Chrysomelidae; genus Zygogramma; species Zygogramma bicolorata. Next base: position 971,585 of record JAVJAQ010003765.1, on the reverse strand, counting down.
TATATATATATATATATATATATATATATATATATGTAGAAATTGATGTTTTCACGGATCTTCGATATACAAGATGAATTTTTCTGGGTTTTTATCCGTTAGGTATTTTCTCATTTGTTCGACGTTTCGAATTCCATTTTGAATTCATTTTCAAGAACTGTGAGACGAATATCTGTCCATACCGTCCTGGTCAATCACTCCCCTTACGAAGCAACCAAGCAAGAGCTAGCAAAGACTTCAATTGCCTGTTCTCCACGGAAACTGGTATTTATAATGACTCTCCTCAGTCATTATCCGACTGCGTCCGATATTAAGGCTGCATCCTGCCCATCCAGGTATTATGTAGAAATTGATGTTTTCACGGATCTTCGATATACAAGATGAATTTTTCTGGGTTTTTATCCGTTAGGTATTTTCTCATTTGTTCGACGTTTCGAATTCCATTTTGAATTCATTTTCAAGAACTGTGAGACGAATATCTGTCCATACCGTCCTGGTCAATCACTCCCCTTACGAAGCAACCAAGCAAGAGCTAGCAAAGACTTCAATTGCCTGTTCTCCACGGTTCTCTCACAGTTCTTGAAAATGAATTCAAAATGGAATTCGAAACGTCGAACAAATGAGAAAATACCTAACGGATAAAAACCCAGAAAAATTCATCTTGTATATCGAAGATCCGTGAAAACATCAATTTCTACATAATACCTGGATGGGCAGGATGCAGCCTTAATATCGGACGCAGTCGGATAATGACTGAGGAGAGTCATTATAAATACCAGTTTCCGTGGAGAACAGGCAATTGAAGTCTTTGCTAGCTCTTGCTTGGTTGCTTCGTAAGGGGAGTGATTGACCAGGACGGTATGGACAGATATTCGTCTCACAGTTCTTGAAAATGAATTCAAAATGGAATTCGAAACGTCGAACAAATGAGAAAATACCTAACGGATAAAAACCCAGAAAAATTCATCTTGTATATCGAAGATCCGTGAAAACATCAATTTCTACATAATACCTGGATGGGCAGGATGCAGCCTTAATATCGGACGCAGTCGGATAATGACTGAGGAGAGTCATTATAAATACCAGTTTCCGTGGAGAACAGGCAATTGAAGTCTTTGCTAGCTCTTGCTTGGTTGCTTCGTAAGGGGAGTGATTGACCAGGACGGTATGGACAGATATTCGTCTCACAGTTCTTGAAAATGAATTCAAAATGGAATTCGAAACGTCGAACAATTCAGAAAATACCTAACGGATAAAAACCCAGAAAAATTCATCTTGTATATCGAAGATCCGTGAAAACATCAATTTCTACATAATACCTGGATGGGCAGGATGCAGCCTTAATATCGGACGCAGTCGGATAATGACTGAGGAGAGTCATTATAAATACCAGTTTCCGTGGAGAACAGGCAATTGAAGTCTTTGCTAGCTCTTGCTTGGTTGCTTCGTAAGGGGAGTGATTGACCAGGACGGTATGGACAGATATTCGTCTCACAGTTCTTGAAAATGAATTCAAAATGGAATTCGAAACGTCGAACAAATCAGAAAATACCTAACGGATAAAAACCCAGAAAAATTCATCTTGTATATCGAAGATCCGTGAAAACATCAATTTCTACATAATACCTGGATGGGCAGGATGCAGCCTTAATATCGGACGCAGTCGGATAATGACTGAGGAGAGTCATTATAAATACCAGTTTCCGTGGAGAACAGGCAATTGAAGTCTTTGCTAGCTCTTGCTTGGTTGCTTCGTAAGGGGAGTGATTGACCAGGACGGTATGGACAGATATTCGTCTCACAGTTCTTGAAAATGAATTCAAAATGGAATTCGAAACGTCGAACAAATGAGAAAATACCTAACGGATAAAAACCCAGAAAAATTCATCTTGTATATATATATATATATATATATATATATATAGAAATGATTGGCTTTATCGGCACTATGATATTAACAGCTAACCTTAGACTCAGATGCAGTATAAAGTTTTTTCTGAAGATGCTAACCTTGTTAGCGAAACGCGCTTCGAGTGCAAATATTTCTATTTGGTGTCGGGGTAATAGATCTCTACGGAAAATTTTAGGCTGAAGCAAACAAGAGCAAAATTCATTCATATTTCTCTTTGTCGAATATCATCACCAATGTCCCAAAAATCTACGGTTCCTCAACTCTCTGTACCTTAGCACCTAAGTATCCAACTTCACACACATGGATGGCAAAGATATTGCCACCTTACCCGGTAGAGTAGGGAACATTTTATTACAGTCTTCAACAAGTTTTACTGATGACATTCCATTCTTGAAATCGATAAAACTTTCTCACTTATATATCATGATTTGAAAAAGTTATCCCAACATATTTCTTGGTAAAATTCTATTAAACCGACGCCAAGCGTAAAAAAAATTTTCACTCACGTATTTCGGTCTCCTGAAATACTCAATTGAAATATTTGGAGGTCTCAACTAGTTTCGGAGATATGGACCCCCGAAAACAGGAAAAACGGGGTTGACGAATATGCTTTTTTCTCAGCCACCGGTTGATCCTACGACAAAATTGTCCTATCCAAATTCAAAGGAAAAAAATCCGTACAACTCTAAACGAGACTAAGCCATATTTCATGAGAATGTTGCTCATATTATATAAACAAGGAGTTGATTTGATGTTTTGATATCGAGAGGAACTGTGTTAGGGAAATCGTTGCCGGTATTCTTCCATTAAATTGTTAATTATACTGACACTGAAGAGTTCGTGATTACTTTTTCATTTGTGAAAGACAAAATGGGTATAAAATTGATATTCATCGCCATAGAGTTCATAAGTTTTTGTGACAGAAAATTCATACTTCATTCCAGTGGTAATTGATAGTAAGAAACAAAAACTTTTTCGCATTGAGATTTGAATGAAAACAATCAAATATGTTAATATGAGATAGGTCATTCACAATTTAGATTCATAGATATTCACGAAAAATATCAGAGAATTCAGTGTGGACTTCTGAGGTAAACCCCATTCTCTCTCAAATTGATACACTTGGCACTTAACCACCGACAATGAACTGAAGACATCTAATCTAAATTCGATATTCGAAATATTGCATTCACTAGTCAAATGTCTCATGATCTCATTAATGACATTCAGCAAGGCAAATAACCACTGTCCTTCACGAACAAAAATACTGAAAACTCCTTGAATACCAACTAGAGTGGGGATCTCAACAATGGCTCCATCTTACACCAAAACTATAACAATCGATCCTTCACGAACGAGAATAGTCTCCGGTCTATTTGCAATCTGAGTATCAGTAATAAAAATAATTTCATTCAAAAATCCAATGCCATCTAGAGTAATGCTTGGTTAATAGACCAAACTTTAACTTTTAATTTATCTTTCACTTTAAGGAAGTTCTCACAATGCTAATCAATGGAAGCGTTCATACAAGACACTTTTACTTTAACATTTTGTGTGTGAACGCCTCCATTTATCAGCATTGTGAGAACTTTCTTAGAGTAAAAGTAAACTGTAAAGTAAAATAAAGAGTGTGGTGAACCAAGCATAAGATATTCGATTTTGCGCGTATACTTTTCCTAACATAAATGTATGTGTGACTGATTATTTAAATATGAAGTTTGTGCCAATTTTTTCAGATTTTCGACGAAATGAAGAAATCTAGGCCCGATTACCGATACAAAATTCAGCCCATTCAAGGAGACTGTTCACTCATTGATCTTGGAATGAGTGTTTCAGACAGGCAAATGCTCATAGAGAACACAAATATTATTTTCCACTTAGCAGCAACAGTCAGATTCGACGCCGATTTGAAAACGGCTTACACTATAAATGTATGTGGAACTAGAGAGCTCATTCGCATTGCTGAACAGATGAGACATTTAAAGGTAAATATCTCGATATGATTTCGTGTTGAGGGACCCAACTGAATGATATTCATATTAACTATATACACTATTATACTAGAAAGATTAAATAGACAGAAATTACTGTCGACAATAATGATATTATGATATATATTTATCAACAACACTATCCTAATTTTCTGATTCTCATTGTTTATGTTGTTTTTTTTTTCTGGGGAACAATAAAAAGAACGTTGAAAGGGCATTCAGGGCAGCATTTACTGCTTTTCAAAGCATTAAACATTGTCTTTTTGTTACTCAAATACCAAAGCAATAAACTTTTGTTCAGGTCAGTTTTGACAGGATTCACTGACTGATATATATATATATATATATATATAAATATATATATATATATATACAACACAACCTTGTGGTTGTATTCTTGAGATGAATCCGAATATCATGTTGTGTTGTGTCGCAGTTCAACATATCTAGTTCAGATCAATTTATGCCTCTATTCGATTAAAAAAAAATGGATAACTCAAGAATTGGACTCCAATCTGATATATATATAGGAGCAGTAACCTTTTTGAAAAAGCCTACTGAGATGTTGGCGAAACGTCGAATCTCAATACCGACGAACCAACGGATGAACTCCCAGAATAACAACTTCGCATATATCATAGGATAGTGTGGACAATAAGTATTACCCACTTTTTCTCAAATTGTAGATACAGGCCTATTTTTCATTCCGATGAAGTTCATTTTGGTAAATACACTCGAAAATCTTGTACAGCTGTAATAACATAAAACGTTCAAAACATTAAATTATCAAAGAAAAAGTGTAACCGAAGTAAAGAACTTCAAAATATATTCAGGTTGCCTTGATATCCAATTTTTCGAATGTTATAAATTTCAAGACTCACAACTCCTTAAAATATATTTTCATTGCAGATTCATTGCGCAGATAAAATCAATAGGTCTAGATGTAATATTGAAATTGCACCTTTCAATCAACTTATATTCATCAGAATGCATACATCTGATTCTTGTTTCAGAGTTTCATGTACGTATCCACAGCCTATTCCAATTGGCCCGTTAACTACATTCAGGAGAAAATCTATGAATTTCCCTCATCTCTGGACGAGATGTGTCAAATGATTGAGAAGCTTGACGAAAACGATGTGAGAATTAAAACAGAAAGGTAAAGTGAACTTGGAAATTGTCAATTCCGAGAAGAGTTCAATTTGTTTTGGAATTTTCAGTGTGATCGAACCGTGGCCAAACACTTATACTTTCACCAAAGCTTTAGCAGAGCTAACCGTCAAGCATAGATCTAGCAATATGCCTATAGCTATATTCAGACCGTCGGTGGGTGAGTAACACAACCGTGGGGTTGTATTCTTGAGATAAATCCGAATATCATGTTGTGTTGTGTCGCAGTTCAACATATCTAGTTCAGATCAATTTATGCCTCTATTCGATTAAAAAAAAATTGGATAACTCAAGAATTGGACTCCAATCTGATTCTGAAGTGAAATAAATCCCAACATCGGAACAATATCAATAAAATATTCAACAATATTCACTGATTGAAAAATAGCGACCCTTTTGTCGGCACTTCAGTATTGAGTTGATGGCGAAACGTCGTTAACTTTTAGAAATAAAGGCAAGAAGTGAAAGAAGTGTTCATTACATGCAATGTGAAGTTGTCAAAAGAGACTGTTACTGAAGTTTTGTTTTTGCTCGAACGTACACGTGAAAACACTATGTAAATGTCACTTACATAGTTTTGTAAGTGACATCGAAGATTTATGTTGACGTTCTTTTACTACTTTCACAAAATCGAAAAAATATTTTCTTGATTGTGAATCGAAAACAAATTTAAATTGAAATGTGTCATTACTGCATTCGACCCATATTTTCACATTTCTGTATATCACTTAAACTGTTAGATTTATGAAACGAATCATATATTTATATGTTTAAATTGAAATACATATTTGTATATATTTTCTGGGCTCCTGACAAAAAATATCACATTGTTTTTCTTATTTTATGAAAACAATTGGGTTGATTCATCAGTGTCCTAGAGTACACTAGTTTCTTGATATATTTCTTGTTTTGTTTTTATTCATATATTTTTTCTGTGCTGTCACGAGTGAATATAGGAGTATGAAACACTTTGCCCTTGATGTTTCGAAATTATATTTCTTTATGTTCTTCCATCAGACCTGATTTTTTTCCTTACAGTAATGCCAACGTACAAAGAACCCATGCCCGGTTGGATTGGCAACTTAAACGGACCTTCTGTCATATGCCTAGGGATAATTGCAGGCGTACTGAAAGTAGGGCCACACAACTACAATGAAAGCTCAGCAGATCTGGTGCCAGCGGACACGTGCGTAAGCGGTATGATAGCTGCTGCGTGGGATGTAACTCAGAAACAAAATTTCAAGTACGTTGTGAATCTCGACGCCTCACATCAATCAAATATTTATCTTTCTTCCAACTGAACGCTATGTGCATGAAATATGTTATTGATAACACCAAATCCTAAATTCAAAGTTACTTCAAGGCTTCTTCAATTTCAAATGAGACATGTATCGATTTAGCTAGGGACCTCTTTCAATCAAATACGAATTTGAAGAACTACTAACACCCAAGAAAACAAACAGTCAATAAAAAGCAAATACCCTAACATCCCCTAACCATCTGCAGGAGAATTGATATCTATTTTGCCGTTAACCAGCTGTCACCTCCTTACGAACGCAACCCTCAAATGTAAAAACTTCTGCGAGTTAACCTGAGTCCCAGCACGATGGTTGCGAGGCAGGGAATTGAGCCCAGGGGCCCTATTCTTGAACCACACGTTCGCTCAACGCATACGTTATTGCTAAGCAGAGACCAATCAGATCTGTCGTAGTTTAGCAACAACGTATACGCAGAACTGCGAGTGATTCAAGAATAGGCAGGCGTGATTACCTCTGAATTTCTCATTGAAAATATATTTAAATTTGAGGCAAACTTCATTCAACAACAAATAAACCAAGGCTACTCTACTAACATGTCATCACATCATAATATTGGTGTTATGTCTGATCGTATCAAGACCAGTTGCAGAATTAATAGATTATTCATTGAGAAAATCATCCGGATTTGCCATACGTGAATGGTATTGGTTCGGATTCCTTGTCTGGTTGATTACCAGTATTCCGGGTGTTTGGTTATAGTAACTAGCACCTAGAAGGAAATGTCCGGTTGAACCGCGCTCGGAATCGTTATTTTGTCGACGTTTCGGTTACCACTTTGGTGCCATTATCAACTGAGGTTGTGTGGATGGAGGAATGGTGTTTATAACAATATGGGTGTCCGACGGTATGAAAAATGGTGTCGGACCAGATGTAGGAATGATTGGAAGAATGTCCAATTAAAGGATTTTTTCCATGGGACAGTAATGGTTTCCAGGAATTAGGAAGTCGTCGCGTTTATTGAGACATCAGAAAGTTTTTCAATTGCTTCGCGAATTATTTTTAAGTGGAGTGCTTTTGTTTTGGAAATGGTCTTTGAATTGTAAAGTCCGGTTTCGTGGTGATGTTGAAGAGGTTCGAGATCATGTCCGAATTACGTACTGCAAGTTCGTTTTCGAAGGAAAGCTTTCGGACGTGCAGTCGGATCTTTCGGTGGTTTGGGTTGCTAGAAACGTGTTTGCTGGCGTTGAATGTTCCTCTGAATCTGGTTCTATGTTTTTTTAGAAGGGCGGATTTGAGGTTTTCCAGCTCACTGAGTCTATTGTGATCATCTGTGAGTTTAATGAATTTGTTGATGAGAGAGTTGAGTACGGAGCTCACTTGGGCTGGATGATGGTGGAAGTAAGTATTGTGGTATCTGTTGGTGTGCGAGGGTATTCGGTAGACAGTGTGAATGAAGGAGTTGGAAGACTTTGTGATATGGACGTCTGAGAAAGAAATAGTTTTGATTACAATGGTGAATTTTGAACCGGGTCTGAATGTTGTTGAGGTGAAAAAAGAAGTTCTGTTCCAGACCCATGAGGAGATAGCAAAGACATCACCCACGTCGCCTTCAATGCAGATGTGTCAACGGCTCTAGACTGAAAATCTTCAAGGTTTGCAAGTACACTTAGGAGAGAGGAAACCCCATATGTTTATCTGCTAGGGGGATTTTTTGAAAGGGGATACTACGAAGGTGACCAGGATATATAATGGTCGAAAGCTGAGAGAGTTGATGATTTCTTTGAGATGGAACGTGAAATAAGTCGATTCGGATATACAAGGCGTTAAAAGTTGCGAAATAAAAATTCTTTTTTGTCGTAGCTCCTGGAGTAAATTTTGTAATTGAATGAAACTTTTAGAGGACGATTACAAGGTAGAGGGAGTATATCTGAGTAGTTTGTATAGTTCAGTTATCAATCAATGAGTTACCGTAATAGCTCATATATCTCAACTTAATTTTTATGCCCTCGACCTAACAATGAAAACATCCATATTTATTGTTTGTTCAATTTCGATACGGAAAAATAACTATGGAAAAATATTATTTTTTACTAGGAAAAGAGGTGAATTGAAGCTGCATTCTTATGTGGGAATATACATAAAAAATAAAATTCATCAAAATTTCAAGAGAAAAATAGCTTTGAACACTTCCATGTTTTTTTAGCTGTTAGAATGTTTTTCATGTTGAAATGAAGAATCTTCAAGCATTTGGGAATATAAAATTTATCATTAATAAATTTCTGTAGATTGCTTCAATATTGAACATACCTTATCAGGTAGAAAGAATGTTTCCTTTCAAAATTAAAGATATATTTGAACCCTGTACCAAACACGCCACTGTGAGAGCTCAGTTCAGCTTGTAATACACTTACAACAGATGGCAACGTTTTGTTTTCCAGGCGAACTATCAAATTCTGCCGCTGAGAATGTATATTCGGCTTCAAGTGTAGAAATAGAAAACCGCATTTTCGACATGTGCGGAGTATACAACTTGCATATGTGGAACGTAACGAGGATGAGTAACTGACTCGTCACGAGGATGAGTAACTGGTGCGGGTGATAGGGAACGGGTACCATTCTACATCATTACGAGATTGTCGTTCATTGAGTGCATATCATATTATTATTGTGTTAGAAGTGTTAGTGCTACTGAATATAGTTATTTGATATTATAGTGAGTGTTTCAATAGTGATACCTACACCAGACTACATCAGAAGTGGTTGAAACTGATAACGCCCGAAAAGATGCCGAGGCATTCCAAGAGAAGAAGACAAACCAGGAGGTCTCGATCGCCGTCGTCTTCCTCTCCATCTCCAGAGAGATCGACTGGTCGTAAGGATAAACGAACTCCTATCCGTAAGTCTTCCAAAGAGCAAGCATCTGATACAAGGTCTCGGAACAATGTAAGTGTTGCACAATCTAGTCATACCGAAAAAAATATTTTGCCACATAGTCATGTCGAAATATCATCAGTTATTCCAGAGTTTGACCCATTGAAGTGTCAGATAGAGGAATGGCTTGAAATTCTGGAACACAATTCCAAAATGTATAATTGGACTGATAGCTTTTTGAAATTCCAAGCCTTGAATAAATTGAAAGGTACTGCCAGGACTTGGTATTTGAGTTTTATCGAAAGCGAACCGGGTTGGTCACAATTTTCATGGGACGAATGGAAAAAATTACTTCGTACAACATTTCTGAGTAGGAGAAATACCCACCAATTGTTCATGGAAATAGCCAATCATAAACCTACAGAAGGATATTCCCTTTATGAATTTCATTTCGAGCATATGTCAAAAATTATTAAATTACGCGCAAATTTCTCTGATTACGACAAGGTCTCATTGGTAGTTGGCGCCATAAATGACGATAATATAACGGCTTCAGTCGAGGCTGCTGACATCCAGAGTCCTAATGTCTTAGCTGGTTTTCTAAGAAACAAAATTCATCAAAAACGTAAGAAAGAATATAATTTGCCTGTCAATCAAAAAAACCAATCATTTTCAAAATTCAGTAATAACGAGCCTCATAGACAGAATGACCAAAAAACATCAGGTCACAAGCTCACTTGTAGAGCTTGTGGTACTCAGGGGCACTCAAGAAAGCAGTGTGAGCACCGAAATAAAACTTGCGAGTTCTGTAAACGAGAAGGCCATATAGAACTGAATTGTTTCAAGAAAACTAAAGAGCGTGGCAAGCATAATAAAACCGAAAACGTGAAATGCATAAAAAAATCTCATTCGGAAAAATTCAATAGACCTGTTCTTATCAATCAAAAAGAATGCAATGCATTTATCGATTTCGGTAGTGACTGCTCGCTAATTTCTCAGAACTTGACCGAAAAATTCAAGCTCAAAGTGGATGCTCTCGAAAATCCGATTCACTTATCGGGATTTTTAGGAATGGGAACAGAGGTCGATAAGTATGTTACAGCATCAGTTAGTATAGATGGCGTTGAGTTGACAACCCAACTGTATGTTATCGATGATGACCGGTTAGACACAGAGGTATTGATAGGAAGGAATTTTACCGAGCATCGAAATATCGTTTATTTCCGAATAGACGAGACTCTGACATACCAGCACAGGAATGCAGCTTTGAAGCTTTTCCAAGGGGCACATTATGGTTCCACCAACGAGGAAGAAAAAATCTGCCTCGAAAATATTCTTTTAGAATATGAGAAATGTTTTTTCAAATCTTTGGAGATGCTCGGAAAAGCACACACGGTGTCTATGGATATTCAACTCACTTCCTCAAAACCAGTGTCCCGCTGACCTTATCGACTGACAGAAAGCGACAAATCATTGCTTCGGACGAAAATAAATGAGCTACTGCAGGCAAACATCATCAGAGAGAGTGATTCACCGTATTCAAGCCCTGTATTGATGGTGAACAAAGGAAATAACGAAAAACGTATGGTTGTAGATTATCGTTCACTTAATTCAATAACAGTGAAGAAACATTTTCCAATGCCGCTTATCGAAGAAATAATCGACAGTTTGTCGGACTGCAAATATTTTACCACGCTGGATTTAGCATGCGGTTACCACCAAATTCAACTAGATGAAAAAGCCATCCCCTTTACTGCTTTTCTTACACCTGAAGGCCATTACGAGTACTTGCGTGTTCCATTTGGTCTGTGTAATGCCCCATTTTTCTTTCAAAAAATGATGAACGAAATTTTCAAACCATTACGAAAGTATAACATAATACCTTACTTGGATGATATTCTTATTCCTTCCAAATCGATTAACGAAGGTCTTGATCTCCTCAAGAAGGTACTTCATGTTATTAGAGAATATGGCTTAACCATCAAAATATCGAAATCATCATTTCTGATGACCAAAGTAACGTATTTGGGCTATGAAATATCTCTCAACAAGGTGACACCCAGTAACTCGAAAGTGGAAGCTGTGAAGACGTTTCCTTGCCCAAAAACTGTTCATCAGCTCAGGCAGTTTCTTGGGCTCATAGGTTATTTTCGTAAATTCATCCCCAATTTTGCGAAAATGACCTCGGGCTTAACAAAATTACTGAAGAAAGGCGTTATATGGAAATGGACTGTAAACGAAACTCAGCTCGTCGAACATTTGAAACATTTGATAACATCCGATCCCATACTTAGTATTTTCAACCCTAACTTGAACACTATTGTGTATACAGACGCAAGTCGAGAAGGATTGGCTGGAATTCTCATGCAAGTAACAGACAAGGGAGAAAAGCCAGTCGCCTATTACAGTAAACAAACCTCTAAGGCAGAGAAAAATTATCATTCTTTCGAATTAGAACTATTAGCTATAGTTAGGACTCTGGAAAAATTCAGGTACTATCTGGTAGGTAGGGAATTCACAATCATTACAGACTGTAATTCGGTAAAAAATGCACTTGGTAAACAGTCTATCGTACCAAGAATAGCTCGCTGGATCCTGTACCTGCAAGATTTTACCTTTCAAATTAAACATAAATCAGGAAGTCAAATTCAACATGTTGACGCATTGAGCAGAAACATAACATGTGACCCTGAAACTGACAGCTCAAAAGTGTGTCTCATCTTTGAGGACGACTACCTAAGAGTGGCTCAAAGCCAAGACTCTAATATATCAAACATAAGGGATATTCTTCTGTCGGGTGACCAAACTAACAACATGGCTATTTTCAAAGAATATGACCTTCGCGGGAATAAAGTCTATAAAATCACTCCTTACGGACGAAAATGGATGGTCCCAAAAATGTGTCGATGGCAAGTCATCAAATCTAACCACGATGACATAGGGCACTTTGCATTCGATAAAACTTTTGAACGGGTCAAACGAAGCTATTGGTTTCCCTAAATGAGGAGGTTCATAAAAAAATACATCGGGTCTTGTTTGCACTGTTTGTACCACAAACAACCAGGAGGGAAAAAACCAGGCTCTCTTCATTCCATTCCGAAATATGCTAGACCTCACCATACATTGCACATAGATCATTTGGGACCATTCGTAGAAACCCTCCAAGGTAACGAATACCTTCTTGTTATCGTGGATGGGTTCACCAAGTTCACATACTTAAAAGCGGTTCCCGACACGACAGCCCAATTTGTCACAGCAAAATTAGACGAAATATTCTCTATACTGGGCAATCCAAAGCGAATTATTTCCGATGCCGGAAAAGCTTTCGTATCGAACCATTTCAGAGAATATGTTGAAAAAAAGGCATAAGGCTGTTCACAACAGCCGTAGGTATGGCTGGAGGCAATGGACAAGTTGAGAGAACCAATCGGATAGTTAAAGATGCGTTAGCTACTATGGGAGCAGGTACCACAACCAACAATTGGGATAGTAACATCATACAAATACAGCTTGGCATCAACGGCACGAAGCACCGGATAACACAGACATCCCCAGCTGAGCTTCTTTTCGGCTTCCCAATTAGGACAGATGGCGATCGCTATATAAGCGACGACGATATGTTAGTGGATGTTACCGAGTTACGATCTAAAACTTCACGGAAACTAGAAGAGAACCGACTGAAACAAAATCAGGAATTCAACAAGAAGAGAGGCCCGTCCAAACATTTCAGCGTTGGCGATTTGGTCCTGACGAAAATCACGAGCTTCCCTGCTAACGACAATCAGAGTAAGAAGCTTCTTCCAAAATATAGAGGACCCTTCCGGGTTATCCAAATATTACCGAACGACCGTTATAGGGTCAAGGAGGATATTCACTCTTCTAGATCACAACGTCCTTACGAAGCAGTTGTCGGTGCGGAACATATGAAACTCTTTCAGTTTCAGAAGCGATAAGGTAATCATTTTCATCAACCATTGCACAGACTAGCAGTACAATCAATCTGCATATCAACTCGTTCTAGTGATTGATCAAGTGTCTCTCACATTGCACAGACTAGCAGTACAATCAATCTGCATATCAACTCGTTCTAGTGATTGATCAAGTGTCTCTCACATTGCACAGACTAGCAGTACAATCAATCTGCATATCAACTCGTTCTAGTGATTGATCAAGTGTCTCTCACATTGCACAGACTAGCAGTACAATTAATCTGCATTTCAACTCATTCTAGTGATTGATCAAATATCTCTCACACTGCACAGACACAATCAAGTAGCAAATCGAGGTACCAACCCCTCTTCAAATCACCCAATCAGCAATTCCCATCACCCTTTCATCGAAACTCATTTTAGTCCTTGTTGTTCTAGGTCCTTAACACTCGAGGACGAGTGAGGTCAGGATGGCCGAATGTGGAACGTAACGAGGATGAGTAACTGATTCGTCACGAGGATGAGTAACTGGTGCGGGTGATAGGGAACGGGTACCATTCTACATCATTACGAGATTGTCGTTCATTGAGTGCATATCATATTATTATTGTGTTAGAAGTGTTAGTGCTACTGAATATAGTTATTCGATATTATAGTGAGTGTTTCAATAGTGATACCTACACCAGACTACACATAGTTGAGTTATATCCTTTGCCTTCCACCACAATGAAATACGAATCGGAATATGGTTTCAATAATAAGAAACACACAGTAAGGTATAGAAGTATTGGAAATGTCTTAAAAAAATTCAGGAATTATATGCTTGAAGTTTATCAAACGTATTCAATTTACTCTAGGATCTGCAACGAAAGGTATTCTCATTCTGCAATTCCAAGGCGGCTCAATCGGCTGATTTCCAGATACACATTCCCCTTCCTTGTTTGTCACCAATTCATGAAAAGAAACCGTAATAGTTTGCCGTAGAATTTTCGAACGTCCTGTTTGAAAATTATCTGTTGTCGAAGAGAAGTGAGTTAACAGCAAAATTCGTCCACATAAGGATAGATTCAAGACAATTCATTTGGTTTATGCGCATAGCAGCAGGGGAATTCACTTCGATCACTACTGCATCCCCTTTGATGATGTCACAAACCTGCAGATCACGGTTCATAAACCCGGAGGCAGCTAGTTAATAATCAGGCATCGGTCGTGAAAGCCTTGAACCTTCTTTTATTTAATTATAAGGAAAGTGAATCGTGCTCATCGGAAGTTCAATGAAGGTACATTTCAAGTGGAATATCAACTATATCGAGTTTTAGCAAATAGACAGTATCTAGAGTGGGGGGCGAAAGGATATAAGTCCAACTGGGGTTGAAATAAATTAACTACGCCCACTGACAAAAAAAGTTGTTCACTTTCACATGGCCACATCGATATAGCTTCATCTATATCTATACAATAACATGAGATATAACTCCCACCACCCTAGATATGTTTTTTTTTTCAAACGAGAACCAACCCACAATTATATATACTTTAAAGATCACTTGTGATTTTTCAGATGCTATAATGCTGAACTCTGCAAAGTGTGGTGAAAATGTGTGCGATGCAAAACATGAAAATATTCTCCTTCTTTTTTCAGCGCTCCTGAAAATACTCCAGTCTACAACTTCGTATGCGGAGCCCATTCCAGTCCTATAGGATGGAAAGCTTTGCTGGAAATTTCAGCAATATATGGACGAAAATATGTGGACAATTCTCCAAACAGTATTTTCGTACTATTTACTCAATTTGTCATATATCATTGGATTCTAACGATGATCTACCACACTATACCCGCATTCTTCAAAGACATGTTATTATTCTTAGTGGGAAAACGTATGAGGTTAGTAGATTATAAAAAATAGCATACACAGACGAAAGAGAAAATAATGTCTCATTTAATTACATATAGGGGGGTCTAGAGACAAAAGGTGTGACTAATATTTCGATCAGGCGGAGAGTAGAGCAGAGCCTCTTTGTTTTTCTTTGTTTGAATTTTCCTTGCGTGGATTTGAGACACATAACACCAGAGAGTGTTGATTTTGTCCCACAACTATAATATTCATTCTCCTACTCCCCCCTGTAGATATGCTCATTTCTTTATAGTTTACTGAGCGCATAAGTGGGCGATTCCAGTTAACTGAATCGTTATGATTCCATATCGACACAAGGTAGGATATGAATTCCACCAATCACAGAGAAAAAAATACTTGGTTGCCAGAGAAAACCTTGTAGAAAAAACAATAATGATCTGTATACCTATTAATCGCAAAAACGGATGGTTACAATGGAATCGTCCAAATGGGGTAATTGGTGGGACTTTCCACTTATAGTCGTTGGTTCCAGTCTCACCAAAACCGATTTTTTTCTCTACACTCTTCCAACGATTAGAATATCATGAATTATCGTTCAATATTGAATTTGATGAGGTTTCTTCCCTTTTGAGTTTTTCATAAATATCAAATGATACTTGAAAGAGAGTTCTGAAGTTATTTCCTGGTCAAAGAGATAATTAACTGTATAATTCCAATGGATATTGGCCACATGGCCCTTGGACGTTTGTGAACTTGCCTAAGACATCGTGCTCAAACTCCGTCCTCGTGCGATATGGCCACCATATCCACTCTTGTTGTACTATTCTTGAAATCGATTCATGGAAATAGGAAACGCTACTGGTACATATATTTCATTATCAATTTTTTTTGGTGAACATTTCGTTCTTTCAAGCAGATATAAAAAGTCACATATGTTTATTTCAGACTCCTAGCCACACACAGAAAACTAAATAAAGCCTTCGCTCTACTATATCCCTTTTACACGAAAACCTGGAACTTCGAAATTGATAACATAACGCAGCTGTGGCAAAAACTGAATGACACGGATCGAAAACTCTTTCCTTTCGCCTTGAAGGATGTTAACTGGAATGCATATTTCGTAAGCTATGTCAAAGGTTTGCGGCAGCGATATCTTATGAGGCCCAATTCAATACCTAATGGGTAAGTTATTTTGTCCCTTGTTCAAACTTCTGAACTCGTGAACCTACTAATATTCAGTAATTTGCAACTGAGACGTAGCTGAAGACAAGCAAATATCAGGCACCAGGTGAGGTGGAAAATATTATTTTAGGCGAGTGTTTCATTAGGTAGGTTGCAATATTTTTGAACATTTTTATTCCTGAAATAGTATATCATTCAACGAGCGTATAATGATGGCTATTATTCACGAGGGGAAGTTTACTTGCCTAAATCACCGAGAGAATAATAGCTATTATACGCGAGTAAAATACCATACTTTATCCACGACTAACAAAAAAAATGTTGATTTTTTTATATGTTAATAGTTTGTATATGTTTCGACAACTTCTTTATCCAAACATGATTCTTCACTCTCCAGCCAAGGCAACCATTATTTATTATTTATCAATATATGAGAATAAAATTATCTGTCCACCCCTTATATTTTGGGAAATTGCATTCGTCATCCTGGTATGTCATCAGTCGTAGGAAAAGTATAGTATGAAAATC
Source organism: Zygogramma bicolorata (assembly GCA_032362365.1). NCBI lineage: Eukaryota > Metazoa > Arthropoda > Insecta > Coleoptera > Chrysomelidae > Zygogramma > Zygogramma bicolorata. The sequence continues at coordinate 954,887 of JAVJAQ010003765.1, read as the reverse complement.
GCCCGGAATATTCATTTCCCACGAGTAGGACTTTTGCAGCCCGAGCCGTAGGCGAGTGCTGTAGGTCATACTAGTGAGAAATGAAAAGATTCAGAAATACAGATCACAAGACTCGCAGAATTATATCTTGTAAACATTAATTTATACAGTAATTATACTATAGTCGGGCCGTTCAAAAGATAGAATCCAAGGACGCGTGAACAGTGAATGCCTGCATCTATATATAGCCTGCGCGGCGTAGCCACGCCTTCTGAACTGAAATAAATGAAGAACTGTTTACACTGCACTGTACTCATTTGTGCTTTGTATTTACGTGTGTTACGTTTTTGTGTGTGTGTTTTTGTTGAGTGGTGTAAATCGGACTTGTAACATTGGGGAGAGGAATATTCAAAGAGTGCGTGCCGTTCACGTGATCATTCTATCTTTTCAGCAGCTACACTATAGAGTTGAATATTGACGAAGCATAAAGCACTGGATTTCAGTGGGTCTTCTAATTTTTGTTTCCTCCCTCCTCATTTATCGAATCCAAAATTTGCTTGATTACTGCACTCACTTGAAGAATAGTTGAGATTGATATAGACATGGCATTCAATGGATGGAGTCAATAAACTTAGGCAGATGTTTGAACTAGGTTTTGTCAGATAAACGTTCTCGTGAAGATATGAGTGTGCTTAATTTTCTTCATTATGGTAAAACTGTTAACTGTAACCTGATGTGTGTGAGTCACACCACTATTTCTACTGCCCGTTGAATATGTGCTGATATCTACAAGGGGGTAACAAGAGAATTTCACATCTTTCCATCTAACATCATAGATAATGGAAATATGTATTAACCTCAATTGTATAAAAAATGGACTAACTACACTTCTCTATTCACTGTCTCAAATATCTCCCACAGTTTTTTTTTGATCAAATTGTCCCAAAAAAAAACTATGGCACCTCAGCACCTCCGTAGGTTATACTGACAGAAACGTAAAGCTTTGTGAATGAGCTGCCTAGAAACTGAATCTGTAGAACTTCATGTTTTGTGACACCCGTCTCATGCAGTTTTCTGTGAGCTCTTCCATGCAAAAAATCTTGAACATTATTTACGAATATTATTTCAATTTCTTACAATCATACTTGTCAAATAATATTGAAGTATTATAAATACTTTCTTCGTAGTTTTTTAAGTTCTTAACCTACCACAATCTGAAAAATAAGACTAAAAATTGGAATCTATACAATTGTAGAAGGATAGATTTCTTTTTATCCAGATAAGTTGCTGCGTTAATTAAAAAACATTAATTAACGCAGGAACCAATCGGGTTAGATTAAATATATGCCCTTCTACCCTTAAGAACCCAAAACAACTACGAAGGAAAAATCCTTTCACCACAAAATAATGTCATTCAAGCAGTACATATAAATACTTACAAAAACTTTCCATCAACAATTATTGTAAATAATTATAGAATTTTACTGCTTGTTCAATTTCAGATAATATTAAAGTGAAATGGTTTTTTTTCAGGTTCACCTTCTTCTGGAACTTTCTCAAAACGTCACTTGTCTTCTTAGCTTTCAACACTGTTATATCCAGATACCCCAGTATACTATAAACATAAAGATTGTCACTAGCCCTAAGTTTATTTATTATGCAATAATTTATTACTCATTTTTTAAATTGTGATAGTATTAATATGATATTGAGATATGACCTGAGTGATTACTCTCCAGTATGACCTTTAATGTCCAAATTGAATTGTGAAATATATTGATATTTGTTTTCACATTTTCCGATCCTGGCAATTGAGCATTGTAAAAATTAGCTGACATTGTGAAAATCTTTTATTTCCTGCAATCCTACCAATCATCACCTCATACGAATCGAACCAAATCATCTTCCAATGGTACCAACTTAGTTATAGAAACAGACAAAAAAGTGTTCACATTTTTTAATTGAGGAAAAGCTAATGAACGGAATCACGGATCGCACCTACTGTTGATTCTAATAAATGTTTATTAACGTTATGTTAATGCAGTTCAGTTTTATGTAATAGCATTTGAATAATAATTCCTCGAATATTAAAGAAGCTGTTGAAATGTTTGGAAGGCTATGTATGAAAACATGGTTTCAGAAAATATTCCATCACCTCCCTTCCTCAGAAATGTTTGTAACGACAACCGTACTGATAATAGGTAAATATTGACCTTGAAATTTACAACAATGGTGTATGATGCGCGAAATAAATATTTGTGGTTTAATCTGATAGCATCCCTTCATGTTGAGTATTTAAGAACTCCACAGCATTCCTTTTGATGATTACAAATCTTCTCTAAACAATTATCTGATCAAACATGAACGAAATGATAAGTGATTTAAACAGGAAACTTTATAATGTATGTTATTGGGTTATGAGCGTAGCTTGGCTAGTTTTTAGCAATCACCAATTTAGATTCATGAACTATTCATACAAATTGAAATATTTTTTTCTCCCAACATATCATAATGTTTTGGAGCTGAGGGTTGACTAATTGTTCATAGTTCAAATATAAGAAGAGCCTCTAACCACCACCTCTAACCCATATTACTACTTTTCTTCGGGTTTGAAGGCGAATGGGTTAGAAGTGGACAATATTATTTTTATCGAATTTAAAGAAGGTTTGACAATTCTTTCTAGAAAATTTGAAGTTCGGATTAAATTTCTCCAATCTTTTTCACAATTTGTTCCACTGTTGGGTAGAACAAAAATTGCCGCGTAATTCGTCGTTGGCAAGGCGTAGAAATGGTCCCCCTAGAGTTCTGAATTGAAAATCTGAGTAATTTGCAACTCGAAAAATTATTTCTTTTTCTAAAAATATGAAGATTTGAATAAAGAGGTAGCTACTTGTTCTTTGAATATAGAGCAATGTTGAGGTCATCTTCTACAGAATGAAGTTGAGCTGGGAAGATGGAATTCAAAGTAGGTTGTATCGAAATCAAAACTTGGTAGAACTATAGACGAACTAGTCAAGCCAGTGTCAAACTTTGACTCGACTGAACGAAAATCAGATCCCCATGAGAATTTTCTACGGGGCTTCAAGAAGAGGCAAGCTCAAGTTTCGCAACGTCGCCAAGAGGAAGTAGAATAGTTCAATCAATGTGAGTCTCAATTCTTGAAAAAATTGGTACATAACATATGAAACAGACTGTCAATTTTGTATTGTCATCATATTCCTTTACATATCATATTGGCGCGAATAATACTTTCTACCCTGGAAACAGATAACATAAGAATTTAAATCTCATTCATTTCCTAGGGGGAGAAAACTAAAAAATCAACATTATTATCTATCCATCCCCTCACAAAACATTCATTCAATATTATCACTTTCTTGATTCTTCATCAATCATAAATACCAGTCAATAATAATAATAATAATAATAATAAAGTGTATTCATAGTTCATGAAAAAGAGCATATACATCAATTTGTAAAAAGGTGAATGAACAGTTCAATTATACCCGCGAAGTTAAAAACCTGTTGAGAGAGATACGAATCACATTCATGTATAATATATTTGATGAATTTGTAGAATTCAACAAAATAATATCAAAAAATTAACTAATTTTCTTTACTGAAGTGAGAGATTTCATTAAATAAATTTCGACGTGATTCTTGAATCCATTTTTCAACCTGTAGTTTGAAAGATACTAATGACTTGATCATTTTTATATGATTTGGAATCAAATCATGGTAGAATGGCAATGAATATTAAAAAAAAAATTGAGACATTGTTGTTTCAACTCTATTTCTCAATGTGATATTATTTCTATTCCTTGTATTATTAATATGATTATTGAAATTTATATTCGATTTGTGTTTATGGGTATAAATCATGATGTTATATCCAAATAATTGTCTTATGTCCATTTTGTGTGTTTCTATGTACAGATTTTCACTTGGATACAAATAAGACTTATTATATATTATTTTCAAAAACCGTTTCAGAAGAACTTCAAGATTTCTAATGTGGGATTTCATGACCCCTCCCCAAGCCAGAATCCCATAATTCAATTGGGACTGTATTAATGAAAAATAAAGAATGTTAAGGGTTTTTACGCTCATAAATGTTTTGAGATACTTGAATTTTGATAATAAACCTCGTAATTTCTTCAAAAGGAACGCTATGTGTTTGTCCCATTTCAGATGTTTATCAATTATAACTCCTAAGTACTTGATACTATCAGTTTTTTTCAGTGCTAGTATTATCATGAAGTATTAGTGGTCCTAAGTCCGGTAGGGAAATATTATACAATGAGAATTGGACATATTTTGTTTTCTCAAAATTTACTGTAAGTTATAATCAAACCAATTTTTAATCTTTTCAAAATCTATTGTAGTTTCGGTTTGTAATTCATTCCAGTTTTTTTCCCATATAATATGACAGTATCATCTGCGAAACTATGAATTTCACCTACAGTGTCAATATTAAAAAGGTCGTTGAGATAAATTGAGGAGCTTATGAACCTTGCCACGGCATCCAATATTTGCCAATTTTACTAATAGTCGGTTATGCTCAACCGTATCGAAAGCTTTAGCTGGGTCCAAAAAAATAACCAAAACTGAATATTGATTATCAAGATGTTAATATACAGGGTGTTCCTTAAACACATGCTGATATTTAAGGAGGTAATTCTTAGACCCATTTTGAGAAAAAAACTTCCTATGGACGTATGTCCTAAACGACTTAACTTTTGAGATACAGGGTGGCAGAGTTTTCAAAAAGAATCAGTGTTTTTAATAATAACTGAGATAATTTTGTAGACATCTTTGGCATATTTGGTACATATGTTCCATGCCTCAAGGCGTATTTTCCGATGTACACAAATTTGTATTTTTTCAAACAGTGGCGTCCCTACGGGTTTCGCATTGAATATTTTCAGGGAAAAAGTACTACACCAATGCTTTCTTTTCAAAATAAAATCATTTTTGAAATCCTCATTCATTTTTGAGAAAATTTGATCTGGTATTTTTTCGTCCGACGCATGATTTTCACTCAAAAAAATAAAAATCGCCAGAAAGCAAATTAAGAAATTAGATCAATTCTAAAATGAATGAGAATCTGAAAATTGCTTCATAACGCATTACCAATTCCCTAATAATATTTGAAAACTGGTGCTACCCCAGGTAGCTTGTTGTTTCTACACGCTTTTAAAAGACTAATCGATTTCAGTGGACTGTATTTTAATTGATTTCGATACAAGAACAAGAATAACTTTTCGTTTGATTAACAGACGCTAATGTCTCATAAACTGTCACTGTCAGTTGAGCATGGCTCACCCCATAATGACTAACCCACAAATAGTTGGTTGGATAACTCCAGATATACCCTTTCGGAAGATAGCACTAAACATACCGCCGGCCTTGGAAAGCCTAGCTTTCAAACAACTTCAGAAATATGCTAACTTTCGAAACGTTCTGCTAAATACTTGGGTTAGACTTCTGAGTCAATTGGTAAGGCACATATCTTCTGCACCGATCGTTTGAAGGTACCACCTCCAGTCAGTACACTGACTACACGAACTACTCTATCTTCCCCTGGATGTAACTCTACGATGCGGCCCATCTTCCAGCATAAAGGTGGGGTATTCTCGTCGATAAGAAGCACCAAGGTACCAACCTTGACGTTCTTCGAAGTAACATTCCATTTAGATCGCTGTTGTAGGCCCTGGATATACTCGGTTGACCGTCTTCTCCATATGGACTGGAACATCTTTTGCAGAGCATGATAATGATTCAAGCGGTTGGTAAGCATATCGGCCACATTTGCTTGTGCAATTGAATTTAAAGAGTCTCCGAGAAGGAAGTGCCCAGGAGTAAGGGCGGAAAGGTCTTTTGGGTCGGAGGATAAGGGAGTTAGGGGTCGGGAATTCAATACCGCTTCCACTTGAGCGAATATAGTTGATAAATCCTCGAACGTTAAATAACAATTTCCTACAATACGAGTAGTATGATATTCTGCTAACTTGATTGCAGATTCCCACAAACCTCCCTGGTGAGGAGACCTTGCCGGAATGTATTTCCATTCGATTGCGTTTTTGAGTAAAAAATTTGAGATATCAAGGTCCTGCTCTACCGCAGCCAACATGTCTTGAAGAACTTTCTTCAAGGCATTATCACTGCCAACGAAATTAGTTGCATTGTCGGAATAAATACGCTTGCACAGACCGCGCCTCGAAACGAATATTTTCAAACAGTTCAAAAATGAATTACTACTAAGATCTCCAACAACTTCGATATGTACTGCCTCAGTGCAGAAGCATATAAATAAACACATGTATCCTTTAACGATCGCACGATTCCTCAACTTTCCATCCTTTAGATTGAATGGCCCTGCGAAATCAACCCCTACTATAGAAAAAGGACGTTGTGGGTTTACCCGATCTCTAGGTAAGTTTCCCATTTTTTGATAAGATGGTTTGAGCTCCTGCGTGTAAATACTTATGATAATAGTCTAGGATGATTAATTTAGAGAGTGGATGACGAGGATGTAGGATTATAGGAAATCTAGAATTGAATTCCAAACTCGAATTTTGTAATCGTCCTCCTACTCTTATCAACCGATCTGTGCAATCAAAAAATGGATCTAGCGATTTTATTGAACTTTGCGGAGAAACCTCCTTCGATTTTTTCAACGTTTCTATTTCCTTCCCGTACTCTTGCATTTGCATATCACGCAACAGATGATTAAGTGCATTATTATACTCTTCCGCAGTAATTTGACCGCTTCTACGCTTTGGTTTCTCACGAATTTTAGCATTGTCACAAAATCTCAAGCATAACGATGTGATTTAAATTAATTTATGCAGAGAAGAATATCTGAGAAACAATGATAAATTTGGATTTTGTTCGGTACCGAGAAGAACCGTTTTTATTTTTCTACGTTCAGGTAAATTGTCTATCTCAACGATTGAGTTTTCCGGCCATTCATCCGAAGTTAATTTGAACCAAAGAGGTCCTGACCCCCATAACTCGCAAGTTTTCAATTCGCTGGGAGATACACCCCTGGAGATGATATCAGCCGGGTTTTCCTTCGATATTACATGACCCCAATGGAATCTTTTTGTTAAATGCTGAATTTCAACTACACGATGACCAACAAATACCTTCCAACAATTTGGTTGCTACGATTGTAGAATCACTCCACAAGAATATATCATTAATTTCCAATTCTAGGGCCGATGTTACCTTATCCACTGATTTTGCTAATAGAACTGCACCCAAAAGTTCTAAACGTGGTAAAGTGAGACTCTTCAGGGTTGCTACTCGCGATTTGGCACTAATTAATCTCACTAACGTCTCACCTCTCTCGTTAGCAGATCTCAAGAACAAACAAGCCCCATAAGATTTCTCACTAGCATCACAAAACCCATGAATTTGAAGATTGTATGCATTTTGCATAACAAATTGTCGTGGTATTTTGATACTATTGAGGCAATCCAATTCGTTATAAAATTGGTACCGATTCATCCCACTCGATTTTTAGTCACCAAAGTTTTTGTAAAAGAACTTCAGCTCGAATGATAACAGGACCTACGAGTCCTAACGGATCAAATATTCTCGAGATTATCGACAGAATTAGTCTCTTTGTTATTCTCGTGCCTACTTTACGTTCAAGTTCCACCACATATTCCAAAGTGTCCTCACTCGCCTTCCAAAATACACCTAATGTTTTTTTTTATTTCGTTTTCAGTTATAAAGTAACCAACTTTCTCCATCTCACTGCAAGATAGAGCTTGTAGGAGTTCTGATTTATTGGATGCCCATTTTCGCAATGGAAACCCATAAGCATTCAATTCTCTGGAAATTTCATTCGCGATATTTACTACATCATCTACTGACGAAACACCTGCTATCAAAATCGTCCATATAAAAATTGTTTGCGATTATTTTGCTTATTTTAGGGCTCCGTTCTTCGATATTGATTGAAATTTGTTTAAGACATCTTGTAGCAAGAAAACTTGCCGGTCCTGTTCCGTTAGTTACCGTATTGAGTAGATAGTGACGGAGCTCAGTATTCGCGTTTTCTCTCCAAACGATTCTTTGTAGGTCACGGTCTTTTTCTCGAACATTTATCTGCCTAAACATTTTGGCGATATCTGCCGTTATAACCACGTTATGCTGTCGAAATCGTAACAGAATGTTGAACAGTTCTTCCTGAATATTCAGACCAACCTTGAGAACATTGTTTAAAAATAATCCGCTTGTTGTCTTGGCGCTTGCATCGAATACAACGCGCAATTTTGAAGTTAAGGAGGATTCATTTAGAACTCCGTGATGCGGCAAGACATAAGTCAATCTTTCATCGATATTATATTTTTCAATAAAATTGGTATTCTACTTTGAGTATGGACTACTACCTTCGTATTTTATCGATATCATCAACTTCACTCGGTTCAAATTTTGACATATGACCCAACTCTTCATATTCACCCATGAACTCATGATAATATTGTTTTAATATCGGATTTTTTGTCTAATTTTCGCTCTAAATTATAAAATCTCTTTTTCGACATTTCCAACGAGTCACCTAATTCGTTAATATCATCCCTTGTAGGCAATGCCACCCGAAATCTCCCACTAGTATCTCTTTCTACGTTTTCTTTGAAGAATTGTTCACATTCGCGTTCTTCTTTACTCAACTCTTTCATTGACTTTATTTCTTCGACCAACCAAAACCTTTCGATTTGCCCTTGTAGCTCTTGAGCTTGATTCGATGTCAAACTTAAATTACATACCATACCGCCTCGCTTCCCTGCTCATAGGTTTCAAACCATTTTCCTGAAATAACCCATCCGCAAACACTTTTTTGCAATACAAAATTTGTATTATCCACTTTCAATTGCCCGACGCACAGTAATTCATAAAATAGCTCTGCTCCGATTAATATATCGATTTTCGACGATTCGTTGAACTCAGGATCCGCTAATTTAATGTTCTTTGGGAGATTAACATTTTCGATCTTGAACGACTGAATTGGTATTTCGGTCGTTATATTTTTCAAAATTAAAAATGAGAGATTAGCATTGAAGTTGTTGTAGACCGATTTTATGCTAGTCATGACCCGTGAATTTACTTGTGTCAGAGCTTCACCTACGCCGAGAATCGGAATTTTTACTTTCATTGGTCTCAAATTCAAGTGGTCGGCTAAATCTTTTCGTATGAAATTCATCTGAGAAGCACTGTCTAACAAAGCCCGGCACTTCACATATTCGCCCCGGTTGTTTTTGATATAAACTATGGAAGTCGATAAAAGAACTACACTCGGATTACTATACGATGTTGCAACGATAGACGGCTCATTTTCATAACCGCTGTTACACCTATTTTCTGCACAGCCACTTGTGTTTCGTGTTTGCGATATATTACCTTCTACTTCGGCCCTTGCGACGGGAGTAGAACCGTTTTTATTAGTTCCCAGAGATAACTCTGCAGTGAAAAAATAAACAAATTGAAATGAATCCCTCGCTCAGGTGAAGATAGGATAGTGTGTGGAAAAAGGACGGAGACTCACCGCTTTTTCGCCGCCGGCCATTCACTACGATGCTAATTTCCCTGGTCGATTTTATTGATTTTCTTCGATCGATTCACAACAAACAATCCGGCTCGATGAACCAAATGGTGCTACCCCAGGTAGTTTGTTGTTTCTACACGCTTTTAAAAGACTAATCGATTTCAGTGGACTGTATTTTAATTGATTTCGATACAAGAACAAGATTAACTTTTCGTTTGATTAACAGACGCTAATGTCTCATAAACTGTCACTGTCAGTTGAGCATGGCTCACCCCATAATGACTAACTCACGAATAGTTGGTTGGATAACTCCAGATATACTCCTTCGGAGGATAGCACTAAACAAAACTAATCTGCAAAAAAATAAATTTTTCACAAAAACGAGTTTTATTTTATTTTGTGACAGTAAGTCTAAATGAATAGCACGAATTTGTTAATTAGTAATAATACCAAAACTGATTATAAAAAAGGTTGGAAGTGGCCACCTGCACTTAGTATGCATGCTTCCGCCCTTCTACGCATGGAATTCCGCACTCGTTCAAATATTCCCGGCGTATTTCGTATAGTGTCACACGAGGCAACTATTCGCTCTCTTAAATCTTCCAGAGTATTAACGGGAGTTTTATAAACAAGAGTTTTAAGGTGACCCTATAAAAAAATCTAAACTGTTGAGATCGGGGGATCTTGCTGGCCATTGCTGAGGTCCTCCACGACTTTTCCAACGATTAGGATAAACTGTATCTAAATGGTTTCGGACAATTACACTGAAATTAGCAGGGGCGCCATCGTGCATGTACCATATTCGATACCTTAACGCAAGTGGCACATCTTCCAATAACCCAGGTTAGTCTTCTTCGAGAAAGTGTAAATAAGAACGACCATCAAGGCGTCCTGGTAGGAAAAATGGGCCTATTAGATGATCACCTATAATTCCTACCCATACATTAACCGAAAATTGGTGTTGGAAATGGGTTTCGGTTATTGCATGGGGATTTTCTTCAGCCCACACATGATTGTTATGGAAATTTTGAATGGCATTCCGAAAAAAATTTGCTTCGTCTGTGAACAAAATTTATGTCTCAAACGGCGGATTTAGTGCAATACTTTGTAGATACCACCAACTGAAGTTCACACGCTGTGGAAAATCTCTGGGGAGTAATGCCTGCACTCTTGAAATATGGTATGGGTATAACAAAAAATCAACCAAAATACGCCAAACAATTTGATGACAAATATCCAGAGTTCTAGCGATCTTCCTCGTACTCGTCTCAGGATGTTCCTCAATTTCTTGCAGCACCGCTTCCTCAATTCCAGGAGTTCTTTCTTGAAACTACCAGTTTCTCCAAGTCGACGACTAATATTTGAAAAGGTTCGGCTATCTGGTAAGGCACGATTAGGACATCTTTCCTGATAAATGCGCCCGGCTTCTGTTGCATTACCATCGGCAAGGCCATATACGTAATGCATTTGCGCCATTTCCGCATTCGTATAATTTACCATATTTACTGATATTCAGAAGAACAGCGGACTACCGAAATAACTTCAATAACACTTCAAAATCAATCAAAACGCGCTGTGACAGTTTTTAACACCAACGCCTTACTTTAAACCAACATCAATATTAGCTACTGACGTTTCTGCTTTTCATCTTTAAAAGAAATCACATATCGACAAACTCCATATTTCCAAGAGGTGCAGTAAATAAATTCTGCTACACGTCATTTATTCCAGGATAACTAAATTTATGTTTTCAAAAATTATTAAGCGGTGCTGCATTATGACGTAATTTTAATTGAGAACAGTGCATCTGACAACAAACAAATACCTTTTAGATCCTCAATTATTTTGCAACAAATCTGATCTCTCAGTTTGCTTTCAGTCGATGCACGATACCGCATCAGATTTTTAAGGAATTCATCCTCAAGTAAAGTGATTTTTAATTTTTTGAGCGAAAACCATGCGTCGGACAAAGAAAACCCAGCAAATCAAATGTGCTCATCAAAAATGTATGGAGATTTCAAAAATGATTTTTATTTCAAGATAAAGCAGTGGCGTAGTATTTTTTTTTGCCAACAATATACATTTCAAAACTCGTACGTACGCCACTGGCAGAGAAAATTAAGAAAATTGTACATCAGAAAATGCGCCTTGAGGCATGGAACATATGAACCAAATATGCCAAAGATGTCTACAAAATTATCTCAGTTATTATTTATTATTACAATTTTAACTAGATCATCTATTCCAGACACTCTCAATGATCTTCTAGGAACACGATAGGTTAGGATACTCAAGAGTGTAGTCAGAGACCTTTTTCCCCCCTCCATAAAAATCTGCCAAAAAAGCTCATTAGGTCGATACTTTGAAAATCAAAATAAAAAATATTGATATACGGTGTTGATGTTTCAAGAATTAGTTTCAAATGGGTTTTTCCGTTAACCATCTTGGTCGCCTATCTATATGATGAGGCTGGGAGCGTTGCTTGACGTCAAATCTTCGACGGACTTGACCGAACCTACAAGCCATCTCTAGTGAGAATGTATTCCATAAACAGTCCTTTAATACTATAATTAAGCCTAAAAGTTGCTGTCCTAGCCCAGGCATGAACCGACAGCGAGAGCATATGTTCCCTCGACCATCAAACGTTTCATTATTTTATGAACATTCCAAGATCACAATATTCCCAAAAAAATACACCAAATCCGATAGGGGAACTCAAAAATTGAACACTCATTTTGTCATTCACCTCGATTATGCGATACCAAATTTGGAAATGTCATGGTTTCACATGAACAGCATAGTTTTGGATCATTTCGTTAGCTTCGCCGGAAAGTATCTTATTGAACTAGCGAACAGATCTGTATACTCATTTTCAGAAAGTCATGGAAGTCTGTAAATGTTGAGGAATATAAATGATGAGGAAACATTATCTTCCATTGTTTGTAACTTTGCCACAATATATGATATATTATATTATATCTGATCAAACTCGTAATATCGCTAACAGGAATAAATTCTCGGAAAGACCACTTGCATAATCAGTCAATACCTCAATATTTCCCCAACGGCATTGCCGCCATGGTCAAACGAAAAAACACAACACATTAGGTCACGCTGTTTGACTATATTACTAATCTCCAAGATCAAACATTGGTTTCCTTCAGGATGTATTACAAATTTCTCAGAGGTGGGCTCCGGTACATTTGTCTGTTCAATTTTTTCAAACAGAGAGATATAGCCATAGTGTTATATTTTCCAAGACAACTTTAGGAATAGTACGCATTACAGGTATCCAGACTGATCCGATTAAAGCACGTATAATCAATAACTTTTCATTCATAACTCTATCACTCGTATATTATTGAGCGCCATCAATAATATGTAATGTCAAAGTATTATTACTGCAATATAGTTCACCTGAAAGCAAAGTATAATCATTCCTAATAGCTCCAAACTTTCGACAATAAGTTTCAAAAGAATTTCAAAATGAAATAATAGTACATTATGCAGCAATAAGTAATACATACAGTAACAAAGGTAATTCGCTCCACAAGAACTCACGCATAAGAAAATCATGATTAATAATAACCCTGATGAAATTATGATAAATAGGAGGAGTTAAACATCGGAAAATCAGATTTGATTTTAATTTTTTACTATCACGTATATAATTTTTTTAAAGTTTTTTTTTTAATAGCCCAATATAATGTATTTTTTGTCAATGGTTTTTGTCTTAGCGATTCAAGTCAAATTTACATCCACAAAAACGGTTTGTACTAACAGAAAGAGAGAGAAGGATATCACCTGTCGGGGTTTTAACACTAATTCTTGCGTCACAGAAATAAGTTGTATAGTGAATTCATACCAGATATTTTGGTAGGATAGTAATTTAATTGAAAAATATTCGTTTTTTCGACTATAGAGCAAAATAAATTCAATTGTTCATAAAAATGTTTCCGACTCTCACTTAGATTTCTTTCCCGAAAATCTTGGTGCATTATCAGATGAACATGGTGAAAGGTTTCACCAAGATATATTGCAAATAAAGAGGCGCTCCAACGAAAAATGATCAGAATACCGAATTTTGTTCGACGATTTGTCAAATTTTTCGAAGTCAATACTACTCAGAAAAAGTATTTACATTCATGTGATAGTTTTTGATGATTTCTGATAGATTTTATCTCATATTCTGTTATTTTCTGAATGACTTCAATTTCGAGCAAAATGAGAGTTTTCGTCAATAATTCTTTCAAAGAAATTATGTGTTTCCTAATTTTCCATACTATTTTTCTATTCAGAAATATTGAAATTATCATTGAACATAAACATGCATAAAATTTATAAGAAAAAAAGTGTGTTTCATTTCATTTTTTTTAATTCATTTCCTTCCCAAAATATTACAGATCATCGAATTTCAATTTCGATATCGGTGTAGGCCTCTGCTGAAGTTGTTTTTGAGCGAATGTTGTGAGAGTGTTAGCAGTTTCCTTAATTTTGTTCATAGGTCAACTAGTCTGAAGTTTTCGTCCGGATTACGGTTCTCCAACTTGTATCATATTTTCTCAGGTGGATCCAACATCACCACCAAAGCATCCTATCATAATACTTCATTGCCATTCGTATCACAATCCCAATTCAGAGTGGTACTCTCACGAATTCGGTCAAAGGTTGGCTGATCTTCTTGGGTGCAGAAGATAACTAATGTTGTATTTATAATAAAAATACTAATACAACGTGAAGAAATATCAATTTACACAGTTATAAGATAAGAACGAGATACCTTGATATGTGCAAAGCTCAAACAGATTCGAGTTATAAGTTGATAATTGTCTTCTGTAAAGGAGCTGTGCTATTCCAGGTTCTAGTAAAACCTGCTTCAAATAAAAGATAGCTGCACGAAAATCTGTGTTTTCTTCTGCTTTTCCATCACTTTTTTTCTAGCCTAAATTTTTTTGATAGGCATATAAACTTCTTGTTTCACATTTTCCTTATCTTCAATTACAGATGTATTATACTGATTGCAAAAGCAGCTCTGGTCTTCTTTAGGAATACGTTTCATTTTTCTAGTTCTCGTCAGGGACATAGGTAATTTGTATCTTTGTTTATATCAAGAGTGACTTCAAATAGAACAGAAATTTCGAGCTCGGAATCATCACGTTATTCAGAGAGGATCCCATCCTCATCTTGAATAGATTGAAGGTTCTCTCCTTTCAGGGAATTCTCGTTTTCTGATCCATTTTCTTGAATATAGCCAATAGTTGAAAGACGCACATCATAAACAATAGTTTCTATTTTTGGGTTTTCAGAGATTTGGGAAATGGGTAATAGAATATTCTTGCAACAGTTGTAATACAACTATTCACCTCAGGCGAGCGGCCTAAATCACCTAGAGCCATTATACGCAAGTAAAACCCTATACTTTGTCCATGACTAATGTATAAACCATATATTTAAGAGCAATAGTGGGGAAAAATTCGTTATTCTTCATCAAAATCAAAATTCATAACACTCTGTTCGAATTTCTGAGAAATATCAGTGATATCAAAAAATTCAACAAAAATATAAAAAATATTCCTATGCATTATGAATACTTTATACAATAGTCGTGGACAAAATACATCACGCTTGAGGAAACGATTGTATAATCAAAAACAAGTTTGGCGATTTTGTGAAACTTTTCAAAATGGAAATTTCACAAGTAACTGTATCAAGAAAACCCTATAATAATGTTGAAATAAAATCTTGAAGGTTGTCAATTACTGAACCCGATCCTGCTCATTACCTAGCCTTTGTTAATATTCTTCAAACAATAATAAGTGTATTATTTGAACCATCCGAAGATTCATTGTCAGTCATTTCCCGAAACCGAAATGGCCAATTCAATGAATCTCTGCCTGACAGTTGGATTATTTCTAGCTTTTCTTGAAGCAGGAGAAAGTGATAGTTTTAACGGTAGTCGTTTTCTCGAACGAGAAAAAAATATAAGTGAGTGTGGTGGAATATTTACCGGAAAAAAGTTCTTTTTACAATCCCCAAATTATCCTGATAATTACGGCCCAAACCTGACCTGCGAATATTTCCTAAGAGGTCCAGACTGCCCAACAAACTATAGATTCGATTTTATCGATTTTCGTTTGGAGAGCTCGGTAGGATGTACCAAGGACAGGTTAGAAATCGAGGATCAAGATGCGCTCTGCGATCAGAAGAAAAGTTTCAAAATGTATTTCGTCAAAAACGGTTCGTTGAAACTAAAACTGAAGACGGATGCTGATGGTTCTGAAAAAGGTTTCAGAATTATGGTGACACGAACGGACTGTGAACCAGAGGTGAGAGGAGATGTATCCATGACTACCACTGAAAGTGTGGATGTGGTGAGTATGAATTTTCCATAGAAATGAAGATTAGCAACAAGAAGGAAAGAGAAGAACACCTATTCGATTTTATTTCTGAACGATAATTCAAAATGTCTATAAAGATTTAATTTCGTGTATATGTCATCACCTAGACAAAATATAAAAAGTCCATTAGCGGCAACTCAGACAAATAATAAGTGAGACAGTAATTTCTATTTTAATATGAATGAATCAAATATGATTTGATTATTTTTGATATGCATTGTTGGCGTGCAGAAGTGCAACATTACAGATACATGAGTTATATTGGATCGAACTGTCACTGTCTATATAATTTATTCCATTGAAACCTGTTGACAAACTCATAAGATGTAAGGAATCTGAACAAAATCAATGAGCTGCATATAAAAAAATGAAAATGCTGAATTATTCAAGCAATCAAAATATATCAATTTCAAAATTTGAAAATAAATGATCAAAATAATCGAAAAGCAATGATGACTTTAGAAACTTGTGATATAATTATAATTTTTTGCATTTGCCGGGCACTCTTACGAGTGCTTCCAGATGGCAGAGCATTGTGCGAGCAAGGGCAGGCCAATCATTTTGGGTGACGAAGCGTCTAACTGATTTTCACGGTAGCACCGGGTCGATTGCTGTATTCAATCCAGATATCCGGTCTATCAGGATTGGTATCCTGGAAATTTACAATTGCCTATCGCACCAAGCAGCACAAAAAAATTCTGCCCCGACCGCGAATTGAACCACTAGTGAAAAACCCAAATTGAATATAAGAACCGCGCCTTAGACCGCTTCAACACATTATTTAAAATAACTCGAATCTGAACTAAAGAATTGAAATAGATTTCAGTGAAAAAAATTAGAAAATTGAATTAAAATAAAATGAATAAAATGATAGAGAAAATATAAGAAAGTTGTTGAGATCTACTTTCGGGTTGAGTTTAGGTACGATGATTACTGGTACCTATACCAAATCCGGATGAGGGCTGAACCATTACCCAAAAACGATTTCTGATAATTTGAATTTTTTTAGTCTCATTGATCATCCAAAATATAGTAAATTACATTACTAGTGCGGAAAGTGACATTTTCCACACGCACGTGTAATGTACACTATTTTGAACAAAACTTAACAAATATCAGATTGAGTAGCCTGACTAATCTTACGTTATATTTGTAACAGTCTATGTTTGAATATTGTTTCTATGAAAAGTACACATGAATTTACAATTACTCTCAACAAATAATGAAAATCAACGTTTATTTGAAAAAATTACAGCACATATATGCCGTATCGCTGTACGTTATTCTGAACGATTCATACGTCCGTCGAACGTATAGTCCGGATCACTGGTTGCCTATCTTAAATAGAGGTAGTTCGTATGTATGCCTCAACTGACAGCAATCCGACAGCTGACGGTATAGTAGTTTCCACAATAAATGGTATTGACTGAAAGATTATAATAAAACCAATTAGACCCTTAAGTTGTAAAATCCGAGATGCACATCATGAATGTAAAAGGAACGGATTCAGCTAATTTTGTTTCTCAGAGAGGGATTGTAGAGGATTACAGCTTACACTTCTTGTTCATTTTAGTCTTTGTATTCCATTGGAAGTGTTCACTTGTGTTACGGCGTGCAATAATTTTATAACATTGATTTGTTATTACAGGCATTAATAGCAAAGATTTTATACCCCAACGTACAGAATAGGCAGTATGTGGCGTCCGTGGATAAAAAGTAATAGTGCTTTTTCCAGTGGTTCGTTAAAGAAGAATCACTTATCTTGTGACGCGAAAATCATTACAAAAAATGTGTATAGTTCCTTACTTCAGCAAGGATATAACGCGGGTGCTGCAGCAAAAGTAACCAGTAATTTGACGAAGGTGCCTCTTACTTCAGTTATACGAATTGTTGAAAATTCCATGGAATCAAGAAAAAAGCGTAAAGATTCCGGCGTCACAAAAAGTCTAGACGACTGGGAAAAAGATTTGATAAGGCGAAAAATCTACACTATGTACGATGAGCAGCGTGTCCCTACAATCAAAAGTCTGAAACAGCGGCTCATCAATGACGAAACTCACATCAACTGTGGCCTCACTACTCTTTGGCGAGCTCTGTCTGTAATGGCCTTTAAATATCGCAAAATTGATAAGAGACAAGTAATAATGGAATCCACACGTTCATTTTCTAAAAAAAAGGGATGTTTGTAATACAATTGCAGAAGAATTGGGACATACAGTGTTACGACTACCTCCCTACTACTGCGTGTTCAATCCCATAGAGATTATGTGGCACCAACTTAAATGGAGCGTGCGTGGAAAAAATAATTCTCCGACTTTAAGTGGTAATGTGGTAGAATTAATCAGGAACTGTATGAATGACATTCCTACCGAGAGTTGGAAAAGTTCTGTTAGTCATGTTATAAATGTTGAAAACTCGTACCTTTCTGTAAAATCAATTGCGCCAATTATAATTAATTTAGATGAGGATAGCGATAGCGACACTGCTAAATATAGAATAGAATTGTAACATTTAAATAAATTACTTGTATATCTCCTACATTATGCAAAATTCAAATTTCTTAAGTTCGACGCTATAGCACATGTGCATCTTTTACCAGATGATTTTCTACACAATGGGATTAAATCGGGTTGTTTATTGCAGTTAATAAGCCAATACCATTTACTGTGAAAAATACTATACCTAGTTTGATGAAATGAATAAAGATTCAATGTTCAATGGCGTCGGCCACAGCCAGAATCGTTGCTTCAATGTATTGATTTTTGTAATAAATACTTATAATTTAATAATTCTATTATTAATATTATAATTGTGAACTGTGAATAATTCAGTTGCCTTACTAAGGTTTTCTTGTATCAGTCTGTTTGAATACTGTTTCTATAAAAAGTGCACATGAATTTGCAATAGCTATCACAGTCAAATGAGAAATAATGATAATTAACGTTTATTTGAATATATGAGAATGGGTAGAGTACTTAATACAACACTTCTTTTTCTTCTCTTTGTTTTTTATGCATGATTAGTTACCTATCAGTCTAGTTTTACTATAAATAATAACAATCAATGATTGCATCAGTGAATCAGGATTCACGGGTTTGACGGCTTATTGACAGCCGTGCGGAAAGGTTAGGATAAAGATCACTTTCCATGGAAGTCGAGAGTGTGATATGTGTTACTTTCCTAGGTGGTCGTAGGAAAAATTCATTTCTGCTCATTCCTCTTGAAAACTGTTTTCAATAGAGTAATTCATATAGACAATGGTAGTTCGTTTCTCATAGCTGGTGGGCACACTTGAAGTCTGGCTATGGATGAACTTGTTTTCTGAAAGAACAATTCATCCTCATATTATTGACACAGTGGGTTGATGGACAAACACCTGTCAGAAAACAACTATTTCTCTTGCTAACACCTCAAATGGCTTTGAATCATTTCTGAGATGTATCAATGCAGGGTTCCACAGAGAAGAAGAAGTATTAGCAAGGGGAATAGTTTGTATTCTGACAGGTGACAGTCCATTACCCTACTGTGTAGTTAAGTTGAGATTGGTCTGATCGGATTCTTCCTTCAGATGATTTGATTTAGAGCCGATGTGCTCAATGACTGAGAGAAATGTGCGTTTTCTCACATAGAAAACTGGGAGCCTTGTATTTGGTTTTTGGATGGTACCTTAACAATAGCCTGATGGCATGATGATGGCTAATTTTGTTCGTCAGAAGCATATGTATGGAATTTCTTCTCTGAAGAATCCTTCATGGTATTAGCCAGGGAAAAAGTTGTTTTCTGACAGATGTTAGAGCAAATACCCAGAGTGTAGGTATGTTGAGACTGGCCTGAACAAATCGTTCCTTCAGATGATTTGACTGAGAAAATACCACACCGAACAAAAATAACGGTTACCTACCGAATAGTCGTTAATATAGTAAGCAATGTCGAAAAATAAGACGCTGACTATTCAATCCAGGAAATATTTTGATCCAGTTGAGGTAAACGAAAAATAAAAATTTTATAGTGGAGATTACTGGAATATTATTCAATTAAGTAATATTGTTAGAGGTCTACTCTACTTGGTGTAATAGGAGTTTGAGTCTTCGATCATCCAGCAGATGGCGTATCGCCTTAGAGTTCATACACTGTCTGCACTAGATTCAGACTTTTGTTTCGTAAGGAATAGATCGTTCGCAATGTTATGTGTTCGCAAGTCCAGCCGAGTATTACTGAGGAGACCTATGGTGTGTCGAAACAGCTGTTTGGCATTGGATTCGTGAATGCAAACATATCGAACATCGAAATTCTGATTTAATATTGTCCCAGTATTGAAGAATCTAATTCGTGTTACATTGAATGTTTTTTTTTGTAAGTATGGTTCTTTGAAGGCCGGAAAATACTGGAAGAATTCTCTTCAAAAAATTCCGCATGTTATAAAAAAATTGGAATTATGTGAAAATTCATCTTCAATGGAAAAATATCCTATTTTGGTTGTCTACTTATTATATACTTCAATATATTTATTGCTGTCGGATGATGAAGCAGTTGAGGTTATAGTTAAACAAATCCTTCAATTCGTCCACTAGAAGGCAATAAAATTAATTTGGAGGCTGAGAAAAGAAGTTCAAAATGAGTTTTCCGTTAACGGGTTCGCCCACGCGTTCATAACAACAACACTTCGGAGACGAAACGAGCTCAGGGTAAACGGTGTCTTATCTTCAATTGTACGATTCTCAGCAACGAACCAAAGAAAATCGTTTTCTCGTGGAGTTCTATCGATCATCCAATCAAAACCTGACTGCAACTGGGTTGTTTCATGTTAGAGGTCGGTCATTGCTCAAGATGTGCTCTCGGAAACAAGTTCAACATGAACAGCTCTCTATTTTCCTTCATTTCGTGTGTTGTGTAAAAATATCCAATAAATGCATTCCCATTGGAAATGCATGTTTAGTCTGAAGATCAAGTAAAAAATTGTGAATTGACGCCCAGCGAGCCACATAAATCCTTTCTACTTTTCTTTATGTTCTGTCAATTTTCATATAACAAAATTCCAGTGAACTGATGTCAGGGACTTCTCATTAATGAATGAATGAACGATAAAATAGTGAGAACATTATCACAACAATCGAAGTAGTCTCAAATGCAGCAATGAAGTTTTTTTGATTTGTCACCTAATTTCAATTGATGCATTCATCCAAGAATGAATTTATTCCAAAATCTCATAACAAAATGTTCTCATCGAACAAATAACTGAAATACTTCATCTGTTCAGAAATTCACCCCAGTAAAATGATTTGACGAGTGCAGTAGGGATATTTGCACTCAACTCAAATGAATAGTTCTCTTCACAAGCGAAGACATCTGTTTATCCGGCAAACTCTTGAAAATACACATTCGATTTGAATTTAGAGAAAAAACTGCAAATAACATTGACCTTTGAATTTTTATCGACTAGCATGAAATGTATTGCGAGAAAAGAAATAGTCACAAAATAATTAGTTCAGTGATAATAATTTCTCTCCAGCTATTCTGAGCTATTCGATTTAGCTTGAGAGTTTCACTTATCATTCTGGAAAACACTTCAGTATCTGATACTTCATTCATACTTGATATTTATTGTCCCCGTATTCATCTTCGCCCACTTTTCCAGCGAAATAGGATGAAACTGGTAAATAGGCAAAAATTCTCACAGCAGTTAATCGCATTCGTAGTTCTATCGTGATGTGAAATGAAAAAGTGCGACCAAGGTCACATATATTTTTTACAATTAATATTCCTTTCAGAGCACAACGCAACTCGATCCAGATTCATCAACGCTACCGTTCGTTTCGTACAACTTGCCGAATTTTGTTCCCGAACTACCCCAATGCTGCTCGAACACTTACAACTCGAAAAGGTTCCTCTTAACTAGTCCCAACTTTCCATACAGCCTCAACCAAAGAACCAAATGTAGAATCAGTATCGAAAAAGCGAACGAGAACGTCTGCAGAGTGAGACTCGATTTCCACTTCTTCTGGTTGGGAACGACAAACTACAACAACTGCCCATTTGGGTATCTGGAAATCGACGGCAAATATATATGCGGATGCAACAAAGAGCTTAAGTTAACCACTACTTTTGGTACTGGCAGATTGAAAACTCTCACGTTCGAAAGCAAAGGTGTCAACTTGAACTTCCCATCTGGATTTGTCCTGGAAGTAATTCAAGATGAATGCCCAAAGAAATACTACCCTCAGTCTTTCACTGATAGAAAAAACAACTCGCAGCTCTCCAGATACAGTAATTATGAGGAAAGTGAAGCACCATTGGTTGAACAAGAAGCCACAATAGAGCAACTACAGCTAGTCAACGAATTGACCGATATTGTTGAGGATGCTGGAAACAGTTACTACCGAAACTACCCTAGAATAATAAAAAGCGTGTACTTATTTGCTGCCCCCGACTACTACCCTATTCCCTCCTCGCCACAAGACATCGAAAGGACAACTTTCATCGACACAAAGAGCATCAATAGTATCGTAACGAATTTTGAACACATTCAGTGCAACAATTGGAACCAGATCCAATTCAATACTCTAAACGAAAGGTATGGTAGAAACTTCCAAACTTGCAGACGAACTGATATGAATGAAATCAGTAGCAAAAATGACAAAGGACAAATTAACTGTGTGGAACTGGACTATCTTGTTGGATTTTTCAAAAGTCCTGGATATCCTTTTTATTATCCAGGAGGATTGAATATGTGTTATAGGTGAGAAAAGAGTCATTTTGAACAAATATAGTGTTATAAGATTCGTTGGACAATACAGCTCCTAAAGAATATTTCAAAACATATCAAACCACCTATTTTCTAATACAGAATGTATGAGCAATTCATAAAACATCAATGATCTTGTTTAACATAAAGAGATTAAAAAACATCTGAAAGATATATGTGAAAAATTTCCTGCTGGTGATGAAGGCTATCGAGTCATATGATCACTTAGCTATTTTAGTTATTATCAGTCAATAATCGATTCTGGGAATGCGTGATACAACTCTCTGTAGGTATCTCTCAAAATCGTTTCCAATCCAATGATCAACATAACAAAATTATTGAACTAGAGAAATTCCTGGAATTAACCCCTTATGTTGGACAGCCTCTTATCGGAAAAAATAATATTTCATATAGAATCAAAGTCTCCACTTGAATTTTGTTTTTAGTAATGAAATAACGACATGTAAAATATTTAGGTTCAGAAAGCAACCAGGATATTGTGCGGCAAGAGTCTTCATGGTTGATTTCCAAGTAGAAAAGAGCATGAACTGCAGGAAAGATTACCTTTTTCAAGGAAATGGTAACAGATACTGTGGAAATAATTTATTTGGACAATCATGTGAGTATTTTATTGTAACATTCAAGTAAGGAAATCTATTGACAAACATGACTGTCACAATAAAGAGTTTCAACCACCTCTAAATAAATCGATTATATCCCAATATTTTCGTGATATTTTTAACTCCATCTTCTGCAACCCATAAATAGTCTTCCTCCCAACGAGCAAGTCTCAGAATTATTCGTAAGACGTATGCGAGTTGGAGATTTTTGTATATAAAATGCAGTCGACCAATATATTCAAAAAAATCACGGAACAGTCTACTTCCTCTCCTAACTATTTTTCTTTGCGGGTTTTGAATTATATAAGGGTAACTTTTTCTATATCGAATCGTACATCGAAAACTCGTATGCGCTGAAATCGAATAAATAAATAAGCTTCTGGGAATTCCACATCATCGATTCTCACGGCCGATATTTCGTTCCAGTGACATTCGATCTGACCAACAAGGACCATGAAGACATAAGATTCGTGACGGATTCATTCCATTGCGGTAGAGGATTCTCTGGCGTATACCAGCAGATTGCCTGTCGTCAACCGGATCATCCAATTAACCCAGTTAAACCGACCACCCCTGTCATCCCCACCGTCCCAATCCCAACTAAATCGCCTTTTTGCGATAGAATTGTTGTGCAGAAGGAGTTCGTTCTTGAGGTGCCCGGAAATATGAATAATTGTATTTTTCAAATCAAAAAATACTCAGAGGTAAGATATTATATTTAAGTACTTGGATGACTGAGCTTTGCTCGGTAATCTCTCTGTTAATCATGTTTCTTTGGGAATTATATTCAGATAAAAATTACAAGCTGATGAAATATAATAATTTTCCTTTGATATCACCGACATGATAGTAAAAAACATAAACTTGTTGTTTAACGCCAGAAATATTAACTTTTTCAGAATTTTGTTTTTTTTTGGATTTGAACTGATCATGAGTTAATTAATGGAAATGAATTGAAATCATTTCCTTCTTGGAGTTAAAAGTTTGGTTTCGGAACCACTAGTCAAGGAGCGACTTTTGAAAAACAATTTATTAAATGAAATAACATTTTCTTGCTAAATTCTACTAAAAAATCTGAAATTGTATTTAAAATCTTTAGAAATTAGGTACATTATTTTTTTTAATGAAAACACATGACGTAGTTTTTATCGTTCAAAAATAAACCAATGTCTGAATCTGGTGCAGAAGGTATACTCCTCCGAGGCAAAGCAACATCTGTTGCACCAAGTAGAGGAGACCACTTGCAGCTGGCAAATCGTACGGCAAAACCGTAACGAATGGCCCGCCGCGAACGATCTACTAACATAAAATGCTTCAACTTCCAACAGAAATCAGAATTTCGAAATGATTGCATACACAAATCCAATTCCAGAGAGCTGTTTTAAACTGCCATAGATATTCACAGTGACACTCAGCTGGACCTGCGAATAAAAAAATATTCTAATTCTTGAATGGAAAATTTTTTTGACCTGGAAAAAAATCATTATTTCCTAGAAAAAGACAAACTCCGTAAAACGGTTCTGTAATAATTACAACTGACAATTATCGACTATCGAGTTAATAGCGATATACTGTTTGGAGTGGATGGATTTTTTTCGTCAAGCTTTTTCAGCTTCTCAACCTACCACAATCTGAAAAATGGGAATTATTATTGGATTCTATACAAGTGTAGAAGGGAAGATTTTCAATCTACCCCGATAAATTGCTGCGATAATTCAAAAATATTTCCGTCTGAATGGAATACGTTCAATTAGTCAGGAACCTTTCATGCATCTCAAATGCGCCTATCAAAAAAAAAACAACAACCAATATTTATCAAAATACTTATCGCATGTCATACAACAAGTGTATTGATGATTATCGAAACACTTCCTTCGATTTTGAGAAACAAATCATGTTGCTTGGAAACTACACGAGCGCACAGCGCGAGTGTGGTTTCCCCAAAGCAACATGATTTGTTTCGAAAAAGAGAAGGAATTTTCGATAATCATCAATAACACGAGTTGTATTTGTTCAGATTATTTCATGAATGAAATCAAAGCCATTTTGATGATTTCCTATTTATTGTTAGTATTGATATCAAACGTACAATTTGTGGAATTAGTTATTTTGATATTATGTAGATCTAGTTCATCCTTATGGGTGCTAGTAGATACAACGGTCGTGGATATGTTCACATCTTCACTTCTCAGGTTTGATATTATTTTAGCATGATGATCTTTGCTCAGTTGTAAATATGGTTTTAGTGACGTTGAACTGCTGTGGCCACTTACTTTCATGATTGATTGTTCTCCTATTCCGGAACTGGCCAACTGACTAACAGCAGTGGATCTGTTTGAATGGTTGGTTATTTTAACATTTTTTGTATCCAAACCAATCTTTTCAGCTGCTGATTTCGTCCATTTATTGATTTCGTTTATCCCCACTGGCATATTTTTAAACCAAGGGCTATCATGGCTTTTATACCAATTATTGTTAACTGTCAAGAATAGCCGGTCCGTTTTGATGTTCACTCCTCGTTTTGATATCAATTTCTTGAATAAACGAACAGGGCAATTTTCTGGGTTGGCTTCATTTGGCACAAGCCATTTACTTTCTGCTGTATTTCTTGTACCACCTTGTGCTGTTTTCGTAAATATTGGGTTGTATTCCAGTCTTCCAGTTGGTGTTCCATCATTATTTATTTCTTCCTTGAAAAAGTGAACCAAACATCGACAAGCCTCACCTCCCCGCCAAGCTAATTCAACTGCTATAATGTGATACAGTTTTCTTTGCAGTCCATTTGGAGTGTTTTCATCCCAACTTTGTATAATGCGTGTCATTTCTTCAGATGTTAATGATACACAAGACATTTTTCTTTTTTCTGGAATACTTTGCAGTTGTTTCCTTTTCATGTTTTTCGCATTCCTAGCAGTTTGGAAACTCAAATCTTTGAATGGATCAAATCTTCGATTGTATTCATTATAATACTTTTCTTGGAGTAGTTTGGCAGTATTATTCCAAATAGTCTTCACTACCATTTCCTTATACTCACTTCCATCGGTTTTTCGCATATTGAATGCCCATTCAGTGAGGATATCCGCAAGTTCTTCATCGGATGTATTTTCGTCTAGCTGGTGATTGCGTCGTCCACAAAATTCTGTGAATTGTTTCCAGACATATTTCTTGGACCGCACGGTATTTTGAGGCGTTAGGTCTTTGACTTTATATTTTATTTTTTTTATTTCCTCGAGATTGTAATCTCCGAAACGGTTCTTTTCATCTATTTTGACGTTAAATTTTCAATCGACAATTTGTTTTCCTGCACAATATGCTACAGCCTACTGAATTAAAATTTTCATATATCCCGCAAACCGTGCATCCCGCATTGTAGTTCGATACAGGAAGATTTGTTATGCAACCAACAATACTTAATGCCATTGTATGATGTAGGCAAGATTGCCTATGCGCTAGGTACTACTTCATTTTGATTGTTGTCACAATTTGTGTGCTTAGGTTACATTAGATTAATTATCCAGAATTTGTGGGAAATAAAGTTGATAGGTACATACTAATAGTGTTTGTTTATGGTTCAGACGAAAATTTGGTGTAGTGGCATTCATTTATTTACCAGGGAATCGGAAAATAATATGACAGATTGCAACTGGTAAGTCGTTGTTTAATTAAACTACCCTACTGACTACGAATCAGAAAGCGAAATACAGAAACGAAAACACAGCATGTAGGTATCCAATAGCCAATCAGGAGCCGAAATACAAAATCAAAAACATGGTGTTATTGCTTATCAACACAATCATTTCAACCAATCAAAAACGTGTATTTTAGCATGAATGAAATAATCGGGAGTAATTACACAAGTGCTTCAAAATTACCGATAATTTTCCATGAAAGCATGTTGTCTAAAAACTGCATGAGTTTATTTTCATATTTTGTCGAAAGAGCCCGACTCCGAAGGGGGAGGGCTCTTTTACAGCTCTTTCTACAGTTTTTTTACTGACAACATGCTTGAATGGAAAATTATCAGGTTCATTTTGATGCACGAGTGTAATTCGGTAAAAATATTTCCGGAGTTAATACAACGACGTTTA
Source organism: Zygogramma bicolorata (assembly GCA_032362365.1). Classification (NCBI taxonomy): domain Eukaryota; kingdom Metazoa; phylum Arthropoda; class Insecta; order Coleoptera; family Chrysomelidae; genus Zygogramma; species Zygogramma bicolorata. Next base: position 927,501 of record JAVJAQ010003765.1, on the reverse strand, counting down.
AGATTCAGTATTTATGCCTGTCAAGATGACAAATGTACATTTTAACAATCGTTACTATAGATACACGGACCGAGCGGGTATTTATCGATACCTACCGGGTATTTACCAGCCCGAAAATGTCCCGCTGGGAATTTATCGCTGTGATTGATCGAAAATGTCCCGCTTCATATCGGATTTTTAACATACGATGGAAATATTCGTTATAAGTATTTTGATAAATTTTAGTTCTTGTATTTTTTCAATATACCCTTCTAAACTTGTCAGATTGTTTCAGGTTGGGAACCCAAAAAAGCTAGAAGAAATAGTAATACACTTATGCAGATACATTTATATCAAACGATATAAAAAAAACACTGAAAACTAGTGAATAACATCTACGTTCTACCAAACAAACTGCTTATGAATACATGTTAGAGTAACATGATTCATCACTGCCTAAGGAAGAAGGAAGCCTGGTATATAATGTATTGTCGCTCGGTTCCTACTAACTACTAACCGACCGGGTAATGGGAAAAATTCATATCTAGGGGGTGTCACAGTGAAACCACATCAATAATATAAGTGAACAATTGATTTTCTTGTTCTTACCTCAAAGGAAAAATTCAGATCAATATATATATATATATATATATATATATGATGAGTTGTTTTTTCGGGTTTCATTCCGTGTTCTGTGGTTTTGATCCCCTGAAGGATAATTGTCACAACGTTTCGGCAAAGTCTCATTTGCCATCTTCTAGGTGATGATTGAGTTTCGACCTCGAACATCACCAGAAGATGGCAAATGAGACTTGCCGAAACGTTGTGACAATTATCCTTCAGGGGATCAAAACCACAGAACACGGAATGAAACCCAAAAACAACTCATCATACTTCGTCCGTGAGAATCTTCATGCTAACATATATATATATATATATATATATATATATATATATATATATATATATATATATATATACCTATATATAATTGAATGAAATTATAACGGTATTCAGACAAATCATAAGAATTTGAGAAAAATAAACTTCTTCGAGCGGGATACGAACCCACCACCTTCCGTTCTCTGGGCGGATGCTCTACCATTGAGCTATCGAAGACCCTGAGTTCTCCATCGCAAATTTCGGAAGTCATTATTAGCAAATTCTATTGTTAGTTGTTATTATTCAATCGAGAACCTTCGGCGGTTTTCGACTGACGGAGGTGTCAGATGGGAAGGATACACATTCATTATCATATGGTCTTAGTACCAAATTGTACCTTTCTCAAATTCTTATGATTTGTCTGAATGCCGTTATAATTTCATTCAATTGTTAATCATACAGACACTAATACTTCTATCGTTATATATATATATATATATGTTCACTCGTTTGTTGATTGATATATGAATTATTCCGAGATAAGAGTCGAAGTTAAAAGATATGACCCTTTTGTGAATCTGTTTTTTTTATTATTATGCGTGAACATGGAAATCAAGAACTTGCATTCACCAATTTCTGTTCCAGGATGTATGCAAAATCAACCTGTACTTTGAAAGATTCGATCTAGTTTGCGCTGCTGAGTCTTTGATTGTGGATGGAATGATATTTTGCGGACAGCTTTCAGGACGCAAAGGTATTCTTTCCAGAAAATGTCAGTTACTTGCATTTCGAGACACTGCTATGACAACCACCCGTTGAAAAATTGGAAAACGCACTGGGAAGTGAAAATAACCTTAGCTTCACCTACCTTCCACTATCGTGTCAACCTGGTTGTCGGAATTTTAGAACAATATATTCTAGTAACAAATTTGTGAAATACTATTTTTCTGAACGAGTGGACAAAATTGGAAGTCTGTGAGTACAGAAAAAAAATCCGGAGGTGTTGTGTACACTATTTTTTCGGCAACCGTGTAAAATAGCAAATCGATGAGTTACATTTCGGACATTTGAATTCAAATAATGTCCGCAGTTTAACTAACTACATCGCTACATGAATATGAAAACAATTCCATAAGGAATATACCACGTGTTTGAATTAAAATTCGATGATATTTTCTCAGTTGCGGATTTTTTGAGAGACTCTGCAACCCAAAAAAATCCAGAAATGAAACAATCTCTAGGGAAATTATAAGTGAAAATCCGAATAAAATGAGATAATTTAGCAAGTCATTTACTCAGGTACTTCAATGGCGGTATCTATCGGAGGGATTCCAAAGTTATAAGACTCCTTCCATAAGGACTGCTCACTTTGGAAATTGTAAATAGAGTTATATAGTTAGCAACCTCATGAAAATATAATTCGAAGGGATGGATACTACGGGTAGACCTGTGATTTCGTTTCCGAGTCATGACTTTTCTTTTATTTTTTCCTACGGACGTCGTAGCTTGAATTCCATATATTCTTGATCACTTATACATAATGTCAAAAGATGGCAGTCAATTCAGAAAGAGAAGTTGTATTTTTTGACACCATTGTGGATCATTCATATTTTGACTCAAAGTTTCATTTCCTGTGAAAACTTCCATTCTCATTTCTATTTGAAGCTTCATCAGCAATCTTTCAATATTTCAGTAAACTGAAACACAGAAATCTGCACCTATTTTACCGATTCGTGTCGCACGTGAAGTACCGACATCATCGTGCAGATGTCGCAACGAAAACGCTTCGAATCTTTTTTACACAGACATGCACTAACTATCCTATTTCTTCTTGAACAATACTTTGAACTACTTCATCAACATTCACCTTCGTATTATTACCTTCGTATTATTCGATAGCGGAACATCCCTAACCCACAACCCTTAAAACACAAATAATTTGAAATGAACCACTTCATGATATACCATCGAAAAGAAAGTACATAATTATCAGCAGGAATAGATTTTTGACTCATATTGGAACGTAGTTCGCAAACTACATACTTGAATTTGTGAGAGACTATATGTCGCCATCTATTGCAAAAATGCCAATATTTCGAAGTCGGACGACTGCTACAAACTGCTAACAGGTGGACTAGGGATCATTACTTTGACAACATTCAGGCATTGCTCAATAGAGGTCCACTCATGCATAAAAAGATTATTTTATATAGCTATCATATCAACATTTCAACTGCTTGAGTGTGTGTTAGTAATTTGTATGTGCTCTTGATATTTTAATAGAAACATATGCCCAATGATGTACTCTTTAGATGCTCGCAATATCTGAGAATAGAGAGTTAGGTGGGACCAAAGATATAATTTCTGAGTTTCAGGTTTTTTCCATTATATCTTCGGAATCGAAAGACTAAGAGTCGATATTTTCCATATTCAATTGGACACTTAAACTTTACCATTTTTCTCTCTTATCGTTTTCGAACTTCTCATGCATAGACCCGAATTTGAATGGCTCCGTAATTACACCTAGAGGCATCATTATATATCGTATATGAATACCCCAATTACTCCATGATCTTTTGTAAGAATCTCGAGGTCTTTCTTCGAATGTTCACTACTCTTTGTCTTTCACCTTTTCCTCAGATCAATCAATATTCGTCTGTCACACCCTACCTAGAGGCTAATAAATTGAATTTTTGAGCCTTTTCCCACGAAGCTGTTTTTGGTGATACGACGCCTTCTCTTTACTGAATATAGTTGAAACCGACATGATAGCTTTCATAGAGTCGATCATATTCTGATATAAATATTTCTTATGAAAGTTTTGAAAAAAAAAGATATGTAAGTCGAAGTTATTATTATATTTTATTGTAGTTTCCATAAACGTAGAAGGTGACGAGATTAAGCAACTGGTGTATCGGAGTTCTCTGGACAACAGATACGGAGATCTGAGATTAAGGATTATTGGTGAACAAATTACCAACGACTGTTTGGGTGAGTTCAAGAGATCACATGTCTCCCCAAAGAACAGTTCTTCATTTTTCAGATCCAGAAGTTCCACCCGAAAGACTAGTACAGTTGGAGCCATATTTGCTGAAAAATCCTAGTCGTCTATCGGATACGACCAGGGACGAAAACATTTCCAAGTACTTCGTAGCGATGCGAAAACAACATCTACAAAGTATTTGAACACATTTCACTAAAAATCTTTGAGTTTAAATCAACAATCACTAAACCAAGAAACTGGGAATGTATACACAGAATTGGTATTCTCTTGGTATAGTGCTGCTATGAAACAATTTGCATGAATCCACCAATATTTCACGCCTCCTATCAAATATGATAACACAAATACAAATATACAAAGGAATTTTTTCCATTGGCCACTTTGAGCAAGGAATGCTAAAATTGAAGAACCTCAACGAAAATACGACTTGTGGAGAATGTATTTTTTTTCAGCAAATACTTGTGTTGTCTTTTTTGTTCCTTTGTAGAGTTGTAAATTCAGAATTCGGACAAAAATAACATCCCTGATATGACCTGTTCAAATATGCAATATATCTTTCATTGCAGAACACAAATCAATCCAACCTTGGTGTTCTTATATGAATAAATGATGTATAGATCCTGAAAAACTAACCACGAAAAAAAAATGTATCGGTAGAATATAAAAAAAATCTAGAAAAATCAAAAAATGTCATTACTCCAAGTACCAATAATTATGTGTGGGTGTTTCCTGATAAGTTTTCATGGATCTGTCATATTGAGAAGAAAGCCATATGAGGTGACTATAGTAACTTCCACTTTTTGGACGGATGTTCAGTTTATATATATATATATATATATATATATATATATATATATATATATATATATATATATATATATATATATAGTTTAAAGTTTATACTTCAATTTTCTGTTCGCCAAAGATACTGGTATTTATATTACTTCTCAAATTTTATCTGGCTCTAGAATCGATTACGAGAGAACTGGTCCGATACTATTGACGATTATATCACTGACCGCTCTCTAAGGATGTCGTGTCGTGTTGTTGTATGTTTATGCAGAATTTGGAGTAGATTGGACCGAAGGCATCACATTGTCCCATATTTTGCGACCATTTTCACCCTTTTGGGGGTGGATTTCAGAATACGTTGATCCGTCAGTCAGTTATTCAGGACAAACCTTTTTATTTGTAAAGATTAACAAAAACACCCTTCTAGTGATTCAAATATGAAAGCTAGCAATACAGCACCACTGACTTTTTTGCAGAACTGATAGAGATCAATATTTTTACTGAACATTATGTTCGTCTATACTGAACCGTTTAGTCAGCACACACCGTTGAAGCATCACATCTCGCCCGCTTTGTCCGATTTGATTTTCCTATACTATTATTTCTCGCATAATTTTTCATTCAATTATGATAAAATATAGCCTGTATCACTCCTGAATAGTGAAGCTTTCTGGTTGTGAAATAATTTTCATAATCGGTTCAGTATTTCCTAAGATTACCCCCAAACAAACATACCAATCATTAGTGTATATATATATATATATATATATATATATATATATATATATATATATATATATATATATATACATGACAAATGTTGGGTCGGAAAAGTGTTGCGGGCTTGTAGTTAATTCCCTAAAATACCATCATTACTAAATGGGATCAAAATTGAATCAAAATTTACTCTTGAACTATACTGATGTTGAATATTTTTTGTAGATATCTGTGGAGTGATAACCAAATCGGAAACCTTGCCGGAAAACTTTTGTGAAATCCTGAAACGTTTTCACAATGCCACACGATGTACGATATTAGACAGTAATTACTCATGTAAGTAAATCAGTATTTATAATTGAGAAAGAGTTGGTGAATGATGAACAGATAGAAATTCCGATAATATAACTTTTGTGCCTTGTAATGCTGAAAGATGAAGTCATTCAGACAAAAATCTGTGGACAGTTCGTTGATTCTTGAACAAGGTCATCTCAGAATACCCAACAGATGTATCAATCTGACAATGAAAGTGAGGCAGATAATATCACCGACAATGGCTTTTTTATGATGAATTCTGGCTCAATTTCGATTTCAAACGTGAAAAAAGACCAAGAGCTACAAGGACTAGGCAATTAAGGCAGTTTCTAATACAGTTGGGTACCTCAATCCCTCTATTCTCATTTTTGATACTTTCAAGGAAACATCCTCAATATTATATTATACTTAATTTAGTATTCTTGAGAGTTAAACAGTAATAGAAATATAACAATTCCACTTCGATAGTCAGTAATCATATATATATAAACTTTTTGGAATGTACAATTGTACTCCAGGTTCATCTGAGAGGTGGCTCTTTACGAAACAATTGAGAAAAATAGTATCTATATCTTTTTCGAGGCTAGATGAAATTGACTTGACGCGCGTTGCATCAAAAATGTTGTCATCTTGGGGAGAATTATTGATAGTATCTAGATGATGATTTGAGTTGATGGTTGGGGTAATTAAAGTCCACAGGTTATTTCAATGTAAGCTTTAACTCTGATCATATACATTATTATTGCTCACATGATGAATCCGCTGCACTTCAATCTCCAAATTCTACCAACCTGCCTCGATGAAGTCAGCTCTGCTCTCTCCCGAAGAGGAGATCTGGACTGTCGTTAAGTTTGATAATGTGCGAATTCCAATATATTTTCACATAATAATTCTAAAAATGTATATAGTAAATGAGAATATAATATGTCAGTAACGGTATCTTTAGGTAACCTGAATATAGAACTATTTGAGAAAAAAAAACATAAAACTTACATAGAGGCAGCAACAAATTTGAAAAAAAATTCATATACTTGAAAGAAATATAATATATAACTCAAAAATTTAGTACCTATATTGCACTTGTATCTGTGTAAACAAATTCAATGACCTCAAATTGAGCTTTGAGCCTGTATTTCCTTCGATATTTTGTTTCCTTAAGGATGTTGTTGCTTTATATTTTTTATTTACATCCATATATGTAATGCTGTCATTACTAACGGCATTGAAGGTTGGGCTAACTCCAGCTGACCTCATAAAGGTGAAGGTAAGAATGGAGGATACATTTGGGACAATGCCGGCTATTCACTATTTGAATTGATATATCAAATTTGAAGAGTTATTTATATTTCTAATCGTGTTTTTTCAGATGAACCAAATCAGATAAATAAGTTGAACCTGATAGTTGACAAACCCGACAGAGAGATAGAATATGAAGAAGTGGATTGTGACAATACCCAAATGTCTCCGATTGTTGAACTGAAGGAAAGCCTTGAATGATAATTTCAGTTTGAGCCTGTATGCTGTAAAATACGTGCACGTACATGAAAAAATAATGGTTGTATTCCGGATATTCCGTAAATTGAAAATAAACTATAACCACTGATTCTTATTTCTGTTTCTGATATGAAGGTAGTTGCTAATCATTCATTTCATCTTTTAGCGTTTTGGGTGGTTTTCAGGGGCCTCAAATTTGGGAAGATTCAAATTGGAAGTCCTCATAATGATTGAAATGTCCAAAGAAAAGTGTTGCACTTCAATTATTTTCCACAAGAGTTTTGAGAAAGGAAGCGGATTTAGTTTCCGGGAAGTTAACGATAAATATTTTCAAATACTCATATATATATATATATATATATATATATATATATATATATATATATATATATATATATATCAGTTCTTATTATTTTTTTTGATAAGCAAAATTTGAGTTATACGAGAAGTTTCTGACTAATTGGACTTGTTCTATCCAAAAAGAACTGTTTTTCAATAGGCGTAGCAACTTTTCGGGGTAGATTGAAAATCTGCCCTTCTACACTTGTATAGATTCCAAAATTATTTCCTATTTTTTTCAGATTGTGGTTGGTTACAAACCCAGAAAAATACGAAACAAATCACTTGATTCTATGCCTATCACTTTTCCCAGTCATCACCAAATCCTCCATAGAGAGATTGACGCAACCCAGCGCCTTTTAGTTCGCTTCATTCCAACTAATGACTCGAAGACTTGCCATATGAAGTATTTGGCAAACATCCCCGAGACCTGCGTAATCTCCTGGCAAAAACTTAATCCAGTCAGAAATAAAAAACTCACTAATATTTCTTCAACTAACAAAATATCTTCTGATATTTTTCGAAAGAGCATTCACTGACGATCAATTTTTCTCTCCTGAAGATGGTAACCTCAAAACCTTGTTAGCGGAACACGCCTCGGATGCAAAATGAGATTAGGGTTATTGCTCTCTACAAATTTTCAGCTTACGATATATTCCCTAGTCACAGAGAAAACAATTCTTCTAGGCCTCAACTCGAGAAGAATGGGAGACGTTTGTGAAAATTAATTCAGACGAAGGAACGAAAATATAAGATTATGGTCGTGTTTATCGCCAGATAGGTGTTTTTTCAATACAGAAAAATCCAACCCCTGATCATATTCCTGGAATTAATTTACTTCACCATTTTGAGGCCTACTATGAACCTTGGTCCTTCATTTTCATCTACAATATAAAAATCAACGAACAGAAGAAGCCACAAAGCTTCGTAAAGACAGTCAAAATACTCATCAATCACGTGTTTTTGCCAAATCTGTCCTAAAAGCTGATTTTATATCAATTAAACATGCGGTCTATTCATTCATGAGGTCGATTCAGAGACGGCTCCAGAACTGAAGGGATTCAATATAAACTGAAATGTTCTCCAATGAAATTTCACGTGAACTCCCCTTCTATATTTTTGAGGTCGAATCTATCAAGGTATAACAGGTGCAAACAAAGAAAGCATAAAAGTTACTTTTCCGTTTGTTGTATTTGATTGACAATGATTTTTCTGACGGTTCAAACTTTATATTGACTAAATTGATTCACCTTGGGTCGAAAAAGTCAAATACTGAAAAATAAAGGTAGACCTTGATTGAAATGAACAGTTATTTGAACCAGAATAAAAATGGGAACAATCAGAAAAGAAAAACAAATGAGGAGTTCGTCGGATTTAATAGTTGTCGTCGAGGCATGCGTTCCTTCGAGTGGACGAATGGCTGGCGACACACCTCTGAAGATTTTCAAAGCATGATAAAATTTTAATTCCTAGGCCATGACTTCGGATTCAACCATATATCTCAACTCTGAACAACTTTTCGAAATGATGCCTATTCTGTTGTATTTGTCAACAGAAAAGTACTTTATTTTTGAAAGAATTCAATATCTGATGACCTGCCTCGTATGTTGTTTTTTTTTAGGCCATTCTGTTTATCAAGCATGCACTATTTTTCGACGATTGTATTAGAAGAGAAATTCCGTCCTTTGCACACTTATAGAGCCAAGCTGTATAATTTGAGAGAATCCAATGGTTTGAATAAATAATTGAATAATTTCCAAAATATAACTCCAATAGGAGCACAAAGGAAAACGGCCCTGACTCTAGCGAATATTCAGCGGTAGCATCATTACCGTAGTGTAATCCTTCGAAATCCCTAAAAATCGACTGGGAATCAAACGTGACAGATCATGTGACCCTAGACGAACGAGTACTGAAAAGGCTTCAGTATAGCTTTCGAGCAGATACGAAATATTCCTTAGTATTCCTCAATTTATAGGCGCAAACAAGTGATACAGTTTCAGGAATATACCTTCGTTTACGGAAAAGGTGAGTTTCAGTAAAATGCTATTTCAAAAAATACAATGAAATCGTAGACTGTTGTCACGTTTCTTCCGTTCTCTTTTTTGATTACGATATATCTGCATAATAATCTTGATTAATGTCAAATAAATAAAAAGTTTTTGAATGAATGATATCCAGATATGCCTGCTTACGGCTAAATCCCTTCATTTGATCCGGTTCACTGACAAACGATCATAGGGTTGAGGGATAATTCAGACTAACTTCTAATCGCGTTTAATGGGCAGTACGTACTCAAATTCTTAACTCAAAGTTCCTAGAATTCCCAACCTTTATAGAAACCCATTTAATTGAAAGAAGAAATTAAAATTGAATAAGGTCAAGTTCAATTAGATATACATAAACCGCAAAAAAATTCTCCAAGATTGAATAATAAATGTAGTATTGGAATGAATTATTCAGAGAAATAGAATAAAATAGAAAAAATAGTCATTTTGAAATGATCAAACAAAAAGTGATCACAAAGTCGAAACATTGGGTTGACATTTCTACATAAGTTTTCATTCATTTTGTGGTCACTTTCAATTTTGTTTCAACATAAATTTTTTCCCATGTTCAGTTTTCAATTCCCTTAATGGGAATGTTTCACTTCCATATCATATATATATTCAATCTCTATGATTTAGTCCTAATTCTGATCTTCAACCAATTACCTACCCTCCAATTCTCAGCAGTCTTCGGGAGATTCGTACCAGCTAAAGATAAGACTTTGTTATTCTATATTCTATATGCAATTGAAATTGATCACCAAATTATTCACGAACCAAATCTATTGTGTAATAATCTCAACTTATTTTACGTGAATAGCATCGATGGAATCATTTCAGAAATTGACATAAAAAACATAACTGAATGTCTAGATTTAATACCAGCACCCGCGAACGTGCTAATGAATTTTAGTCAGTAGAGAACAATTGAGGGAAGTAGTTTTTGCATTGCCGAATAAAGGCAGTCCTGATGAAATATCATCGGATTTTTTGAAAAATATTTACGATAGTATAGAAAAACCTTTTATCAATTTCATCAGTTATTCACTTGAAACAGGCACCTCACCGTCAGCGTTGAAAATATCAACTGTAATCCCGATCCCAAATATTAGTAATTTCAAAATAGCAAGCGATTTGAGACCCATAAATATGCTGGCAGCCATTGAAAAAGTTCTCGAAAAAATAGTCTGTAATCAATTAACTGATTTTGTTTCGGCTAATAATATTTTGTATGAGAATCAATCAGGTTTCAGAAAGTCACATAGTTGCGAAAGTGCGGTGCAAAATGTCTTACATGATTGGAAACAGCATCAGGATAATAATATTATGATTGGAGCAGTATTTCTTGACCTACAACGCGCATTCGAGACAATTGATAGACAAAAACTAATATGTAAATTACGAAAGTATAGTATTTCAGGGAAGGCATTGGAATGGATCGATAATCGTCTGCAGAATAGGAAACAGGTTATACATCTTAACAAAATAACATCCTCAGAAATTTCAAATGAAAACGGTGTACCACAGGGGAGCACACTGGGGCCACTGTTGTTCTTGTTGTACATAAATGATATTGTCAATTGTGTGAAAAGCTGCCAAATCCATCTTTTTGCAGACGATACATTAATCTACTTTTGTACTGAAGACATACTTACTCTAGCTGATACGATTAACAACGATTTACAAAATATAGTATCCTGTTGCGATGGTAACTTACTCAAATTGAACGCGTCAAAAACCAAATTTCTTCTGATAAGTAATAAACAACAATACGACTTTTTCAAAAATAGTTTAAAAATCAGTATTGGCAATAATGAAATTGAAGTTGTTGAAAAAATAAAACATTTGGGTACAATAATAGACCGAAACCTCACAGTCAAAGACCACGTAATTTATGTAAGCGATAAAATCTCAAAAAACACCAACTTTCTATCTAGGGTAGCACCGTTTCTTAGTCAATGGTCCCGCATAACGGTATATAATACTATTATCCTACCACATTTAACTTTTTCGTCATCAATACTGTACGTAGCAAATAAAAATGAAAAAGAGAGAATGCAAAGGGCAAAATCAGCATGGTAAATTTGGGTGTTCCTAAAGATACATCGATCAAAAATATGTTGTGTACTTTAAACTGGATGTCAGTAGAACATTATTTAGAGTATCAAGCTTTGGTTTTTATACATAAAATGAAAATCTCTCTCACCCCTTCGTATCTGTCATCCAAACTGGTATTTAACAATAGTATTCACACACACAATACACGCTCACAAAATGACATATATGTTCAGAAAAAAAAATAAAAAAAGCACAGAAAAATCATTGTTGCATAAGGGTATCATTTGCTATAATAAGCTTCCTGAATCTTTGAAGACCGGCGTTGCTATCAATTCATTCAAAGTAAAGTTGAAAAAGAGTCTACTGGACCAATGCCATGGACGAAGTAGTTAAATGTTCTGATTCTTACAACTTGTATGTAGTGATAACTGGGTTTATTTTAAAATGTGCTTCTTACTTGTTACGTTTTGATTGATTTTATAAGTGTTCTACATTTTGTACAATTTTATAGGTTCTTCTCTTGGGAAGTTTTGTGGTTTTTTTTGGGTTTTGTTTGTGTTTGTTTGGGGGTCTTTGTTGTTTTTTGGTCTCGGGTGTGCCCTTTGTTTGTTTGTTTGGTTTGTTGGGTTTTTTTGTTTTGTTGGGGTTCTTTTGTTGTTGTTTTTCTTTGTGTGTTCGTTGGTTTTTTTGTTGTTTGGTTGTGTGTGTTTTTCTTGTGTGTTGTTTTTGTGTGTGTGCCTCGTGTTTTTGCGTGGGGTGTGGGGTGGGGGGGGTGTGTGGGTGGTTTTTTGTCCTCCCTTGGTTTTGTTGTGGGTGTTTTTTTTTTCTTTGGGGGGGGGGGGGGGGTTTTCCCGGGGGGGGGGGGGGGGGGGGGGAAAAAAAAAGAGCCCCGGCGATTCCCGGGGGCTTCTGTATTTTTGTGAATTAGTATTTTGTTAAATAAAGACCTAATAATAATATCCCCAATCGCATACCAACCACTAAATGAGAGTTGGGCAACAATTTTTCCAATAACGAAAATATAATTTCATTATTTTTTAGATCCATTTCGTTCCCGACAATATTTTGTCATTAACAGCGCTCGATAAATTTTATCAACAGTCCTAAAGTTTTTCTCACATACTCATAAGACCACCCAGAAACTACTCATCGTTGAAAGCACAAACAAATGCACAAGTGCAGCAAATGAATTGGATTAGTGAGTGAAACAGTTAACAAACACATGTTCGTACACAAAGAAAGTGAAACATTCGACACAACACAATACTCGTCATTGACTCATTATCATAGCCTATTTTATCGTCACTCTGAAAACGTAAATAAACTAATTATGTATATTGACAGACGTACCGTTAGAATTTCTAAAATTATTGTTATTCGGATTCGGAGGATTCTCGTTGTTTCGTGAATCATTCCGGATAATACGAATAACCTAAACAACGAAATCTTGCACAAGACTTATGAGCCAGTAAAATTTGCCTTTTATCTAGAAATAGTAATTTTTCGAACCGGTCGGGAAGTATTCATACCTAGAGAATTTTTGACTCAAGTCATTATTATTCACCAACCTCGGACAGAAATGAGCTGCCATACACAGGGTGTCCATTAGTGCGTAATTGCTCAATATATGGATAATGCGAAAAGATACGAAAAAGTTTCAGATAAAAGTCACATGAAATTAGTGTCAGATGTAGAAGGTGTTGCATTTTTCTGTGGGAGCATATTATATTGTTTTTTTTTTTTAATGGAAAAACCATTTTTATTCTGTCAATACAATAGTCCCATAGTTTCCACTCAGCGCTAGATTTTTTCTCCCACAATGCGCCGTTGCCAAGTTACATTTTTTTGTAAAATTCGGAATTGAAGCTGGCTCTAAATGAAAAAGCTGTTATTAAGTTGTTCTATGAAAGATCTCAAAGTTATTTGGTGAGGTGGCTCAGAGAACACCAAAATAGCATGTAATGGTCTGAGAAACATTTATATTTATACAGGATGCTTCAAATGTTGCTACTACATTCGCGTTTCTCAAAATTTGTATCCAAAAATTAAGGAAATCACTACATGTTCAATATTTCAAATATGAAATAAAAGATCCGACAATAATCACACTCGATATGTTTTTCACCTTGTTCTGTACATTTTAGATTTATTGTTTTTTCCAGGAAAATGAGCTATTGTCCCATCTAACTGAAGCCACATTTCATCTTGGATGTAAATAGGTAGGTGTTTTATTATTCTAGCAAAGTATTATCTGAGGAATCGAAGAAGTTCACGTCCTTTTGATTTTCTTACGAAAAAATGTGGTCTGACAACGAAATCATCCACAATACCGCCCCATACATTGAGAGGCCATTTTTGTTGCATAAACCTCATAAAAATTTTTGGTCCCATGATAATAGTAGTTTTGCCTATTGACAAATCTTCAAAAAATTTGCTAATTTTCCTGACATTCATTTCAAGATTTCCTACCACTGCAAGACTAACAGCTAATTGGTTTTCATCGGTCAATATTGTTTTTATTTTCTCGTATTCGACATGGTCTGTTTCCTCAAATCGATCCATCAATAATACAAAACATTTCACCTGTGGATGCCGTTCCATTGCATTCATCATTCCAGTTAACTCTTCTTTCGTATGATTCATGATAGACTAACAATAATTTCAAGCAAATCACACACTAAGCCGTCATCAAATTTTACAAAAGTACTAAATACTTCCACTGATGAATTGATATTTATACTCGCAGAGGTAAATGATTATTTGGAGATTATTTCCTTCAATGCGGATAACCGTTCAAAAAGTTGATTGATATAGGCTGAACTGATCAAAATAATAATTTTTAAAATTTTGCTTTCAATCGAACGCCTTCCTGTATAATATTTTTAAACGAAATCAAATTATTATACACTCAAGTCATTTGCTGAACAAAATTCCGAACAAATGCAGCACACATTTCAACTGATTAAACTTGGTGCACTCGGGATATAACCCCCGAAAAATTGTCAATCAAGATTAATCATTTCTCGAAATTTCCTCCGTGTCGTGAACCCTTTCAACAAAAAAAAAGGTGAAGAACATTTTGAAATTGTATTATTATAAGTATGATTATTTTCGGTAATCATTTTGAAAATACCAACCAAAGAGTTTCCTTCTCACTCAGAAAAGTAATCAAAAAATCATTTTTTCGAACGTCGACCCCCTAAAAATTCACCCCCACCTTGATTATTTCAAAAGGCCGCATCCTTTCTTTTTGCAGAAATATGATATTTACATCATTGTGGAGACAAACTTATTTTGAACATTTTTCACTCGCTTATTGTTCTTCTGAAGTCTGTATTGGTTGTTAGTTGCATTAGTTGTTTGTAGAAAAAATTGTTTTCAGAGTTGTTGATTTAACTCATGATTCAATATATTTTTTCACTTTTCGTGAAGATTAATTATTCCAACATCAAACTGATATTACATCTTCAGGAGAAGAAAACTGTTACAGACACAGCGTTCTTCTTCTGAAGATGCTAACCATGTTGCGAAACGCGCGTCCATTACAAATATCAGTTTGGTGTTAGGGTAATTGATCTTTCCAAATAGTGATGAAGTATGTTGAGTGATTCATAAGGGATATGAACAAGAACAATTTTCATAAGGCGTCTTCTGAAAACCATTTTTTCTACAAACGAAAAGTGCAGCTACCAAGCAATACCAACTTTAAAAGAACAATGAGCGAGTAATAAATGATCAAAAAAGGTTTGTCGCCAGATAAACGATGATGTAACGGTTATATTTCTGCAAAAAAATGGATGGTGCCATTTGAAAAAATTTGGGTGGGGGTAAATTTTTACGGTTATGAACACGAACATATCATTTTGAGTGCGTTATATGGAAGGCAATTCGATATTCAGAAATATGATTTTTCGATTATTTTCCTAACTCTCTCAGTAACGAGAGACTCCGCTTGTAATTCTGGGACACCCTATATATATTTATATATAACATTTGTATTGGTAACTTGAAGAGCTGCCTTATCAAGAATCGTCCTCCTTCCCTACAGCTAAGCCCCGAATGCTGATCAGCAAGAAATGTATTTTCTGGCATTAATATCATTCAAAGTTGCTCATCTGTCATGGATATTTTGGTGAAATATACGCTTCGTAAATAAAACATTATTGTATTGAAATATTATTGTAATCATCTACGATTCCATCATCAGATTTTACAGTTATTGAAACTACTTGAAATAAAATATTATTACCAATCTCCATAGTTTCTTCCTTGGTTGGCTCTCAGGATTTTTCCGAATATTACGGGATTTCTCTTCGGCATGAGCCTATAGATAGACGAACGCGATATCTCTATCTGCCCAACTTTCCTGGCCTATCACTAGACACGTGTTTATGTTGGAACCATTAGTATTGTTACAAAATTATATTCAGTTGTCCTATTTAACTAATAGAGCTGTACGAAACACACTGTGGTGGGACTACGAGTCGGAATCAATTCAAATGTCATTTATTGCATGTGTCGAACGCGGTTGTCTTACCTTGAAGTAATAAAATAGGAGAAACGACTCGTTATGATCGAGAAAAGCGAAATTTGTTAGATCGACTGTGACATCCGCTTGTTCTCCATGACCTCTGAATCGCAAAAATACAGGAAATGACCCTGTTTTCCAATCGAGTATATAATATATTCCTTAGTAGTGAACCCATAAGGATTTGAAAATGTATGAGGAGAGGTTGACGAGAAGATGTTTTCGCTCAGTCGATGTTTGTGAAAACCTAATCTGATTTTTTTTCGAATAGAATGCAAAATGATACGCCATATCATTGTGAAAGCATTTTACTCGTGAACCGAAACAAGGTGTCAATCTGCAGTCAAGCTTTCGAATTAGTGTTACTCATCAATAACATAGTAGTTGAAAACCACTCACTTCGGGTTCGTTTGCCCAATCGATCAGGGGAAAAATGAGGTGAATATTGGAAATAATCAATTTCAAGTAGAGATTCATCATCGCTCAAGGGTTCAGATGTTTCATTTTCTTGCATAAATACGGCTCCCTATACTGAAAAACGGAAGAGAGATTGTTTAAACGGGAGAGAGATTGTTTGTCACGAAGTAAATGAGCAATTCAAAAATGTTTTTTTATATGAAATCACTTAGTGGCGTACCATTTTTTTCTTTAAAAACATTGAGACCCGCATGCGCGGTCCGATGATCATAAAATTCGCGACTACATGTCAATAAATGTGCAAAAACTACCTCTCAACAATAACCAAATTTCATTTGCATATCCCGACTGGTTTCAGAGCAGTACATAATTAGTTTTAAAAAGTACTCCAACACCCCGTATCTCGGAAAACGAAGCAATAGCGCAATAAAGTTATATAGAATCGTGTCATTATTTTTCCATGTGGAAGTTGAAGTTTTTCGCACTTATTCAATAACACTCTATAAACTGGAACTCGACTGTCAAGAATCGAGAAGAAAATATAGTGTAAACCTTATAAAAACATACTGAAATATACTTTGGGGGGGGGGGGGGCGGGGGGTTTTTTGAAGGAGTTTTCCCGCCCAGGCCGGGGAAAAAAGAATTCCCGGACTAGGCAAGGAAAAAGAAAACTTCTCAAAAAAAAAAAGCCCGGGAAGGGGGGGGGGTGCCGAAAAAAAGGACGCAACACGACCGAAAATAGTTTTTTTGGGCTCGCAGACTTCCAGGACTCGCTACGCTCGTCTTAGAATTCTGTCCACTCGTCCAAAAAAACAGTATTTTGCGGACTTGTTACGTAAATTACTATTGTTCAACCATCCTTTGCCGTTACGTCATACGTTGCCCAACTTTATCTCTCATTCATGAAATGTATGAGACGGAATTATGACGTCATTAACGTATGTCTAATGTCGGTGTGAAGTGTGAATTTTATTTGTTATTTTTGACAGTTCAGCTGTCATAGTTTGATTCGTTCAGTATTTTTGGTCATTTTCGCCTTTTTCAGTTAATTTTTCATTGTCAAAATGCCTTTTCGGTATAATGAGAAAGAGCAAAGCTTAATTTTGAAGTTAATTCACTACTTGAGAGAGATGCTGGAGTGCCGCTTTCACCGTTAAATGCAGTCATACATCAACATGCAATAAGAACTCGAGTGTATGCGATGTATTCTGCAGGTAGGTACATACTAATAATTATTTTGAGGTTGCGTGTAATATAACATTCAACTAATATAAGACCAACGTAAAACAGCAGAATACGTCACCAGTTATGACGTAACGGCAAACGATGGTTGAACAAAGTATATATTCGTTATTGGCATCGTCATAAAAACTGTTTCGATAATGATTTTGATAAAATCGTTATATAACTTTCAGACGTTCCCTCAATTTTTTTTGTGACAAGCCCTCTTCATGCAATAATAACTCATCACTCCAATAGAAATATTGATATTACGTAACAAAGCCTTTTTCGGAAAATGATCTTCCTTGAACTACGGAATGGATTAAGAAGTTTCTTTAGTTTTGTCGAGTCACGATGAATGAGTTGCTTACGAAAGGATATATTGAAAAACTGACGCATTGACGGTTATTCGAAATATGTGATACACCTAGTTCTAGAATGACGAAATAACGAAAATAAATCTGGAGATTGCTCGACTATTACAGACCAATTACTTACCCAGCGTAATGAAACAAGTAATCTGCGGCAAAAGTGGGTTATTACACCATTATCTCAAGCTTTCCAGCGACATAAGGAAACGCCTCGATCAATCGAACTAATGAGAGCCTTATGTTTGATTCAATAGTTTGATATTATCGTATTATTTGGCATCAAGGTGAAGTCATTAAAAAGACAACTGCCTACATAGAACTCGAACAGACAATAAGCTGCTTTTAACCTTAATCTAAGATGGGAATTGTTTTGGTTGCTGGAACTTGAACTACTTGGGGTCCGGGTTTCAGCTAAAGTCATTCGAAGAGATTACAGTTCAATTGGTGCCATTTCCATCATCGGTTTCGAAATATATTACGTGATTTCTCGTGTAGTTCGATTTTTTCAATTTACGTAACATTAACATCATCGATATTCTTGTGTATCCCAGTGGGCTGACAATGAAAAAATTACCTCTTATCTTAAAACTTATTTCTTATTCAAAGGAAAGAGGAATTAGACAAGTGAACGGAGACAAAAAAAACAAGAGCTAAAATTTAACATTTTTTCGCCTACAATAAACATTATCTGTGACAAAAAAATATATATATATATATATATATATATCAGGGTTGGGCTATTTTAATCAGCCCAACCCTGATCAAGTGGTTAAAATCACGATTGAAATCATGATTTAGATCAATTTTTGTTTTTTTTATTCAGAACCAGATATCAACATAATATAAAAGTTTTCTCGAAGATCAAAAAGAGTATCTGCTTTTAGCAGAAACAACAAAAAAGAAGTACATAATTCCAATTTCTCAATCTAAACGTAACACCTAAATTTTATTACTGTATATTTTCTTTCTATTCATTTTCGTTATACAATTTAAACAAAAACACGATTTTTCCTCCTTTTTCTATGTCTAATCTGTTTCTAATATCCGAGTGTACAACTAGCGAAATGCGTGAAATTGTTGGGCAACGTCAATTTATAGGTTGAGAAGGAAAACAAGCCTCGACAGGAATATTATTGCAAAAAGCACAACAAACGCGTTCGTGTTCGTGCCTCACTCGGCACTGTATAGCGAGTGTATAGGACAGAAGGAAAACAAATCGCGACAAGAATTTTCTTGCAAGAAGCGCGACAAATGCGTTGTCATAAGTTTTTGAGCCGCAAATTGTTTTGAAATTTTTAGACTTATTGAAATAATCAACAATAATTTCGAAGAATCAAAATGTTCATATTTTATATTCAAATTCAAAAAATCAAAAAAATCAAATAAATCGTGATTTTTTTTTAATCAATGATTTTCGATTTTTTTAATAGAAAACAGATTTTGCCCCACCCATTTTGCAAATTGCAATAAATTGAAGTCAGAAGAAGAGTTAAAAACCAAGAGTGGATGTAGGAAGATTGTTTTTTTTCCACTGTTGGTGGCTCGATTGGTAATGCTCGAAAATAATATAAATGTTTGAGTGTGGAAAAATCCAAATTCATCTGAAACAATTTCTGGACCCAGTGCTCTTCATAAAGGAATATAATCAGCTGAATGCATTATCTAGGAACAAAATTTAGGGTCAAGCCGTTTTTGTGCTACTAGTCACTACTTCACAAAAAACTACAAAAACAGTGATATCATATCGCTCACTCACCGTGCCCTGGACATCTCTTACGTTTTTAAGTGCGTTAGTGAATACATCTTGGAAATGAATATTTTATTGGGAACATACCCAAACGAAAATATAGATGGAGATGTGATGAAATGAAAAGGAAATCGAGGAAGATTAAGAGGTTGATATTGGATACATCGTCATCGGATCCAGACAGTAGAGGGTTTTGCAGTAGTATATTTTGTGATATGCTATAGAACATCGAAAGATAGAGGAATGATTGTGCAGTTTTTCTACATAGCAAATGAAAGCGGCTTGTGTCGTTCTTTCGAAACTTTGCTAGTTCAAAAGGACATTCCTTCACAATGTTCATGACATATTCCACCCAAATTCGATGCGAGGTGGAAAATTCTCATGTGATGACAGTCCAAGAAAGTCCCCAGATGCATCAGATCAAGGTGAGCGTATCTTGTCTCTAGACCATTCGTGTAGTTTCCCTATATAGCAACTGAATGCGGGTTGTGCCGTTCATTCGAAACTTTGCCCTTTCAAAGGGACATAGCTGAACAATGTTCATGATATTTTCAACCTAACTTCGATGCAGATATAAGAGAGGGGGAAACTGAATCATGTAATAACAATTCCAAGTTGAGTACCCAGATGTTTCAGATCAAGACGAGCATATCTTTATCTTGATTGTTGTGCAGTTTTTAACGGTTCGATATAATTCGATATTTTCATTTCCACAATACAATACATGTACATAGTCATCGGCATGAGGAAAACAGTAGTAGTAAGGAAATATTATAAAAATTATTGAGAAATATTTAGTCATTAAGTAAGTGATATATACAGTACTATCAAAGTAATCTGCTAATATATTTATACAATGTGCAATATCCCATTTTGAAAAGGGCATTTGGTAAATAACATATGGATAGATTACCTTGTTGAGAAAGAATTCATGCAGATTGTAAAATACATGATGATGTAATAACCGCTTCAGAGATTCTTTGAATTACCTTAAGGACAGTTCCTTGAGGAAACACGGCAAATTGTTGTATATTTTTATCCCCGTGTTGTGCCCGACTTTCTGAACTTATCTCATTCGAGAGAACATTGCTATGAAATGTTCATGACATTTTTCAACCCAAAATGCGATACTGATACGAGAACACACGAATTATTTCACGTAATTCTCAATCTGTTGAAAGATGTCTTCAAACTTGCTTAAGGAAGAGTATATTTCAGTAGTAGCAAACTGAATCATGTTATATAAAAATCAACGAGGAGTCGCCAGATGCATCAGATCAAGATGAACAGGTGTTAACACCATGTTTGAAACCTTGCAAAATGATTTTCTGAACTTCCTGATCCAAGGTGGGGGGGGTGGGGAGGAAAATATCCCTCTTAATCTTATTTTCATTCTCGTCTTGCCTTCACGGGCGGCAACAGTCTCTCTTCAATCCAGTACCACAAAATATTGAAAGTTTTCTCAGATAGATCTGAAAAATGCTTGCTTTGTTAATCCGAATCGTAAATGTGGTAACAAATATTTAAGATTGATTTTGATGAAAAAAAATTATGATTTTTGTTTGGCAGTTTGGTACAGTTTTTGTCTGAACAGAGCACAGAGATTATTTCATATTACTGATTCAGTAGGAGACTGCCCTCGAAATGATTCAGACAACAATTACGTTATCACAGTTGTTTTAGCAGGACGAATGAAGACGAATTATATTCTATACCTTTATAACCTGTTAACTAACGTGAACCCTCAGAAAACGAAACTTGTGCGGGCAATGGATTAACGAGGTCTTACCTTTTAACGTGCGATTACTAAGTCCCAGCTTCGCACGGATAAAAAATGGTTATTGTGTGTTTTCCCTAAAAGATAGACATACCATCGCGGACTTGCTTGTAGTCCTTTTATAGGTGTACGATACTGTAGTATATTGATCTATCTCTGGGTTCAACCAGCGTTTGCAATTTAAGCGCAAAAAATGTGTTTATATACGACATCACATGATAAACCTTCAAAATTATCAGTGTTTCTCTACTATATATGTATTATACATATAAACCTTCCTCTTGAATCGCTCTTAAAAAAAACATCAAAATACGTTGCGTAGTTTTCAAGATCTAAACATACATAGGGACATACAGACAGCGGGAAGCGACTTAGTTTTGTATTATGTACTGATTTTTGGTGCAAATCGAATTCGCTACAACTTTCATTTCTTTACTCTTTATCGTGAAATCAAAAATAACAAATCGAAAATAGCCGAGAATTTTGCAACAATATAGCTTCTCGAATAATTTTTTCTTTAGTTATTTCACGATTAAATGATATCAGGACGTTTTTATAGAGAGTTTCAACGAATAAAATTCACTATAGATTCCTATAATTTCTTTTATTTATTACAGTTTTACAGCGCTCCCAATTTGACGATATTCTCAAAACCTCTTGAGATTGTTCGTTTTACAACTGTTGCTCTTTTCTGTTAACTAACGTGAACCCTCAGAAGTCGAAACTTGTGCGGGCAATGGATTAACGAGGTCTTACCTTTTAACGTGCGATTACTAAGCACGGTGGCCCGGCGGGGAATCGAACCTTGCGGTCTTCCGCTTGAAAGGTGAACGTGCTCTATACTACCGAGAACCACATAAAAAAATGAATAATTAGTCTTGGTTCTCTATTACTTTTTTATCATTCACATAATGTTTAATGTTTTCAACATTGCTATGTTATTACTAATTAGTTATCGACCCTTTTTCCCAGCATAAACCTTATCTTATGTTATTTCTTTTTTCAATAATTACGAATCCGAGAGTACATTTACGAGAATCCTTTTCAGGTAAGAAACGCCCATGTAACCGTTTGGGTAGAAAAAACATCTGCCCGCTATTACTATTAATATTATCATCATTATTGATCCTAGCAGGCGTATCGTTTTTTTTTTCTCTGTACTCATTCTGCCAGTTGTGCTATGTATTTCGCCACCTGCAGATGCATTCAACTGTGAAGAGTATTTTAAGTTTGGCAGGTACGATTTTGAATTTTGTGGGCAGAATTTTTCATTTTGATTTTATTTAGCGTACACATTGTAATATTCAATCACGTTATATTTGCATGATTCATTCAGAGAGGTATTTGAATAAATATTGTTAGTCCTTCGAGCTGAGATATTATATCTCATGTGAATTCCTATAAATTACAAAATTGTAACTGGACTATAATGACGGATAATACAGATTCTGGAGACAAAAGCAAAATATACACTGAAACTAAAAGTAAAACACCAAGCCTACTTCAATCTTTGACACTGAGAATCACGCCACCAAACCCAAACACCACGACTAACTCAAATATTTAAAATTTCACCTGACTATAATAGACGCTTTCACGGAAAAATTCCGACGACCTTGAAGGTCCTCAACGCTACCTCTCTTTCTCGCCGTATGAATCATTTTTTCTTCTTGCGTCGACCTGTCTTTGGTGTCTTTGCTCACGCCAACATGAATGAAGGAACCGTGGGTAGGGTACAACTTTGAATTTCGATGCAAATATGCAGCTGGTTGGCATTTCGGTGGGACTCAGGACGCTGAAATTATTGACCAGCTTTTCGTGTTTCGGAGGAAAAGCGCCTTTAACGAAAACGAATTGCGGATATGATAAAATGCACTGTGAGAGGACTTCATGTCCAACAGCTGCATAAAAGGATTGCAACACGACAAGCGGGCAATAAGTCTGTTTTCGAATTGGCAGGTGGTACAGGCGAAGCGGACAACTGGGGTTCATTTAGTTCATTAAGTATAAACACAAAAACTACGCAAGGTGTTCCATCTCAGTGTACGATCTCAGGTAGCCTATGTACAATAGACGAAAGAGTTTTTAGTTTCGGGATGCTGGAATTCATACGCCAGCCTTTGCTTTGTTGTCTTTATATTATTTTCGAGAATGCATATTAAAACCGTGGATTAATTTTCGTTTCAAGCACTTTGCCACAAATTATCGATTGACTCTTCGTTCAGGAAAAACATCTTGAATAGTGAAACGAACACAACAGAAATGTTAATTACAATATTATAGAAACGTAATGCACATACAACTGTCGTAACATCCCATCTACTTATAAATAAATTATATAACAATTCCGTTACCTACTTCCCAAAGAACATACGTTTTGCTTATGATAGTGGGCTATTGCAGCAATTAAGAGAGTACTCTATGAAGTTTGTCCAAGCTTTCGGAAATTTATTGAGATCATTACCATCATCAGGGATACTACAAATCGCAATCGTAAGAGAAGAGATAGAGAAAATACATGATATGACCTTACATCTTTGGTGGATGATTAAAGTGATGTTAAATACGATTGAAAATTGCCACATATTGGAAATCAATGTTCTAGAGCCAATCATGGAGAAAGTAACGCAAGACCAAGTGCTGATGATCCCCTTCAAAAAGGAACGAATCAATTCTTCAGTATTGATCAGAATACCGCATTCGTGCAGAATCCAATTTCACGATGCGAAATTTGTCAATGATATACACATACAACAACAAGAGAAGCCTCTGATATTACCAACACTGGAGATAAACAGTTTCAAATCTCCACAAGTATACGACATGCCAGACTTCACATTAATCGACTTCGAAAAGCTGTATCGAATCGACAAAAAAGCAAACCAGTTGAAGCCCATCCAGATACAAAAGGACCAGGGTTCGACTAAAACCATTTTTGGGACAATAATAGCCATAATCATTGTCGCCATATTGCTACTCAGCTTCCCCAAAATGAAACAACGATTTCTGAAAATATTCAAAAGATACGAGAACAACCAAGAAATATCAAAAGTCATCACTTCAAAGAATAACTCCGTTATTTTTTCGTCTTGAGGATGGAGGAGTTACGTAGTACCAATGCGCCCAGAAACGTGCCTTATCTCCAGGACACCGAGCCATTCAAGGAAATACAAGTGTTCCATATTCTGAATCTCATAACTGTCTGTATTAATTAGATTCAATCTTTGTTTTGCTTTCAGAGAGAACACACGATCTGTAAGAATCTTGTGATAAAGTCGATTTTTGTTTTTAAGAATTTAATCCTCGATTTGTTATACATAATTGGCGCAGTCGGTAGGATCCTCGCACTCGTAAAAAAAGAACAGTTTCGTCGAATCAAAAATTGGTTTCCCGACCTTGGAGTTCAACGTTTTCAAAATTCAATTCTCGATTTGTTAAACATAATTCGTCAGATTTCTAAAATTCAGGTAATTGGTTTCAATATCTTATACTCATAAACGAAGGCTCTATGTTTGGTATTGGATTGAAAATATATTTTGATGAGTAATACTAACGAAAAACTAACGACGGATATTCGTTTATGAGCTTTTTTTTGCCATAAATCATATACATCTTGAAACGCGTGCGGTTTGAAGGTGGGAGTGATTTGTAATGTTAGGGTCGTCACGTACACTTTTCAAAATCTGATTTTTTTTACAAATGGTCAATTATAGTGTTATTCTTCCAGGAATAGATGATTTTTTTATAGAACCAACGAATTATATTGATCTTTTTTTCCGGCGAGTGTAAAGGGTCCATTACAATTTCCATTTGAGCTACATGAGACTTCGCAATGAAATAGATGAAAATGTTACGCCTTCATGAATATCACTCACTCATAATATGTTGAAAGAATATTCAACAAATATTCTTGTCTCTGCTACTGCTCGCGTCACTTCATTCTGTTCCCCCCTGTGCTCAACCGATACCTGATACTTAATATAACCCATTATTCAGTGACAATAACGCTCATTGTGCAATTTCAACACATCCTTTGTGACGGATTGCGTAGGAGACGGCATTAATGAGGTACCAATTGGCTAGCCCGAAGAACACCCGACTACAAAGACTTTGTTCTACAACAAAAAGACAAAACTCGACACTGCAGAAACAATGTGGCTTATATGTACATTGCTTTGAAGGCATAACTTATTGAGTCTTCAGTTGTCGATTATTAGATATATGGAGCTATGCAGATAAGATAAAACTGTCATGATTTTATGCAAATACGTTCCATATATCGACAATCCATCCACTCTGGTTTTCATTCAGAGTAGTTATGAATTATATTTATTGCGATATTTATCTCCATTCCTTTCTTTCTTAGGTTTTTTTTTTTGTCCATCCTTTCAAGTTAGTTCCTCTCTGAAAATCGAGCAAATTTCAAAACACCGGTGATGAAAGAAACAAAGTTATAACTTTTATTCACAACTATATATCTCTTCAACTATCGTGGTCTTCCTTTATGATATTTTCAATATTTTCAATAGAGGATAGAATATGTAATTCGAAGACTGATTAATGTTGGTCTAAAACTCTAATGGCTCTCCATTCCTCATTTATATCGTTAATTCAGAAGACATAAATAGAAAAAGCATCTGTGCTTTAATTCTTCGTTATTTTGCCGGTATCATAGCTGATTATTCTCCAAATCGAGTTGTTGGTGGGAACTACCTTGCACACACGAGAAGCCCATGAGTCCGGTGTGCAAATGTCCATATGAAAATTAATTCTGGTATTTGATTCACAGGAAAGCATAAGGGCATATTTGTAAATTTCTTCTGTGGGAATAGGACGTTTATCAAACAGTCAGCTACTTCCAACCCTCCAATCATAAAATTCACCATGGAAATGGAGACTAACAACTCTTTCACATTGTGTACCGAAAACTCATGCATATCAACAGATACCTCAATGCTAACTCCCATCATCATCCAGCCCAAGTGAGCGCTGTACTGAAATCTCTTATCAACAGAACCATTGAACTCACAGATGACCTCAATAAACTCAGTGAGCTGGGAAAGCTCAAATCCGCCTTTCTTCGGAACAATTATTCCTATCCCCAGATCCAGACGCAATCCATAACACCGGAAGTTCCGACTGAACGCCCGCAAGATTTCCTTCTTTTCATTCAGGAAATCACTGATACAGTAAGTTTTCACAGCAAACAATGAATTATCGTCTTTCCCGCGCTCAGCCAGAGCTATAGCAGCCAACGAATCACATGAAATATATGAAATTCGTTAACGTGACTGACCGAAAACATGCATATGACAGACGAACAGACGAATACCGAAAAGGTCATACGAACACGAACTTGCAATGCGTGATTCGGACATGACGTCTAGCCTCTCTAAACATCACCACGAAACCGGACATATATATAGAGTTGTCTGTCTACTCCCCAGATGTCGTCCACCAGTCCTAGAGCTTCGAAAGACAACATCGTTTCCCACAAACCTTTCCTTTCCTACATTAAAAGTGTCACTGATAAAATTGTCCGAATTCTCAAAAATCAGTACATATAAACGGTATTCACCGCCAACAATCAAATTTCCAGATTCTTCCGTTTTCCAAAGGACAAAATTGTCAAATATTCCCAGGGTTCCGATTGCTATAGAACATATCTAGGCCATACCAACAGACGTGTGACCAGTTGAGTAAACAAAAATCAACTTGATGTCCGAATGTCAAGATCCTCAGCCCTGTTGAACATCATCAAGATACAGGAAATACATGTTATAAGAGTACACTTATTGGCCTGCTGACAATCTCAAATATCCATTCATCTACATCATTTTACTAAATAGTACGATATCCAACGGAATATAACATACATGAATATCAAACGTTGGAAATCTCATCCTATTGTTTGGTTACTGATACACGTTTTTCAGCAGAGGAATGTAAACTGAGATGAATTACACAATGAGATGAGATATTTCAAATTTCGTTTCAATATATCAATAGTGCAAAGCTAAATGTTTTATTCAATGGCCTTTTTTCTCAATTTCATGAATCTCTATTTCCACTATGAAAAATGTATCATCCCTGTACAATCCAAGTAACTGCAACTGCTTTGCATGTTGCTATTGAAAACGAAAAAGTGCAACGGGTCCAGAACAGATCCTTGCTGAACTCCCCTCTAAATGTCATCCCAGTCAGAATGACTTGATGCTCTCTTCTATTTTTCAAGTAATTCCATATCAATGATCTCTAATACATAATCTATTTACGATGTTCAGTGTCTTGAAATATTTTTTCACACGAATCGACAGATAACAATGACACAAGTACAGAATTTTATCTGAACGATACGATATCAACCGAATAGAAAACAAACTCTGAGTCCAAGACACACACACACATAAAAGTTCTGTCCTCGGTTCTGTCTATCCCCACAAGCTTTTATCCGTAAGTGAATGATCTGATATCACCGAGTCTGCTAAAGACCAGTCGGAGGTTGAACTGCAGTCGTTTGAACGCCGTGGAACGAGCTTTATCGTATCGGCCTCGTTCAGCTAACGCACGACGATCGTCAGCTGTTCCATCAGGATTTGTTGTGATTCTTCGATTATGTTCGAGTGCCGTGTTGCGGTCGTTGAAGTTTGATTTTTTTTGACGTTTGACGAGTTTTTTCGGAAAATGTTGGTGTTCGAACAGGTGAGTTGTATGTTTTATTTTTGTGCAGCTCTAAAAGGCATTACCAAATCCGATAGAGCCCTCTCAATATTTTTGGCATTATCACGCATGTAAATATAGATTATTAGATCAACTCAAATCGATCGTAGGGAAAAGTAATTGTTAACTGCATCATCAAGAATAGGTGTACCCTGAGGAAGTACACTCGGGCCTCTCTTCCCCAAAACCTACCAGTGAGTGTATAGTTGGTGCCACTAGTTGGTTATGAAGTTTCGTGAAGAATAACTGTTTGCATTCATTTTTTGATTAGTGAAAACTGAATATATAAACAGGTGGAGCAGTGGTGAAATCTACAGAGAAGCAGCCATATTTTCGATTGATTTGCTCGAATGAAAAATAATCTTTGCGATAACTTAACATTACTTATTTGATCTGATCTCGGACCTGATTTAGAGTAAGTTTCAACTAAATAGAAAATAATTAATTCAGACAGTTTAGAATTTCTGCCTTTGATTCACAAATTTATCTTCGAATCAACAATAACATCAAAAGGAAGTAGTTCAGAAATTGAACTCAAATTGAATTGAGGAGGGTCCAATTATTATGAGCGGTACAATGTGATGATATACAACAAATTCAAGAAGTTGCAGAAAATCTAGTTCACTACAAATTTTTAACGATCTGATATAGAATATGAATTGCTCAAATACTGTTATGGATCCAGTCTGTGCGATCTCAGTTGAGACAGCACAACACCCTATGCCAGCTTATAGAATTAGTAATGATCCGCCGTAAGTGTTTCATCGAGTGTTTCATCAAAGATACGCCGACTGTTAATGAGATTTCAGTTTGTATGCTGTCTCAAGAGACTTCTTATAGATTATAACTCGGACTATACATTGACGTATTATACATTGATAGGTACGACCTAATATACATTGTCCCTATAAAGACTGGCTATTCCTCGAGGATAAGTAATGATGGGTAATGTTTGAACTATTCAATTTCAAAAATGACAATAGGACCAACATTCATCATCTTCTGAGGCGATTCTGAAAATGTCTCAGAAAAAGCTCCATCATATACATAAGAATCTACATCCAGCCTATTTTTCACAAAAATATATTATTATCATCATCAGATCGAAATAAATCTGCATTAAGGCACGTTTCAGATGATAATTATGAAATTTATAATGAGTGTGTATAATAAATCCTCATTTGGAATGATAGTTTAATTAAAAGACTAACTAGAGTGTTACAAATGAAAAGGCAATGTGCAAAGTTGTGGTATAATTATGCAAGCACAACATGTCGCATAGAAAATCACCCGTATATGTATAATACTCGGTATAATAGGAGGTATAATATGAGCAATTATTTTATACGATGAGTCAACGTAGTTCAATTAAAATGTACAATATGATCAAATTATGGGAGAAATTCAGGAGAGTTCAATGCACTGGTCAAAATGTAAAATTTGACTACAACTATTATAATCATCGTCAGTCCGGTGTGTGAGAGGTACGGATGACTAAGGTCCAAAATTACCGAGAACAAAACTCTGTTGTCGTTTTTGGAAAATTCAGGCCTTATGTTCGAACTTTCGATTTGGCTTCAATGTGATATTATGCCTATGAAGAATCTGGAACTTTCTGAAGATTTAGCGTGCCCTCTTTGTTTGGAAAGTGATGAAACGGCAGATCATATACTTTGTGCCTGCCCCTCCGAATCAAGAATTATAGGTTAGGATTAAGGTGAGTAGGACTGTCCGAGCCACCACTTCAACCCTATAAGAGTTAATGAGGGCACGCAATAATTCAAACTCCACCATATGAATCTAGCCTCTTCATGGGGACCGATTAGGTTGTTTGGTCAATGTTTTTTCAGGTCTGATAGCGAGAGCGAAACTGTCAAGGATTTACCTACCTTCTATTGTGGGCGTTCATTGAAGAAATTACATTGAAATTGAGTATAATGGTGAATGTTTCGGGAGCAAAACACTGAAATGAGTGGATGGAATCACCAACAGAATACAATTATTCAAAAATTTTGATCTTTACCGATTTTTCAAATCATTTACAGTTGAAATATCGTTGATAAAGTGTAACCCGTTGTAAACTCTATTTCCATATAAAAATAATACATTTTAATTAAAACTTCATCCACGTAGAAATATACAAAAACAGTAAATAAAATTTATTATCGATCATCCAGACCACTTTGACATACATCGCAAAACACATATTTGCGAGACAAGACGAAAAAAATATTTGTCATGTACTATCCATACAAAATCCCTATATATACACAGCACTAGTAAAATGAAATTCCATAATCACCTTCCAACAAGCATAAAAAATATTGTCGTTACTAACAGATTTTTGAAATCTGTAAGTGAATTCTTGTGTAACCTAGAGCCCTACAATACTGATTGATATTTTCTGGCCTGTAGAGATATATGAATCAAATTTTATTCCAAATCGCGCCACCGTGCTGGGTAATCGCACGTTAAAATCGCACAAGTTTCGTCTTCTGAGGGTTGACGTTCGTCAGCTGGTTCTATATTTCTATCTAGAAATCATTTCATCAAGGATGAGAGATTCTTTTTAAAATTTCAATCATTCTTTAATGTGTTAATTCTGATTCGTAATTCGTTTCGATATCGATATCATCTTCCTTGAATTATGTGGACGGATCACAACAGATAGAAAGATATTATTACAAAATTCAAGCCATTTCACATAACTAACTTGATTTCTTTTCGAGTTCAATTATTAATGGATCTTTGGAAATATTCATATGGAATTTCGAAAAAGTAAGTCAGCTCGTCGTTCACTGTTTTGTCGAAAACAATTTGATCATAGAAAATTGTATCCAGAAGAAAAACAAAATTATTAAGAAACGAGATGTCGTTATTTTTCGATTCGACAAAAATATATACTTTCATGAAAGTTTAGGTGTTATAGAGTTCCAGAAGAATTGTTCATTATATCTAACAAGCAATATATTTTTGACAAAAGGAAAAGATTTTGTGGTTTCAATAAAAGCTTTTCCATGCCTCAAATACTAATTATAAATGGCATTAATTTGAAATCAGAATTTATGAAAACGTACGAAATGATCAGTCCTCGGATCAGTCATTTACCCAAAGTAGACTGCAACCGCTGTGTGGAAGGGAACAGCGATTAGATAAACAAATGTTCATTGACACACTTGTTTCGGTTTCTACGCAAACGGGAGAGTGAGATTAAAAGTTTCACATGGCGTGCATCTGGGACCACGACATTTTACATCCAATATGAATGTTAGTTTCTCTCTCACTCGAATGAAAAATTGTGTTTGTGGGGGATTAAAATATATCCACTGAATATGTTGTTGAACTATCTACCTTCAAAAAATTGATAATGAAACATTTTTCTGATATTCGTATTTACATTTATTCACACGTTATATAATTGAGGATTAAACGACTTACCTGAAGGAAGTTCAATCCAAATTATACGAGGTTGGTCACATCCGAATAGATCACCTTGTAGTAGTACCTCTATGACTGAAATGCGCAAGTTGAAAGAAAGAATGATTCACGATGCCCCCATCTCACGAGTCCTCACCCGAATATCCGTCAATATACCTTGCGATGATATCGCCTTTTTGGGTCGGGATGACAGAACAAATAATATATTGGATTTTTTTTTTTTTTTGAGATGGGTGGGTGTCTCTCTATTCGGATGTGACCAACCTCGTATAATTTGGATTGAACTTCCTTCAGGTAAGTCGTTTAATCCTCAATTATACTTCGGTTGGTCCCATCCGAATAGATCACCTTGTAGATGTTCAAAGAATTATTAAAAGGCGATCAAAATTTTATTCAGACTGATCTCATACTAATGAAGTAGTCTAAATGAACTGTTTATGTCATTTTTTTCACCACTATAAACTAAGAATTTGATACAGACAGTATTTGAATGCTAATACAATATAATGTTGCAAAACTCAAATAACCAGAAAACTTACACTCGTTTAATGAAATTGCGGAGGTAATCCGCAAATGTACCATTTGTAATTACTGGTCTATGTAGAATTTACCAAAAGTATTTTTTTTCGGACAATTAATTTTGTAGACCGTGGTCTCGATAGTGTAGTGGTCAGCACATCTGCCCACCAAGCGGAAGGCCGGGGCTCGAACCCTCGCCGGTCCACCGCGCTGGGCAATCGCACGCTAAAAGGTAAGGCCTCGTTGATCCATTGCTCGCACCAGTTTCGACTTCTGAGGGTTGACGTTCGTCAGCTGGTTAACGGAAACGAACAATTTTAGAACAATTTTTTTAGAACAATTTTAGCCTTCATTTGATCGTATGGTGTCCGTGCTCATATCGATTTGGTTGGCCGCAGAAATGGCAGCATGTCTTGTGCTGAGGTGTAGCTGGGTGATGAGGATTGTTATGAGTAAAATTGAGAAAAAAACCTAATTGAATGTGTGCGGTTTTTTAATTGATAATCGTGGAGGATGTCATACACAATTCACGTTTCACCGTGGAAAATGGTAAAAAAAATATACATGTTTGTATTTGTTGCTCTCTTGGTCGTCTGTGGATAATTTGGTTCTCGGCAGTGAAGAGGCAGTGAAGAGACAAGCACGTCTGTCCCTCAAGCGGAAGACTCGGGTTCAACTTTCCATCGAGCTTCTGTGCTGGGACTCACACGCCAAGAGGCAAGATGCCTCGTCAAAACATTTTCTGCGGAAGATTCGACTTCTGAAGGGCGACACTCGTCAACCGGTAAACGATTTTTTTTTGTGCTGATCATACAATAAAAATGCTACTCATTCTGATTTTGAATCATATTTTAACGCTTCAGCAAGCTTTGGAGCAACCATAACAATAAGTTTGTGATATATTTTTCAAAATGAGGTTTTTCGATTTTTCTAATTTGGTCAACATTTGGTAAGGGTCCCAGATTTTCTCATATCGGGAAAAAAGTGGATCGTATTTTGAAATACCCCTCTAAAACATTTCCATTGTATCATAGTTACATGCATGAGATATCAGATTTCAAGCTGATCTATGTAATTTTCTAGTACAATAATTTTTACCTAGCTGCACCCATGGGCGATCTACCTTATCCACATCCCCTTCACAAATATCCACCAATGAGACGAAAATAAATTGTATGGTTTCATCGTATTTGCAATCAGTGATGCCATCAGAATCGCTGAAGGTTCACCCCTCAGTTTTTCTCCTGCAAAATGGATGCCAGACAAAATCGATTCACCCAGGGAAAGATGTCACCATAGTGGATGTAGGTGCTTAAACGAAACTGAAAAAATTATATATTGTGGTTCAAAATACAAAATATGGAATTCAAAATTGATATCAATTTGTGGAAACCAAGTTTGGGACTGCGATAACAGAAACACAAAACATGTTACTTTGTCCCCTTCGATCATTTTCAATATTCTAGGAAAATGTGGAAGTGGTGATGATTGGGAAAACACAAATGTTTGTGTAAGACCAAGTTAATGTAATGCATCAGTTGCATAACTTATGGGGTTTGGCTGTAAAGATAAAAATGTTTTACCCTATGTGTTAGAGTAGTTAGTAAACAGATCAACTTCAGGTTATCGAAATTTTTTGGCC
The DNA here is from genome assembly GCA_032362365.1 of Zygogramma bicolorata. NCBI lineage: Eukaryota > Metazoa > Arthropoda > Insecta > Coleoptera > Chrysomelidae > Zygogramma > Zygogramma bicolorata. The sequence goes on along the minus strand of JAVJAQ010003765.1, from coordinate 893,493 downwards.
CGCTCTTGGAAGGCGTATTCTCGATATTGCATTTCGAAGGTGATACATCATGGACTTTGATCTGCTATAAACTCATATTTCGAATTTATTTATGAGACGAACATCACTAGTTGATAATTTTATATATATATATATATATATATATATATATATATATATATATATATATATATATATATACACACATATATACACACATACACACATATACATATATATTCTCCACCAGAAAATTCAATTTCCTGAATATCATTAGGCTTAAGTCTTCACACCACTTACAAATATCATCAGCCAGTCCGTTGAGGTTTGGGTGCTTCATTCCAGACATCCGGTTGATCTGCGCGTTGACGGTGTTGTTGTCTCTATGCGACAAAATGTGACAGTTTGAGGAGAACTGTCTGAAGGTTTTGAACATTAATGTGAAGTTTGGCCTGCTTCACTGAAACCTTTGGCTTTCTCGTTGTTGCATGTAATATTCTGGAAAATTCAGGCCTTGTTTTACCTTCTAGTTGCCTAACATGAAAAAGTCACTGTAACTCGGTGGGAATTTACATTGTCAAAATCTCCTCGATCCGTCTGCAAGGTTATACATCGGTGCCCCTCAAATAATTTTGTAGACGGCCCCCTATATTCAACTACAAGGCAAACCGAAACCAAGTGTCAAATGAATTTATTTTCCATTAATATTGAATCGTAATGATTACCAAGATACCTCAAATTTGTTGGATGTTTCCTGAACACTCCATCTTGGTAATACTAATTGAAAAAGATGTCGTCTAAATAGCTACAGATACAGAAAATTCTTGAACTCAAAAAAATGTATAACCGTTTCTGAGATTTTTGTGAATATATAAGGTGCAAATATAAGCCAAAACACAAAAAATTTAAATTCAAAAATTTTGTGTCAAGATTGGAAGCGCAAATACTTCATATCTTTATCGGCATCTGTCGAATCCACTGACGTTAAAAAACAATTTTCAGACATCAGATTTTTCACAGCTCCAAGTGAGGGGCTGTGATGAATTCGTGCAAATGTTTCAGATTCAAAAGAAATCTATAGCTATCAGTAAGACTCAAACCTGAGAAAATAGCTGAACCAAAAATTGTTCTTAACATTGACTGTTGGTCCAATGTAGTCAAATTCCAGTAATATAGCTAAACACTCACAACATAGGTTTGGCTGGGTGGAATTGTCGGGGTTCAGGTGCCAGTTTTCCATAAGGTAGAGTATAAAAATGGATTTTATATATCTGAATCCATTCCAAAATGTTGAAGTTGTTTGTTATAGATTGCCACGTGCTGTCAAATATTTAATGCGACCAGCGTATAAGTTCAAATATGTTATTTCGTCCATTTGTTGTTGTACGTCGTGAACCGCTCTCACCATCCTCTGTTTGGTCTGCTTGAGGTGTCCCCCCTCTGTTGATTTTTCTAAGACTGCCATTGACGTCGATGAGCAGTGCCCTCCTGTGGTTCAAAATCGAGGGAGGAACGTTGCATAATGCTTCATCAGCACCGGCTTTGTCAGACAAAGTAGTCTTGAATGCTTCAGCATATCGATCACTCATCAGGCATAGCTGTACTGAGGGATGAGAAACCTTTGCCCAACGAAATTTGAGGGTCCAGTAGAAAACCTCAATTCAGATGCCGTAAAAAAAGGTCTGAACTACCGGATTCAGTTGGGGTTGATATGAGGTAGTGTAATGGCCTGGAACCTGCGCCAACAAAAAAGAAATTGTTTTCGTGCGCGAGACACTCGGCGAGCACAACTCAGGAAGTGTGCGGGACAAAAAAACGGCGTATGATGATTGAAGGTCAGCCGTAGAATGATCTACAAAGTAGATTGCCCCTGCCGATGATCAATGATCAGAAATCATTGTCAGTCTCAGCTGTTTCCAATTATACGTCCACTCTCGTCTTTGGTTCCGTTCTAAAACGTGACAAAATATGAAAAACAAACTTACTTACGACGAGTAAGAACAGAGTTTGTCCTCGAGTGTTTTTAGGTTCCTCGTTGTCGTTCTCTTGTGCTTGTGTCAGATAGGTACACCACTGCAGTGCGAAATCATCCTGGATATGACTACCGTAAAACTTTGCTTCAGTCGGATCATCTCCCAGTATAGTAGTAACAGCGTTATCACTACGGAAAGATTCACTGTTGGTGGTAGAAAATTCCGATGTCAAATCTGAAGACGGACCTGCGCCAACCAAAGAGAAATTGTGTTTGGGCGCGAGACACTCGGCTGGCATAACTCAAAAAGTATGCAGGGCAGAAAACGGCCTAGGATGATGAATAAAGTTCAGCCGTGTGTTGATCTACAAGGTAGATTGCCCCTGCCGATGATCAATGATCAGAAATCATTGTCAGTCTCATCTATTTCCAATTATATGTCCACTCATTCCGTTGGTTTTTCTAAAACATGACAAAAAACATTAAAAACAATCTTACTTACTAAACGAGTAGGAACGGAGTTTTTCCTCGAGTTTCCGTAGTGTTCGCCAAGTTTCTACGTTGTTTTCACTGAGCATCGTTTGTTTTGTTTCCCATAGTACATATGGAAAATTTTCTTCAATTCACTTATTTAAACTAATTTACACTTTCGAACTTATCACATTCAGCGCAAGAAGTATATTGACGGATATTCGGGTGAGGACTCGTGAGATGGGGGCATCGTGAATCATTCTTTCTTTCAACTTGCGCATTTCAGTCATAGAGGTACTACTACAAGGTGATCTATTCGGATGGGACCAACCGAAGTATAATATGAGTCTCCAAGAGTGAAAGAATGATTGTAAATGAAACATTCAATCTACTGCAGAAACTTTTCTACTGGGGTTTTTTCCTGCCTTTTTCTTCTAAATCACAACACAAGTCCCTATGTCCTATACTATTGTGGTATACCTCGTAGAATACCTACATCCAAGTACCGATAAATTATTTCGTGTCCTCGCCACTTCCAAACCAACTGATCAACTGTTTTTAAAACCTCAACCTATAATGTGTTTCTAAATTTGTTACGTTTCTAAAATTTGAATTTATTGTCCTATTAGAAATTTGAATCAAAAAATATTCGAGGGTAACTTTCCACGTGTTTTGTTGAGGAACTAAGATGATACTTGAACCACCTTTCATAAAATCTATGGGTCGATTAATTTTATCAGTTGTAAAATGTGATCAATATGTACTGTTTTTGTTATTCCGATGATTTTTGCAGGCACTAAATTTGTGGTTCACCTAGTGAACCATGCTGTCCTGCTCAGAGTATATGCATTTATATGACCTCATAATCGACATCAATTAAAAAAATCTCATGGCGTTTTGGTTGAGTTTTATCTTTCAATCAGGTAGTTAATCGGTACTTATATTTATGGAGGAGTCAGAAACGGAAATAACGATAAGCTGAGCTTGAGAAACACCAATAGTTTCCAGAGGTCAGATTTTAACTGTTCCTGGTCTTTATTGCCTTATTGCCCATGAAACTTTCGGATGTTATAAATGGTTCCTTTCACGTGTCATGATGTCCCCATATTCCAAAGATATTGTTCTTTCGAATATATAATTAATGATATCACAATATTATCGCCAAAGGAATTTGGAAAAAATAATGCAATGGCATCCAACTCGGCACCCAAGGTATTCAAAATACCAATTATCCCGTTAATTTATAATTCCAAAACAGTAGTTTCCAACAATCAACTTAGCGGGGCGATGTTTCCTGTATATTCAGGCGATTCGTGTGAATTATCATAAGGACAATGGCTTCAAAGCCACCGCATTAAATTCTAGGAAGGTCGTAATGAAGATAAATTGGTTGATCAGTCGAATTACAGAAATTCTGTTGCTTCGAATTAGTCACACTATGCTAGAAAAATTATCATTTGTAATGGCACGTCACATTGTCAACATAATGAGTAATTTATTATTCAAAACGAACTTTTGATTTGCAGTCGTCCAATAATCTTCCCTTCGAATATTGTTCCTTCAATCATATCATCTGAACCATCTAGGTATATTTCTTTGAATTTCGGGTGAGGGTACAAAAGTAGCACTGTTTACAGTGATATGATGGGACATACCAATTACTGTATATGAGTCATTGTATAAATGGTATGCCTTCAGAAGTAAATAACTGAAAATTTATGAGTTTATATAGTTCCAAAATTCAATGTTGGTGAACTAAATATAATATAAAAAATAATAAATAAAACTAGGGGCCCAAATTGTGGCTATAGACCGTTTTTTTTTCAACATATGTGATGATATCATATGTGGGGTTGATTTTCGTATAGAGATATGTAAATAGATATTTCAGTCCGAAATATATTTTCGAGCGGCAAAAAACTAGCTGAAATCTGTACGAGATTTGAAATCTTTCGAAGACTTGAAGACTTAAAAGCATGACTTAAAAACTTAAAGGCATGACTTAAAGACTTAAACGCATGCTTAAAGACTTAAAACGATGACTTAAATGACTTAAAATTTTTAGGTGTACAAGATTGAAAGAAGATATTTCCCCCTCGTATATTTTTTCCAATTTCAGAATAACCATATTATTTTGTTCTGCCTGGATGTGTTTATATTTCCTTTTTTTCCCTTGCCCAATGGGTGTGCGAGTTCAGACAACTGATTTTATTTTTTTCGAGATAAACTCATTACTGTTGGACATAGGAAGGACGAATCTGAAGTTGGAACTCAATCTCAGTTCCATTCACATCGCTCAATATATCAATCTTGAACGAGATATTGTATGTTAATGAGGTTATAGAATTATAAGTATTTACAAAAGAAGGAAACAGAACGGTGCACGACATAATACCTACTAAAGAAGTGCAAAATATTTATTTCATTTGTATATTTATGAATACCCCATCATCAATTTCCTGACTATGTTGAGAATTCCCCGACTCATCTTTATCATTGTAAAAACGTATTTTCCTATCTTCCCCAGGTTTTTTAAGTTTTCCAGATATATGGCAACCCTGGTTTTTTCCATGGCAAATATTACGAACATGTCTCGAAATAAACATTCACCAAGAAATTTCATAAAAAATTGACTGAATCAATAGTGAAACCAAACGACTTGAACAGCAAATCTTTGCATAAATCAAGTCCTATAATTCTGAATGAAATAGTCCCATTCTAAACTCCCCCAAGAGTTACTGAAAGGTCTACTTTTCAAAACTGATTACGAAAAGTTCTTTCATTACTCTAATTTATTTATATTCCGGTTTTTCTCGACTCGTTTCAATCAGAATGCTTAGGATTCCAAACTCAAAAATCAGCCAAAGTGGGACAAGCGTGATTTTTTTATATACAGGCTCACACGAACTGGAAACTTCTCTACTGTTGACAGAACATCGCACGAACTATTGTTGACTTATTTCAGATTGTTTCGAAGTGGCATCGGGTCATCATTTCTGGAATATCTGAAAGTGAGATTTTCAAACTTAAAATTGCATCGGAGTAAATTGTATCCCAAGTTGAACTCACGGAGAAAATTTAAGATCCTTCAGATAGTCATTATCAGACTACAGGTACCCTTCGAAGAGGCGCTTGCTTCTGCCACTGTGTATATATAGCCCAATTTCAACATCACCCAGTACACGAGGTACTCCATGTTTCGACTCAACGATCGAACTAGCACAGTGAAAATCATAAACCTTATTAAAAATGTAAAAGATCATTATACTATCTACCGGTGGAATATCAGCGTACCGTAAACAATGTAGATTTCACAACATACGATAACGCCATATCATCCTATAGGTACGTACCCACCTCGCCAAGAGGTCATTAGCTCGACGATCCAAGGTCATTGACAGCCACCACCGAATTCGCTCGAAATTGCTTGACCAGATTGAAAGAGGTTGGTGATGATTCGTTCATTTTTTATTCTCCTTCTGATGGCGGGATGAAGATGACTTCAGCCATCTGCCTACGAAGATTCCTGCGACCGAAACGAAACAAAGGTTTCGCACAACTGTTAGGGAAAGTTCATCTGTTTCGGTGGGCGAGATTAGTATTCCCGAAATTCGATAAGGACTACGAGTTTTTTATCTATATAGAAGTTGGATGTTAACGATTTTTTTTATGTTAACGTTGTTACTGAGGTTTTACATAATTAAAATTCTTGATTATCCATTAATTTCAATTAGGGTTCGAATCCCTGCCAGGGAGCCATCTTGTTGGGGTTCACAAGTTAGAAGGTGAGGCCTCGTTAAACCATTGTTCGCACACAAGCTTCGACTTCTGAAGGTTGACGCAAAATCCCGTTTTGAACTTTCTCGTGAGTACAACATTTTGATGGAAATGAGCAATTTTTAAGTGCTATAGCACTAATGTATACTTTGAAGGTTATGTGGTCTGGACAAGTGGGCCCGATGAGAACCTTTCTTTCGGAGCTCAATAGCTCAATCACCAAGCTAATTAAGTCCGGCTCTTGTTTTTTCTGTATATCTGAGTGCATTACTATTTTCCACTATTTTACTATGTCTAGGAAGGTCATTAATTTTTGTGGTTGATTCAACATATCCAAGGTTTACCGACTTCAACATCAACTCTACAATACTCATCTGTGAGAGGCAGTGATGAAAAATGAAATGTTCATTCGAATATTCATTTAGAAATTCTATTTTATACAAATTGGGACGATTGTCAACATTGGATTAGTCTTAACAGAGAAGTATCTCTTCTTAAAATAGAACGAATTTCTCATCACCTCTACACCGCTTTTATGGTGCATATATCAATAAAACGAATTGTCTTCATTCCTCTCCTTGTTTAACCAAAGATTTTTGTTTTTTGGCATGGCATATGAAACAATCGAAGAGATATTCTCTCACCCCATCCTGAAGCAAAAATATAACACAGGCTCCGTTGTTTTTCCATCAGAAATTACCACTGATGACGTCAAAATTCATCGAAATTTTCATTTATCCAAAGTCAGCCCTTCCTCCATCCCGAATAACTTTCTGAATTCGACCATGCTCACAATTTACCTTTCACGGAGCCATATCGTTAGAAAGGATTTCAAACCGCATGAAAATCCTACGAAGAGTGAAACTTTTCTAAATCATCGACAATCATGCGTTGGAGCCAGAAAAATAGCGAGACTTTTAAATGAACCGCTTTCTGAATGGAATAATCAGATGCAGTCACAATACAGTCCACACTTCTAAATCAAAACGTATGTTTGAATTCGCTATATCGTTTTAACGTGATCTGACCACAGTTTTCAATGTCAGATAGTGTTCCTTGTGGATGGGAAGTTCTTCGACCAGAAGATATGGTTGACGATGGGGTTTCACCTGATCTCATCTACAAATATAACTGTTTTACAGGTTTTGATTTGAGCTTTCACAAGAAATCAACTTCATATCAAGGAATAACTGGAAGCGATTTCACCATTCCATTCGTCTTCCAGAGCTTTACTATTTACTCGAGAACCTGATTCAAACAGTAAGGACTGTTGAAGTCTTAAACGAGGCATAACAAAAATATCAATCATCACTGATTACTCCTCGGATTACTCTTTGAAGACTGATAACTCGAATAAAATTTTCAATATAGGGTAGTGATATGTTCAATCTGAAATCCTCAAACAGAAATCAATTACCCTAACACCAGCACTGGCATTCGACACGCGTTACACTTACCTAGGTAACGGTAGTCATAAAACTGAGCTAAAACTTCTCGAATTTTTTGAAACAAGCATATAGCTGAGAGAAAGAGATGAAGAAAATGTTGAAGTATTAGATCACGTTTTTACCACCCAATGGACCTTATTAGTAACGAGTAGCAAATAGTTTCATGTCGCCTTCATCTACTTGTTGAGTACAAGAAATCTATAGGAATATATGAGTGAAAGCTTTCCCTTCTTCATCATCAATTTTGCTAATTAACGTCAGTATGATGTTCTTTTCCTGAAGATGCTACTCGGTTAGTGAATGCTCTTCAAGGGCGAGTGTATTTAGAAAAAAATAATCTCTCTTTGAAGACTCAATCTTAGACAGCGAAGGTTTCAATCATCCTATGATTTAATGTATAGATTTTTTGTGTTTTTGTCTACATCATCTTGATGGAATATTCCCAAACAGTATAAAATGAAATGAAAATTCATTTTGGGAGCCAACAAGAAGTTGAAAGGTACTTGGTACAATATGATCCAAGCTCGGATTCAAGAAAGGTATTGATTTGGTAGAAAATATAGCAGAATTGAGCAAATTGGAATGACATTCAACCTGAACCAAAAATTCATTTAACTACATGTACATGTACTGTATGCACTTCATATTTCAACGATTACTCCAAAGATATTTTACTGTTGAATTGCGAATGATGCAAATCTATATCTGCTGCTTCCCCCATTACTAATTGCCCATAAAAATACAACAACCACAACTGATAAATCTACAATAGGGTTATCTTCGAAATGTAGTTTCTCCGATGCGTAATGTGAATTCTTATCAGGACAGAACAATTCATTTAATGGCTAGATAATGTATTTTCCACGTCAACAATACCTTTATCAGCATCCCGATGTGGACTGATGGAAAAAATTAGCATGTGAACGGTAGCTGAAAAAGGGGAATTTCCATTTGGACAAAGAGGAGCAGATAAGGTTTTCTTATTATTCCTTCATATAGAATTCGCATATTTTCAAATAGATAAATCAGCTTGCAAGCAATGGTACTGGTAAACAACATCTTCTTGATATCAATCCTCACGAAATTCTCATTATACGCTTCTAAGCGAATATATATAGGCACACTCGAGAAATTGTTCGAGAAAGAAAAAAAAATATCTGCCTTCGTGAATTTCTGTTATTTCTCCAGACAGGGACGAAATCACAATCAAAACTATCAATTATTTTCCTATAATCACTCATCGAATAAAAAAACTTGCGAAACATCATGAAAAATTCCAAAAGACTAACTTAGGGAAGTTCTGAAGCAGAGGTTTTCAAGAGCTGAATGATTTGATCCCTGGATTAAAGGTAAACCAAACAGTTTATCAAAGACATTCATCTCAATTCACAACTAAACTGTCTATTCCAAAACCAGCAATGATCCAGCAAGCCAAGCTTTGATAAGATAATGAGAGTGGGTGGCACATGGTTTTTCCATGGTCCTAAATAAGCATCAGAATGAATGATTAATGACATTGAGTCCTGTAAAGAACTTCGAGATGTCTATCTCAAATAACTACTATTTCTTCGTCCGACTCCAAGAACACGTGCAAGAGTGCCTTCAATGAGGAATCTTATAAAATTTACTGAGAATATTTGAATTTTTATCATATTCGTTATCCTTATCTAAGAATGAGCAAGACTTCATGCCCGTTTCGATATTGTTTACACTTCGAACATGCTCTGCAGGAATTGACAAATTCAAAATAATATATCCGGAACGGAACTATCACGTATCCGTCAAATAAAAAAAAAAGATAACGCTATCGGACAGCAATGATGATACAATAGATCACTTCTCTGGATAACGACCAAACGAACGCTATGATATTATGCAACAAAACAAAATTGTATACAGTTATTGGCACAAACACGTAGGTACGCTAAATGAAACAAGGACAATCAACCGCAGCGATAAAAATAGACAGTAATTTCAGTAGATCTATTACCTATATTTAAACAGACCATAGCGATGATAGGGCTAACAAAGCATGATATTACAATTTCGGTCGCATTTCAGGCACTGACTGAATAAAATAAATGCACCCGGGATTCTATCAAAGCTCATGTGTCGAGTTCTCAATCAACTTGTTCTCTTGTCTCAGAACTCTCAGATCGTAAAATGTTGATGCTATTAATTTTCTTTGATAATATGATCGGAGTACATGAGATTATTTATCGAATACAATGCTTCATAATGTAATATTACGGGGGAGGCAAGGGATATCACAGTTACAAAACTGTATATGATTCGTTTCTTGCAGTCATGACAGTACTAATGACGTCATTAATGAAAGTTATATCATTTGAAAGAAATTTGTTTAGGCATAGTTTTCACTTGTCTCGAATTCATATTCAGCTCTAAATATGCTCATGGTTTTGTGACAATCCACTAGATACCATTCATATTTTCCATCTAGTATATCTGTATGGGGTCGTATTGGAATAACCCTGAGGTAGATTCTGCCTGTCATGAAAGGAGACTAAAAAAATGAGCTTAGTTGGAATATGCTATCTACCATCGCCCGGTGAAATACCACCATATCAACTTTAAGTGCTGTGAAGTGATAACGAGTGATAATTCACGTTTATGAGGTTGAACAATGATGCTGATGTCTCCCAGAATAAAAGACTCCGGAAGTAAAACACTTCCCCAATCGGATTTCTGGGTTGGATGAGAATCAATTATTGTTAACATTCGTGGAATGAATAAAAATATCAATTTTTGTCGAGTTCAGTCGGGATTGGGATCAGTGTAAGTCGAAGAAAAAACTATTGTTTTCTTGCCAACGTTTCGAATTTAATTGAAATAGTAGTTTTTTTTTTCGACTTACATTGATCCCAATCCCAACTAAATTCGACATAAATTGATACTGGATCACTAATTCATCAGAATTTGAAAAAAATCAATGATGCAAACAAAAAAACCTGATATTCTTATTATTACTGAAAATCAGGTCAATTCATATACGAATAAAGTACATATGCTTTGCCCAAGTTATGAATTCTATTCTTGCTTCCGTTTCAAAGGTGGTGTTTGTCTATACTTCGAGAATTATTTATCATGCCAACGCGAAGAAGGGTTGGAACCAGAAGATTTTAACGTGATTTGGTTTGAGTTCGTCAATCGTCAATGAATTGAAGTCTATTTCCTTTATTTATTAACTAACAATGACTCGAATTTCTATCAGAAAAGATCAACTTCATTGAAGAATTCTATTCAACTGCTGGGTGATTTTAGTGTACATAATTCGTCATGGCTTAAATTCTCAAACAAAACTGATGAGAGAGAACGACAGGCAGAGCTTTTTTCTTCAACTATAATGATCTGAAACAACCAAATAATCAACCCACTCGTATTCCTGATATACGTAAATTTGTTTATACACTGAACTTCTCCTCACTGCTCATCCTGATCTTCATCAGATCAAAATTCACCCTCCCTTGGGTAATTCTGATCACACTTTCAATTCGACATATTCAGCTCCAATAAATGGTGAGTTACCCACACGTCGTGTCTGGCATAACAAATCAGCCGACTGAGGAGGCCTTCGACCCTTCCTTCTGTGACAACACCTGAGGAGTAGGTAGATCGAGACCTTAGCTTGAAGTCACATCAACCTCTTGAAAATGGCTCCAAAATATTTAATAGTATTGTTGCTTGTGATGATGTCACCTTACTGGGAGTCAATCTTAGCTTGAATATGTTTGATATCTGTCCCCCAACGTATAGCAATAATAAGTTTTATAATCAGATAATTGAAAACCGAATGTACCGAAAAACTCATCGGGGTTTCCATTCTCGAGTCATTTGACTTTCACTTGAGTTAGTGGAGTTAGTGAAAAATGAAGGGGGCAAAAGAATGAACTACGAACAAGTAGTTGATGAGAATTGCATTCATTTATTCTCTTTCAATCTGAACTATTTCATTCCGTATGTTCCTTTAGAATTAACATTAGGAGTAAATCGAACTCCGCACTCCGCCGCATCATCACCATACTACGAACAGGTATTCGCTTTTCCAAATATCTACCTTGTTCGGAGAAATCTGAATATTTATCATCGTTGAGAGTTGCATGACGAATATCAGTCATCAAGATAAACGAGATAACATGCACAACTCTACTAAACTGAAATCGAAAGGCAATCACAAATTATTTTCGGAGATATTTTGATGGTAGATATTCAGGGCAATAGGTCAACATTTTCTGAAAAAAAATACAACTGGCAATATAGATGTGGCCTTCGGTGCATGAGACTTTTCCAATATCCGATTTGCATTCAATATCCCACGTGGCAAGTGAAAGATGCCTAAACTAAATAAGGTCGTGTCTTCACGATGTTTACTGGTTCCTCCTGTGACATCTGTTGATTTCTGTGGATTCACGTCATGCGACGCATCTGAAGAAACGACGAAAATAGAAATTCCCACCGAAATGTTGAAACATCGTCCATAAAATAGTTCATTTTATTACTTCTGTCGAACGAATGTATAATATTTAAGTTCATTAATAACTTCAGCTTTAATTTTAATTATGAATTTGGGGTCACGCATATTGGGAATTATGAGTTGACGGATCGGAAAATTAATTGTATTTTCTCACGGGAGTAAAGTTGATTGTAATCAATGGAAGTCGTAAGAATTGAAAATAATAATATGCATTATACGGTATATGAATGGATTTTGACAATATGCATCAGTAGGCATCCCAAAAAGCATCTGTAGGAGGAATCTCATAATCAATTTTGTTTTGTATTGTGTTCATGCTGCGTGTATGTGTCTAATGCATATCAAATCCATCCCGATTTATGAAAACAAACATTAGGCATTAATGAATATATGTACTTATCTTGACAGTATTCGATATCTGGAAATTCAATGGATGCCACGAAAAAACCTGAGACTGTTGGATTAACTTTAGTAGTACTTCATATTTAGGCTTTTGCTCAAAAAATAATACGACGAAAGGACGGGTTCCTGATAACACCCAAGGTTTTCAAACCATATCAGGCTGGATTAACTGTAATATATCGAGAATCACGCTTCCTAATATTTTGTACATGGGCGCGAATCCTTAAAAAACTGATTATGCAGTCAATGATTCGAATACAAGTAATCATAAATCGATGCTATAAACATGCTCTCCTCAGTTGTCAAAACCATTCAATAAACATTCGACAAATCATATCGAATTGGAACAAATTTCAAACTCATACGTAAACATGAACTAATTCCTTGAACAACTACGTGGGATTATCCTAATCTTGAACATTGTCGTATGCATATTTGCACAACCTTAGCAAAAATGTGTCAATATATCTAGGTCATTCTAAGTTAGCCATCAATCATTTTTTTACACCCAAATGATTTCCATTTCGCCGCCCTTGACTCAGTGAGAGTTCTTTTGTTCAGCTAACCTTCTAATTGAAAACAAAGTGCTGATATGATTTGCGAGAAATACCAAAAAGTTTGTCAAGGAAATGAATATAAAACTGAGGTCTGAGAACTGGATTGTATAATTGGTGTGATTGAACTGCCAGAGTTAGTTGATTCAACTCTTTTTCATTTTCACACCAAAGGTTTCAATCATATCTATGTTTCCACCATGACGGCGTTGGTTAATCTTCCTACTGATATTATTATAGTTTTGTATTTTTTCAATATTTCCATTCAGTATTGATAGCCTGTAAGAGTTTGACAAACAATGGTTCAACATTAGGTTCCTGAAGGATTGGGCTAATCGTATCTCCACCTGGAAGTTCCAAGTTCATTTCAAGAATTGACAAATAACTCAAACGTAATGTGAAATAAAAAAAAAATAGCTTTGTATGAATCCAAATTATGTTCCAAGGTTGGTGAGTATAACATTGCTAGGATGAAGTAATGATGCCCATTCCTGAATGTTTTTAGCGTTTGAAAAATTAATCCTCATAAGTGTCAGTAGCATTTTTTTTCTCAGTCATCGTTCAAGTTCGATTTGGTGGCAGATCAATAATGGTGTTCAAGATCTAAATAAGGACTTCCTCGTCCACTAAGTGGTTATGTGCGCAACAGAGCATTCAGAAACTTATCGAATTCAAAGAAATACTATCCGTTGAGGATTGCAATAACAATGGGTATTACGAAGTTAATAATTATTACAATAACGATGTGGATGTGTTATTGTTGTTTATGCAGAACCTTACAACAAACAATCATTCAGGATATCCTCGAGTTATCATGATTTTGTCATTTTTTCTTTCTATGAATATTTGATGTGATAAGTTATTCCTGGAATATTTTTACGTTCGGAACCCATAACTTTCACAAATGGCAAAGTAACATATGTGCTCCTTTCGGAAGTAGAGTATAACCCTAGAATCAGAAATTTGCAGCAATAGGTTTCTCAATAAATCATGCACGAATATAGCCCAAACGAGTGAGGGCCACTGTTCTCGAGATGATGTGAAACAAAATTTCATTGCATTCCCGTACTCAGTCATAACTATTATGTTCTGCAATTTCAGAGGCGGAAGCTGGAAAAACTTAGTATATTTAATAGTCATCGGTCAAAAGTAGCTACATTATTTGTAAACAATCGTATTATTTTGTGAATAAAGGTGAATATTTGTTTAATGAAAATGTTTTTTGGTGATGTTAAGACTGTTATTTTATTTGCAAAGAGTCATAGTTTTTTTGAAAGCCATTTTGTAACACCATGATCGAGTTCGACCACTGACTAGCTGAACCGAGATATTGTACCCAAGTACCACTGTGCCGAGTTTCATAAAAAATTTGTCATTATTTATTTATTTTGCTCCCAAGAAATAACACGTATTTATAATAGGAAACATCTTGATTTCAAGCAGTTAAATTCAGTGCTTCATTAACAAAAACAAGAAGAGAAAAAAAACTTATACATGATATTGTCATGGGTGAGACATAATAAAATGATAAAGATAACCGATTCATGGCGGTCAAGCACCATCCTACGGCCGCCATATTGATGACGTCATGACGAACGACCGAGACCCTCAAAACTTGGGGTCTGGGCCGTTTTACATTCAGAGTCTTATATATCATCATTACCTCGAATAGCATGTTCACCACCAGAATCCAAATATATTACTGCTACCCATCTCCACTATTTTAATATTATTCCATGAAAATAATGTTTCGGACAGTAATTGTATAATCACTTCAACACCGAATACCATCAGAATACTTTGATTATATAAATGTCAAAAATCATTACTTATCCGTCACTTTCAAGCACTTATGCCGAACCTATGCTATAAAAGGGCAAGTATGTGATATTTTGGCAGGATGTTCTGAACAGTTCTGAAACATCCACTGACAGCGTTAGATTCTAGGTAAGTCTCTCATATTTGTTTTGTTACAAATTCATGTTATGGATATGCTTTGAAAGATTCGAGAGCGTTCGTTGAAAAAAACTGAAATATTGTGGATTCATTACGAGATATCGTGTTCGAGTTTGCATTAGTTAGAAACACTGTATACCTTCAAACAGTATAGTATATCCCTTTAATTTTCGCCAATCTCACGATGAAACTAGTTCGAGTTGTAATCACCCTGTATCATTTGTATATCTTCAGGATTTTTGAACTTTAAGTGATGTTTTTATGAGTAAAAAATGTAAGGCAGACTGTGAAAAGGCTTCCATCCAAATTCTTGTTGAACTGAAGTAACACAAATTCTGGGTTTCACATGAAGTACCATACGGCTCGAAATTTTTTTTGCAGATTACGATTTGTATTACCTTCAATTGATTTCCGTTTCAAAGGCAGACTGTGAAATATTGCTCTGAAATACTCACTGTCCTGCCATAGTGGTAAAAAATGAAAACCATTTCCACTCGATTGTAACTACTTTCGCATTTTTGTGTATTCATTCAGCAAATCGATCGAATTCTTTTTCGTAATTACCTTCTGATAGTGTCGGAAGGTTGTCTGACCCAACTTTTTTCAATTCTTCATGAATATTTTCACACAAATTCAATTCTTCGGAACTGTTTCACACATGACGCCACATTGTTCACTTTACAAACCATATTTCGAAATTCACTTAGAACATTCGTTTAAACATTATTTTTAAGTATTACTAAATTGAGGTATATTTTCCTCTGAATTTCCTACTGTAACGTACCCTAGAAGGGGATGAGATAGCGAATGAAATTTGTGTGTCAGAGAATGGCATTCATGGGATGAACACCACCACTGCGTTTTTTCGCCATAAATCCGTATATTTTCGCTCTGTAAATGTCTCAATAAATATAATAATACTTCATGAATTCTACGGTGATCTCAATGAAAAAAAAATTTTTCGAAAAAACGCAGCCTACATTCGATATGAGCTTCAATGTGTGTAGCTCAAGTACAATACTCGCAGCATTTTTTCAGCACACGTTATTTCCAACCAGAGATCATTAATCACAGATAATTTATTTTGATGCGAATTCCCAATTTTCCATAATGTTTATACCCAGCGCTCTATTGTAAACATTTGTATGCATCAGAATATTAATTTCGTTTCGCCAGAAATTCCATCGAAACCACATGCTCGGCGCTTATATCGATATTAAGTCGTAAAATCACAATGGCTCGCTCTTGTCCAGTTGTGAAATGCAGTAAAAGTGCAGTCAGCCGACTGCATTTCAAAATTCCGAAATTGGAAAGTTAGCGCACCACACAATCGTGGCGATTGTTTAGATACGAGTGTTTACTCAAAAGTAGTTCAAGGTCCGAACACCAAAACTCGATTCATGGAAATGTTTAGATATGTGTTTCAAATATTTATTTGAAGTAAGATATACAAAAACACGCAAGGACCATCTCGGATAGGTTTGTTTAACGATGGTTGTTATGACAACATAAAGATCCTGTCAATGCTTCTTAAATTATATATCGCATCTACAACACGAGCCGGTTAATTTTCTTCAGCCACTTTTTTACTGATGTCAGTCGAATTTATTGTTTATTTCAGTTCCACTCCATGTGTCGATCAGTCTTGATATCTTCTCTTTATGACTCATAATTTTGCAAAAATCGTATTTTGAATCTCTTGATCACTTATCCGCGAAACAGAAAAAAATCTTTGGGAATAATGTGGATTCATTTGCCGATATCAATTGGTATTTTCATGTCTCAAAGCGTATTATTTTTCCCAATAGTTCAAATGTAGATACTAGATTCTGATTGAAGCTCAGGAGCAGGTGGGAAAAAATGACATCTACTCATAAGCGCAGTCAGAAGTTATTAACAATTTGAGCTGTCAAAAAGGGTGAGGGGGAGGGAATATTTTGAGAATAAACGCATTCCGTTGATGTTGGATGAATTCTTGATAGGGATTCCTAAAGAGGATGGATATTCCGAAAACACAGTTTTCATCACCGAATCTCCATCTGCAGTATGAACAATTTCATTTCTGCATTTTCAGGACTCAAGGCTGTACCCAGGGGGGGGGGTTAGAGGGGTAAACCCCCCCCCCGAAATTTTCCAAAAAATAAGATTTTTCAAACGCATTACTCAAGTTATAATTGTTCTTTTTTTCCTTCATAGGTAAATAAGGAAGAGTTCAAACCAATTTCTAGTTAAAAATGTAAGTGAATAATTTGTCAAATTTATTATAATTTTACTAAACCATTCACCTACGTGGAATTCGTGGATGGAGGTGATCCGCCGCTAACGGCGTAGACCGAAGCGTTTCATTAAGTAAGTCGCCGTAAGGGCAAGTGCAGACGGGCTACTATTGTAGCGCGACAGTCGTGTCGCTGAAGCGCCGCGACTAGTACGTGAACAGACGAACCACATTTTTGTGGCGAAAACGACAGAGCAAACAAGCGATTTTTATGTCGTTCCACACTTATGTGATCTCTGGGTTTTGTTTTTCGTCAGTCTCAAGATGGAGTTTACCGAGTTAGCATGTATTGCTGTTTTATTAGTGCGACGCCGAAGGCGGTTATTACAAAAACGAAGACAGTATTGGGTGCATCCTATAGTAAGCCAACGTTTACTAAAAGGGCAATTTCATAATTTGGTTTTCAAATTACGATCGCTGTATTCTGGTAATGCCGTGTTGTAAAGTCCAGGCCGAACCTCGATTTCCAAAATTAATCTTTCGGTGTTATTAATTTCACACATTGTGGATAACGTGTGCACCGTACGAAATACTTTATACCGAAATGCCAGGCCAAAGACTAGCGACAAAATAGTAGCCCGTATGTTCATTCCTGTAGAAACCGGTTTACTGAATAGCTTGCTACGATCGCTTGGCGTCTCTTTTGTCGCCGAAAAATAGAACACGTTTCATTCCGGGCGACTGTCGTCAGCGGATGCCGCTAGAAGCTACAAAATTGTCGCTCGTGTACGCACAAACCTGGAAGTTCATTTGTATCATTTTGAGCTACACGACTGTCGCGCTGCAGTAGTCGCCCGTCTGTACATGCCCTAAAGCATATAGTTAGGCGCTATCACGAAAGGTAGCAGCACGAAAAAAAGACCGCCATTCGCTTTCGCAAGACTCTGACTACTTTCGGAAAAAAATTCGTTTTTATATGTTGGCAGTACAGTACTCCGAAACTAAACGAACGATCAACGAACGAGAAAATAGACGTTGAATCTTTGAAACTTTATGAAAAGATGCTTGATCTAGAACTAGTACCTAGTGAGTACTCACTGTGGAAATTGTTTTCGGGAAAACAAATGGAACTCGACAAGCCTCCTTGTGCCATTGAGGCATTAAGCCAATGTAATAGGGAACTTTTTCCTAGCATATTCACCTTCCTGAAAATATTTGCTTTTTGCCAGTGACTACTGCAACTGCTGAGAGGGCCTTCTCCACTCTCAAGCGATTGAAGACGTACTTGAGAAATTCGAGTGGACTAAGACAGACTAAGCGGACTGGCTCTTATGTCGGATCATAGAAGCCATAAAATTTCAACAAAGTGATCGATGAATTCGCAAGAAAAAAGAACAGAAGAATGGATTTTGTTTTGTAATATAACTGTTATTGTCTACAGACGTAATATCGTACTGTATTGAACCATTGTACTAAATTTATTATTTAGTGTCGTCCTAACTCAAAATGGCGCCTGGTGCCCCAACCCCCCCCCCGAAAACTTTTTCTGGGTACGGCCTTGTAGGACTAGTATCGAAATATTTCCAGTTTTCGAACTAGGTTAATAATCCGCCTGTTGTTACCACTTCAATAACTGTGACGAAATTAGTTCATTATTGATGCATTCGTCTCAGTGAGAATACAAATATTCCATAATCGTAGTTGGAAATGGTTTTCAGAAGCAACTGCAAATTATATGTCTTTTCCGAATACTCTCGCAGAAGTGCTTCTTAGATGTCATTCGACATCTGGTAGGCAGCAATTGTTTCAAATATCCCTAACTTGGTCATCAGATGTATAGGCATTTCCACTCGGTCAGACAAACATCAACACAGTATATAATTATTGAGTAGAATTGCATTAGACGTAATATTCATGTTATAATCATCAGAAATATATTGGGATCGGAACACCCCGTCACTGAACTACAAGACAAGGAGGTCGAAGCTTTCTGTAGAAATTTCCTCAATTCATATGTTGGGCGTTTTCATCTATTCAACTGAGTTTCCGAACAAATAACGTACTTCAGACTGAATTTTATTTTTCAATGCATTGAGGACATTCATTGAGGCAACCGTAATATGGTATTCGGCTGCCGTCGACCACCTATATGCTCTTTGAGTGATATCAGCCTTGGGCATTCTGGTCCACGTGAAATGAGCCTCAGTACATTTATTAGCAATTGATTGAGATTTCTCTCCTGTCAGACAACTGTTACCCACTACCTTGTCCTTGTGTACCACTCAAATGTGGAGAGTAGCACCAAAATGTATTTTTCCGATTGCTAGCGATACTATTCGTACAAAATTACCCAGACATCGTCATTTAACAGAAATATCAACATCATTATCATTTTCAGAACCTCAACAACTCTCGAATTTCTGCTTTTAGCGGGATTGAAATTATAAAACCATGACTAAAACAGCTTTCCAGGAAAATTATCAAATATTCGAACGTTGCGGAATCATGAATTCATTTCCCTAACAGCTTGAATAATTTCGACACGTTCTTATTCATAATCCTAAACGGTGCTTCATAGTATGCAATTAAGAGGATTTCCTGTTATGGGATTATTCATATTTGGAATTAATTTGTTAGAGTGCTAATAGATTCTGTATTTGTACGTTTCGAGTATTCTCAGTGAAATGAGTAATTTATAAGGAATTCACTTATGAATTATTCTAAAGTTATTCATTCATTATAAGTCAAGCTATCTGATTCACAACGTACATAGTCATGTCACGATATTTTCGCCAGGATATTCATCTGAAAACTTAGGTTGACAGAACATCGATATTTGGCCAATATCTCAAAGATTTTTTGAAGATGGGCAGTTCGGGTTGGCAACCATAAAAATATTATCGAGGAGTTTCTCAATAACGCGGAATTCGAATTTACATGTTGTAGCTGGAAATTTTGGTTTGCATTTGGAAAGATATGATTACTTTTTTCGGTACCTAGACATCTTAGGAGAATTTTGAAGTTCTACCACATGTAGGAACCTTCTAAGAGCTCCTCTGTCAATATCGTGAGTCGTGATATATTTCTATGGTGTTCTGCTGAAATTTTATTCAAACATTTTTGCGGATGACATTTCATCGAACTTATCATCTTCTTTTGAATAAATCATGTTTTTCTGCGTTTTGAACTTCAAATCATTCCAATTGAAAGGTTGTTTCACGTCTTTCTGTTGCGCAATTGATCAAACTTCGCAAATTCGAGAGAAATTAAGTATTCAGGATCCATCAATTGTAATCACTGAAACACAGTTATTCATCTATGAAACATCACATGATATGCAGATGAGATAAAAAAATTCAGTTCAAGGTCGAGGCTCTCATCTTTCGAGATAAACTGAAAATATTTTTCGATAGCAATTTTGTAATCAATTAGCAGACCAGTTTCTATTTCTATTCAAGTTAAAGATAGAGTGCGGGTAAAAAATGCAACTAGCTTGATCAGCACGTGGACAGTTAGTCCTCGCGTTTCGATTGGCTGGCTGTAATATCGAAGAACGCACAGAATTGTATTAGGCTGTTTCAGTCTAGTACTGAATAGCTCTAATAACTATCGTTACTTAGCACAATGCATGTGTTACTTTAGTCAACATGTTCGGTACGGATATGGATAAATTTGAAAACAATGTCGTGTCAAATGCTAAACGTCCTCGAAAAAAACAAAAAATAACGATGAGGCATATTTGAGTAGTATCTAGAAAAATATGATCTCAACGTATACAAAGGTGGAGTGCATGAAAATCCCGAAAGTTTGGTCGATCATATTCTTTCGAAAGTAGTCAGTCATACAGGCGTAGCGTAGGTAGAGCCAGTGTATATAAGTGTTGTTCGTGAAACTCTCCAACCCAAAAAAGCGAAGAAGTCGATTTGAAATTGTGGATTTCATGAATGAATTTAATTGAGAACGCCAAATATCTATTTTCGGTAGTCCCAAGCTCTGCCCTGATCTACACGACCCATCATTTGTTTACGGGCACTCTATCTTTAACGTGAATGCACTTTAGGTTAAGTTAGGGGAGACGAAGGATAAAAAAACCAAAACCCTTAAGTTGCACACAATGGGATTGAATAGGGTAGTTTATTATAATTATAAAGGAATATAATATCGGGTAGTTTATTGCAGTTAATGAGCCAATACCATTTACTGTGAAAAATACTATACCGCCCATCGAATTTTGTAAACCCGAATCGTTTTTCCCTTTTTGAGTTTTTCATGTGTCTATTTCAATACCACTGTTGTTGTGGTATGGTTACATGTCTTATAGCTACGCCCACTCTTCATTTCCATATCGCAAATCAAACTTCAGAAACGTATTCCACTACCAGTGTCTTTTGAAACATCTGAGCTCTCGATTAATACTAGATAAAAACTTTTTTTCTCGCTATCTCACCTAGAACAAATGATTTCGAAAAGGAACAAAGGCAAGAAACACCATTAATTATTTCGTCATCACCACTAGCTCTTCTCGAAAAACAAAATACACCCATGTCAATCACCGCACATAGTTTCCATTCATTTTTTATGCCATACCGTTATATTTCCCCTCAGCAGTGTTGCCACATTGAAAATAATTACATATATTTTCTACTTTTTGAGAAAGGGGTAGATTCTTCTTTTCTGCGGTGAGATTGGGAGTGAGCGATTTTGTGAGAGGATTATCACTAACCACTAGAAGATATTGCCCTTTCACGGAGAGAATGCAATAGCTTCAATACTTGTTTCGGTGTAGAACTCGATACATAGGGAGAGTTTTGATTTTTGAAAATTGATATCACGAGATTCGCCAATGGTATACGATATATTTTTATTTCGAGCATCGAAATTGATCACAATGTGGAAACAGACACCTCGATTATAAATCGGAGCTGATAATTCCCTTTGTTCCAGAGGTTTGTCATGAGCCGAAAATGACTACGAACAAGGTTATATAGATTGTGATTATTGTGAATTTAGTAAGCATCAATTGAGAATTCTGACTGAACCTTACCGAACTCTACCCAACCTAGTCTTACTAATGAATGAATTGAAACGCACAGAGATGGGTAGTTCATGGACAGAATCCCAAATTATAATTTATCTTTAACTCACCCAAAGAAAAGGCTATCATACTTTCAATTCAACATTTTCTGCATGGATGTTTCGTATTTCGTCACTTATGTGAATCGATTATTGGAGCACGTTTTGTGTATAGAAAACTGGAGATTGTTGCAATCAAACAATGATCCCTAATGGAACTTTAGGCAAATCGAATAATCTGAAACTGCGGATATTCCAACAAACCACATGTGGCAACACTGGTCTCGACATCCTAAAACAAAAAAGTTATTGACTCGTTCTTCGGGGTAAATATACTCTAATCTTGTTCGAAACAATCGCATCACGGATGACGGTTTTCCGAACGGTTTGTTTTTAGAAACGCGACAATGAAACAGCCTTGAAAGTTGAAATGGAATTATTTATCCGCATATATACGTTCGTTTTATCAAACAAACTAATACACCGTGAATAATTATGGTGTTTCTTGATACAAGTGTCGTTTACCCCTGGCAGGAATCCGCGTATACAGGATGGGATCGTGAAGTTGCTCTAGATTTCTTTTTTGCTGAGTTTATTTACTTGCTATTGGTGAAGTTCTTACAGATATGAGTAAGAAAAAATTAACAAGTTATTCATTGCTGGTCCTTGCTGGCACAAGCCACATAAATTACAGAAACAGGACAGAGCTTAAATATACCACTACACTACAATGGTAATTGTTTTTGATGTTTTAAAATGAAGTTAATGAAATTTTTATCAACATTTATAAACACGAAAGCTAACCATAAAAAAGGTTCATGAATAAAATATAACGCTTGTCTTGCCTTAATCACTTATACATAGATTCACTCGATGATCTGTATTCAAATATTCTTCGAGACCTTGTGGTGAAGGGTGGCTAGATGGTTATCAGAGACTGGCGTATTATTTTGGTCACTGCCCAAACACTGTATCGAATGATGTCTGTGACAGCGTGATGGGTTTACATAAAGTTGTAATGAAATAGACATCTAGCAGTTTCAGATAATTTATATAAACACGAATCATAAAAAAGTGTATACCTGAACCATTCATCCTTTAGACGTCTTCGGAGGATGGTCAAAAGATTTCACTAACTTGTGTGCCATATTTCAAACCGAGGGGTTGACCACATGGGAATTCTGGTGTACAATTGATAGGAATTCCGGGGTATTCCGGGGAATTCAGAAGGAATTCCTGGGGAATTCCGGGAAATTCCGAAAAATTTCTAAAGAAACTATAGGGATTATCATTAGGTTACTTTAATTTATTCGTGCAATGATAAAAAGCATACAGTAAAATTTCAATATTTATATAAAATCATAATTCAAAGACAGTAATCCACTTCCACTGGACGAAGAAATTTAGGACCTTTGTTTTGAAAGAGTTTGTGGCGAATTTCCAATTTGAAAAACATTTTGTTAGCTACAAATAAGCCTGATGACAACAATCTTCATCATCTGATAGGCATCTGATATGTCCCTGGAGGGGTGTATTGATGAAGTTTTTGCAAATGAGTCAATAACTTCTTTCAGTGAAATAGTACCTTATTCTGAATCGAATATATAAATAAAGCATGTGGAACAAGCCAAAAAACTTTGTTTTGTAGTGTGTGCGGCCTCGAGAGGGGTGTGGTTGGGGGTAGTTATTTCATATAATCCGATAACTTCTTTCAATGGGATAGAACCTCATTCTGATTCGAATATATATGAATTAGGCATGTGAAACAGCCCAAAAAACTTTGTATCGTAGTTTGTGTGTTTGTTTTTGGGGTCAACCTCTGCGACTGCCATTATTTTCCTCAATATTTCGAAAATGACGTGTCTTGAAATTTCACTCTACAAGACGAAGGGACGCCCTTGATTGTGGAAGACAGACTAGATCATAATTGGCAGACGAAACACTGTTTGTCTTACATTGTTGCCAGCGGTTACCGAAATTGAAATGAGACGGTTATAGCTCGCGTTATACGATCTGAGTTATATAGTCAATGAATGCAGTCTTTGTATGATTTCTGAAGTTTCTTTGCAGCTCCATCATGTTATTTGGACGGTTTTATATAATTTATCGGTTTGTAATAAAAAGATGATCGGATATATTGTGGTTCAGAGTCAACTTACACCGGTGAAAAATATTTTTTTATTTTCCTAGTAGGTAATGTTGAAGGATTATCAATAATTTTTGATATTATGGAATATACGTTTTTGGGAAACAGTTTATTTTCGCTATATAAGCGATGACAAAAACGTATAAAAAGGATTTTCTCCACAGATTGAGTATCCCGTAATCATTTAGCGGTTGAAAATAATAGATCTTACTCAATAGACCATAAAATACCGTATTTTTTTCAATGACAAATTGTATTTTTTCGATACTTATTTATTCTAACGGATTCAGAACTTGATTCTATAAGAGAAAATCTCAGGAAAAATGATGCTAATAAAATAAACCTGAGTGGAATCAGACGATCCGTTCCCTTTATTTTACGATTGTGACTTGCATTATATAGATGATTTATTTTGTTTCCGATATAATAAATACCAGCCTCAATGAAAATGTGAAAAGTTTTGATATGTGAAATCCGATATTATTCATATTGAGTCATAATCATGACATGGTCTACTTAGAAGTCTAAAGTTTATGTTCCACTCAGAAATCTCAAAAAAAACTTTTGTGCGAAAGTTCCGAAATATATATCTTTCATATTTTGTCGGGTTTCCTCGGAATTCTCCCGGATTTCCCAGTTTTCCGTCATTTAGTTTTAAAATTTTATCGATATTTCTTCAAATTGACATATTTTTTTTGTAGGAATTCCGGGGTATTCCGGGGAATTCCGGGGAATTCCGAGGGAATTCCGATTAACGGGAATTCCAGTGTACACATTTTTCCTCAGTGGTCAACCCCTCGTTTCAAACCCTGCATGAGGTTCAGGTTGCATCCGATGCAATCCGATTTTCTCTTAGAGATGTCAATCACCTGGACACTCGAAAGAACACACTTCCCACTCTATGCGCAACAATGTTGACATATTGAAGGAAAAATTCGCTAAATTCAGTATGCTTTTATTGCTTATAGTGTTTGATGTGATACTACCCTTAGGGAAACTACTCCTTTCAACTCAAATAACAAATTCAGAGACAAGTTGTTAATCACAAAAACCAATCCAAGGAACGAACCGAACGTGAGGCATCTCATGGATTCTTCTCATGACTGTAATAGGTCCCACAAATCTAGTGGTTAATTTAAGAGGTTAGTTTCATAAATATCAGCAAGCTGACTACGACTTATCTTTCCTTACTGAAATGGAAAAACTTTTCCACCATTTCGTTATTTCAAATCATTCCAACTTACGACCATAATAATAATGTCATTCTAAGAGCTCAACACTTATAACGAAATTCAGTATTCAGAATGAAAAACTGACCCTAAAATGAAGCTCTCAATAATTGCCGCACATGCATTCAAAGCTTGATACTTATATTGACAAAGAATCAGTCACAAAATTTTACGATCAGAGAAACATGTGCATCAAGGAAGTTGTTTCAACTTTAACCTCAGCGATGAACCTTTCGTTATAAGCATATCGTTATCTCACAGTCGTGTTAACATTTGAACTGGCAACGTATTCTTCTGGAGAATTAATCCACATTGAAATGCGTATCGATGACATAGAATGATGAACTTGCAAAAACCTATCCATCATGAATGAAAAGAGGACATTGTTGCGGGTGGGAATTTTGCCTGCATCGAAAAAATTAGAATAATCACATATATAACTTCAACGTCGTCCACCTCTGTACCCTTACTTTATCACGAAGAGCCTCAAGAGACGAATTTGCAAAAAACTCATTCGATTTTTTTTTTATAAATATACCGAGTATGTTTTTCCAAATCGTGTTTTTTCAGTAAGCTTTGACTTTTAAAACAAATGTCATCTTTATTTCACACAATGGAAAAGAAATTCTTGAATATAACGTAAAACAAACAAAAGGCAGGAGGGGTCAGATTGGAATCATGTACATCCTGAACATCATTTCTGATTCGGATAATGTTTGAAAAATTGGTGGTTGAGATGATTACGAAACAATTTTTTTAAATGCATTTCAGTTGAAAAATTACTAATATGTATTCATTTAGAAATCGTGTTGATTTTGTATCCCAGTAAGCCATGATTTCATCAAAGAAAGTGACTTTTTTTCATCAGCAAGTACCTCGACGTCAAGAAACGGCAGTTTTCTCTGAGATTATTAGAATTCGATGGTGGCCCTCACGTTGTTCAGGAATTCCAGAAAAGCGCCCTATTCTGCATCTCTATGATTCCATACCATGAACGTGTCAATATTTCGTTGAAATGTGGAAAAGAGTCGATGAGGACAGAGAAGGAGATCACCGAGTCAGTTTCGATGTAGATAACCTCTACACCAACGTTTCGGTCAAAGGGGCACTCGAGATCAGTAACAGGAAGCTGAGATACGTTGGAAAACAGAACAGCACTACCGGTAGGAATACAGTGTAGAGTTGCTGGAATGCTGCGTTCAGAATTGCTACTTCCAGTTACCCAAGATAAATAACTACCAATGTGACCGGTTGTAGCCAACATCTAAATGGAATGGTAGGAGCCCCGTGTCTGGTTGAGATACGTCGACGACACCTTCATAGTATGGAACTACGGAGATGCAGAATGGAACGCTTTTTCAGAATACCCGAACAACGTGAGGCCCACCATCTTATTCACCATGGTGGAAGAATCTCAGAGGGAAGTGCTATTTCTCGACGTGAAGGTGAAGAGGACTAGAAATATATGGGAAACATCACCAGCGATCGATTTTCATTATCCAAATTTTTTGTCACAACATTATTTTCTTGATCAAACAAACCTTCAATTTTTATTCTTTGACGAAAACAATCCAACCAATTTCAATCTTTCTGTTTGGATTTGATTGCCTTATTTCATCTAGATTTCTTATGCGTTTATTCTTCACAATAGGTTTCAACAGGAGTTAATTATATGGACACTGGAAGTCAAAACAAATACCACTCATGAACAAATTTGAATATGACTCAAAAGATACACGGGTACCCACTGTATACAACGTATGTAGAAATATCCTATGAATGTCATTAATTTAACTCTAGTTACATGTCAAAATGGTTGAGGCTTTCGCGGCCGAGGTTATTACTATAACTACTGCTCTTCGGGCTTGAAGGCCGTCGTTCTTTGGAATTTCTTCCTGACGTTTCGCTAGCGCGAGTGGCCAGCTTCTTCAGAGGCTTATTCATCTCCGATGACTAAACAGTTCGATTTCTCAAGGCGTATTTATATTGATGCAGGTAGTCTGGAGTCTTAATTACTTCTGTCGGGTTCGGGGAATAATCATCATTATTAGTTGCCGCACTACCTGCTGTGATTTCATTAGTTATTCTTGATTTCTTCAGAATCGGATTCCAAATTCTGTTTAGAGTCAACGCTTCTTCCTTTCTGTTAAAATTGTCCGCATGTTTTTGGATCTCTATTGCCTCCCGTACCAGTCGGCTATGGTAACCCTGGTTGGGGGCAATCAGTGTTGCATTTTCGAACAGAATCTTGTGGTCGCCCTCACTCAATGCGTGTTCCGCCACCGCCGATTTGTCGGTTTGCCCCAGCCTGCAGTTCCTTTGATGCTCTTTGAGCCTTGTACCCATGGATCTTTTCGTGGTACCGATGTAAACCGGTACCGTGCATACCGTGCACCTGTGGGAAGGTTTACATCGGTACCACGAAAAGATCCATGGGTACAAGGCTCAAAGAGCATCAAAGGAACTGCAGGCTGGGGCAAACCGACAAATCGGCGGTGGCGGAACACGCATTGAGTGAGGGCGACCACAAGATTCTGTTCGAAAATGCAACACTGATTGCCCCCAACCAGGGTTACCATAGCCGACTGGTACGGGAGGCAATAGAGATCCAAAAACATGCGGACAATTTTAACAGAAAGGAAGAAGCGTTGACTCTGAACAGAATTTGGAATCCGATTCTGAAGAAATCAAGAATAACTAATGAAATCACAGCAGGTAGTGCGGCAACTAATAATGATGATTATTCCCCGAACCCGACAGAAGTAATTAAGACTCCAGACTACCTGCATCAATATAAATACGCCTTGAGAAATCGAACTGTTTAGTCATCGGAGATGAATAAGCCTCTGAAGAAGCTGGCCACTCGCGCTAGCGAAACGTCAGGAAGAAATTCCAAAGAACGACGGCCTTCAAGCCCGAAGAGCAGTAGTTATTCAAGTTACATGTGTTTGAAAAAATTATCATTTAAAAAAACGTAACGTCTATGTGATTCAATGCCTGTCGCGTCATATAGATTAGGCATTAGTTGTTTTCAATAAAGTCTTCCTATTTGATTGAATATCTATGAATCGACCGTTGGTGATTCACATTATTCGCTAAGATTTTTTATGAGCATCACTCATTCGTGTTGTGGATACAATTTTCAAAGGAAATAAAAAGATCTTTTTACATTGGTGCGAACCTCAATAACGACACCATTCTCAGATATCGTCGCCCACTCTCAAATCCGAAGCAGGAAGTCCAGCTTTCGCCAAAGTGAGAAGAAATAGGCATTTGTTTACGGAAGCCATCAGCACGACTGATTCCCTCCCATATGAAATGAATAATCTCATTGTGGCGAACTCGAACGTTTTAAGGTCGACTTTAGCAAAGATGCAGAAACGGTAATGAGTCAATAAGGAAGAAGACGAAGTGCGCGGTATGAGTGTGTGATTTGGTGGAACGGTGTGGAAATAGGAAAATTATCACCTACCCACATTCGGTGTAGCACTAGGCGTTTATAAATACGACCTAGATTATTTGTTGTATGGAAGCATTCCGAGTTGTTTTAGGCCAGTCGGTAAGTGGTTTGGCGTGTGAAACAACATTAGAACGAACAAAGCGTTTCAGTTACAAAACACACGATTTGAAATATATTTTTTTATTCGATAGTATGGCGAAATACAAAAGAACGCATGATTCATTGAATTGTTGGGTTGCTGCTATCTAGGAACATATCTGGGAGCAGTTATGAAAAAAGATGTAGGAAGTAAAACAGATATCAAATCAGAATGAGGAATGCACAACAGACATTCAACTCACTGCAAAATATTTTGTGAATGAGCGAAATCACAGAAAACTTTGAAAACGGAATATTCAACTTTCAGTTGTGACAAGAGAATACTGCTATTTGGTTCGAAAACATGGAAGCAGTACAAAAAAACAAATTGCAAACCTCTGTCAACAACTGAGGAAGATTCTGAGAATATTATAATAACAAACGTAGACCTGTAGAGCAGGACGAAACCAAAGAGTACAATAGCCAAAAATAAACAGAGAAAATGGGAATAGATTGAATATGAGCACTCGAATATCAACCAGAAGGAAAAAGAGGAAGGCCTGACTATAGTTCGAATACAATGACGAACACAAAAAATGGACTATGATGGAGTGAAGTTGGAAAAGAAAGAAATATCTCATGTAATTGATTAACCATGTTGATGATTCATTACCTCACAAACTCTGATCCTTGATAAGGATCAGGTGAGTTGCTAGCAGAAACATTTCGGGGAAGATAGGAAAATAATTCATTTCATGTCCAACAGAATCAAAATTTCGAATTCACGTCTACTCTGTCAAAATTCGAGAAATACCATTCAAACTGGACTATCGAAAATACCATTGAGGTATCTCATTTATGAAAACATTCTCCCGAACGGTAACGAACAGCAGATACATATGTTTACGCAACTATTTCGAAGTGCTTTACGAGCGTCTAAGATTTCCGAGAATTGAGCAGTAGTTGTACAGTAAAAAAGAACGAAAGAATCGTGTTGATGGAAACGAGATGGTGGTGCAATGACCGGAATTGTTTCCCAACTAAGAAAAACTTGTTAGTGACTTATTGCTTGCGCTAATGAGTCTCGGTTCAAGATACAGACAATTCAGGCGGGAGCACTATATTTTCTGTTGGAAAGACCTAAGGAGTTAGAAGAAGAATTATCCTTCACTCATTATCAACCAAAGAGAGGGAACATGTGGATTCATTATATATATTTTTTTCAATATAAATCAAACATATTGTGAAATACTCGTACTATTTTATAGGAAGAAAAGATAAAATTGTAATGCAACACATTTTACAACACATTTTTGCAAACCTTGTCAAGGAAATACTTCTGTTTTTTTAGGTACAAATTTTTATCAGACCTAGAGAAAGAACCTATACGCCAGAAGTTTTTTCTCGCTTTTCTATAAGCATAAATATAATTTCTGTAATCAACGTTGTGCCATACGCATTTTCCTCCACTTCACAGAATATATGCTTCTTTTCAAATCCAGATAGATTGCCATTTATACCAACACCTTGTCTCAAATGATTTTTTTTGCAGGTGAGCTACATTGACAAGTTTTCGAATGAATTGAACGCGAAAGCTACTGCTGGTAAGGCCATTCAATTAGTTCAAGTCAAGGATATGCAAAGTACAAATTTTCATAAAGTATTCTTCATTCAGACGCGGTAGACAAAATTTTATTAGCTCGAAAAATCAATTTGAACACCGAAGAAGATTATTATTGAAAAACACCAGACCAAAAAATCCAATTGAAATGATCAAAAATAAAAGACACAAAAAAGCAAAAATTGAACGAAAAATTTAAAATGAAATCGAGTGAAATCAGTCAGAAGCTAAACAGAAGATATTAGTAAAAGTAATTAAAACAAAGTTCCAATTCGCATGTAACCATAACGTTTCGACTGCTGGTATACTCAATCGCCTTCAGGTAATAACTGGTATAAATAATAAATTAGGCAATTTAATACTGACACACAATTCTGAACAATGACTATCTCATCAGAATCAAATTTGAATGTGTTCTATCTCTAATTGTAAACGCAAGATTGCGACGTGAATCAACAACTTCTGATATTTCACGGTCTCCAAAATAGCAAATCTCCGCAGTATTCATATCACCCCGATCACTTCTGCCGTCACAACAATATGCAAGCGGAAATTCTCACCGCATATCTCGTCAGATTAAAAAAAAGGTCAGAATTCCTCGTACTGATTCACCTTTCCCGACAAACGTCAGCACGTATTCCCATGAAGATAAAAATAAAAATTCCTGGAAACCCGATCCCACAGCCACCAAAGACATTCAACATCTGGCCTAGCCTTGGTCCCAGCTCATGGGCCGTTTCACCGCTCACAGATACACCCATCGCCCATGAAATACGGTTTGTCGAAGACATTAATAATAATCATCGAAAACAAACAACCGATTACGATCGCCAGTGAAAGTCTCAACAGAAAATCTCTAAGTCAAGGTCTGACTGAGAGAAAATTTATGTAAGGAGAACAACAAACACGACCGTCGTAATTTTTGCACTTGGCCGTAAATCGGTGAAAGTGATAACTATATTTAGACGGATTCGTATCGCCATAAAAAGAAAATGATTTGCACTGTTTTATTACTACCAGTGTGAGAGATCGGAAAGACTCATGATTATAAACCTCATATAAAAAAGCATTGTATGCACCTGATTCGATCTGTTTCATCACGTGTTAAGTAGGTTGGTAATGAATCTGAAGAAATTGAAAGAATCAAATCAGCGTACCTAATTGCCACTGTCTATGTTGCTGTGGCAAATGTTAGGATTCACCATGGTGCATATCATGTTGATACAGATTAATAAAAAAAATCTCAAATGTAAACAATCGCACGTGAATATGAGCGCCATTGAAAGCATTATTTGAGATAAGAAGTCGTCATCTTCTTGTTCCAACAGGCTACAATTCAAATACAAGCAGGTTGAGGAGTTCGGCTCTTTGATAAGAATATGATTCTTGCTCATGACGAATTAGCGAATAGAAGGGATGATATCGCCCAAACACGAGTTTGTCATTCACCAGTGGTTTTCCTGTACATTAATTGTTGTGCATTGTGATAACTGTAGGTGAAGCATTGATCGATGTTCAGTTCCAAACTGACGATCTATCGTATAGACCCTGCGACAGGAATATATTTCTTGCACCATATATTCACAATATACTTTCCGAATAGGAAACACTCGATGCTTAAACAAATTGTGATATTCAATAAAATTTACGAGCTACAAGGTGCTTCAAGAAAAAATTAGAATTTGTGTTTAGTGGAGAATGCTGTACCCTTCCAAAGAATATGCCTCATGAAATTTTTGTCAATATCACGTTTCAACAATTTCAAGTTGTAATAAGCGGACTGTGGAAAATTGGTTTTCATTATTTTTATTCGCAGCATATTCATGCAATCTGTTTAGAACCTTGTATCATTCGAAATAGTACCTATGCCTTCATAATAATTGTGATATCAACGTTGTTTTTATCTATAACAAATGCACGACAGACAGCCTGTTGAAAGTCTCCCATCAAACCTGGTTGAAAACGTCTCTTTCGTCCGGTCTCATAGCGTAGGTACATACCACCAAAATATTTATAATTATCTCAAAGACTTACCTAGATATGCAGCCGTTATATCTGAAACAGAAGAAAAACAATAATTCAGTTTGTTATCAATATTTATTGATTTGCGAATGAGACAAAGTATATCTGTATATGACTGTTATATCAGTGAAAGAAAAATGGGATTATTAGATATTGAAGTTTAAGATTACTTATTTTTCCGCGAAAACTCTCAATAATCAGACGAACTCTGTCAGAGAGCAACATAACCGAACTGGATGTTGAATTACCTGCAATCTGCAAGTAATAAAAACGCAGGGCGGGAATAGTTGAATTAACAAAAAATAGTTACTAACACTAACGCGTTGGAGTAACGTAAGATATAGAAAGACAGAGTTGGGATATTCAAGTGTCGCCAAAGTATTCATACTCCGAAATCGAGCCTAACAAGAGACATGAAGTTGATAATATTTGACTCTCTGTTTTCAGGTGCCTTACAATGAGTTGCCACATGTCATCATTGACAAACTATGCGAAATTCATTTGAAAAAATACTCTAATAGCTCTCTTCATTGATGTGAAAGATCGTAATTACGGTTATATTTTTCTGTCGCATGTCGCATGAGGGCATGTTATTCAGGATGATTAAAATGTTCAAACACTTTCGATTTCTCAAAGAATGTCCACGACAAAAACATCTCCCATGTGTTGAAAAACTTCTTTAGTCACGATACATACATAAATTAGCGCGCCTATTGATTAGTTTTATCGTCGTGAAACCAAAATTAATAATTCACTCATATTATCTTTGTCGGCCGTAACACGGTTCGAAACAGCCGCTCTAATGATCTGGAAATTGGAATTCACAAATATTTTGAGTCTCCAAGGTGTTTGCCACGTATTAACGGTTATCGCAATATTGTAGAATGAGTTTCAGTTGAAAAGGAAAATTTTACAAGACGAAACATTTGTGAGATAAATAGCTATAAGGCATTACTTATTCATTAAATTTGACATATCAACATTACAGTAACCCCAGCTTTATTTATTGCGTGGTTATAATTATATTTCACCCAGAAACTAGTGGTATTCATTTCATATTTTAAATGTTTCTGAAATCAATGGGACCAACCGACATTGATAATATCTTTTGATGATAAGAATCATGTAACAATATAGAAATTAGGCAATATACATTCGAGAAAAAAATGTAATAATCCATCATGCATCAAGATGTCTCACATACTTATACAGTGTATGGAGTAACATCATTTATTTTCCGAAATGATACTCATTTCAGAATTCAACCTAGTGGATCTACTTTCCCTTCAATGGCTCGATCTATCATTGTATATATATATATATATATATATATATATATATATATATATATATATATATATATATATATATATATATTTAAAGGCCACCTCTCGAATATCTCCAGAATATTACTGGCCAGAGTAAAGGTTCGACGTTGCTAGATATATACAAAGGTTCATTAGTCGTTGACCACA
This sequence comes from Zygogramma bicolorata, assembly GCA_032362365.1. NCBI lineage: Eukaryota > Metazoa > Arthropoda > Insecta > Coleoptera > Chrysomelidae > Zygogramma > Zygogramma bicolorata. The sequence continues at coordinate 859,123 of JAVJAQ010003765.1, read as the reverse complement.
CAGACTATAGTTTCGTATGTCTTCAATGCAGGTTTGGAACCTCCAGCTCGAATCTCATTCCTCTCAGTCGTAAAGGGCTGACGACCCGGACATTTACATGCAAAGATATGAAAGATGTGAAAGAGCATCTCCAAACCAAACCCGCTGGGATGATGTAATACAAACGTATTGACGTTGTGCCCGTTACCTCATTCATGCTCCGAGTATAGTTTCATATCGACTGTTACCGACCTATCTAGTAAATTTTTCATTTTTTTCTCGATGCGGGGTGGCTATTGTCTGAAATGTAAGAATCAATTGGAGTTTTCTGCGGAAAGACTATGTTATGAAAGTTCATTGTTTTGTGAAACGCAATCAGTTATGAAAGATTCCCTATGACCTATGATTCTGCAAAAATTTCATGAATTATTCTTATTCACATGAATCATGAAATAATACCCTGTCATTGATTCCGAAGTTTATGAAAAATATTTTGATGCCACTTCTTCACGTCAATTCGGGAGAGAAAAAATCGATTATTTTTCCCAAACTATAGGATACTATTCAACAATTCGTTGGATAGTCAGATTCGATTCAAGGTAAATGAAAACTTCTCAGAAAAATATTCCATTCCAATATTCACTACTATCAGGTTATTCGAAGGTGTATTTCATTGTTCGAAATGGACTCTCGTTAATTTTTCCCTCATTCATCGATTTTTTATTCTGTACACCATCATAGTTTATCCGTGTACAACCGAATTATCCAATCGATTCCGTCGTAAAGCATTCTCCAATCTCGTTCATGGCTACATCAGCTTCCTAGACGGATCAAAGCGAATCTTTCCCCAACGGGATAACTAAAACACTTGGATGCTGAATAAAAACCCCATTACTCGTCGTACGTGTCCCCACGTCTTGTACGCTCCTCACCAGAGAACGACGATTTATGAGAAAAACTATTATTATTATTCATAGGAGAACGCGAATCTTCTCGGCAAAGTGTGGAACGCATTATCATTCAAGGATGGTCTCGTCTTGTAACTTTCCCCTCCTCCCCTCCCAACGATGTAACTGGCGTTATGATGGATTTGTTTGTGAAGAAAGAGGCGTTGAACGATCCATTAAAACGTCGCCCGGCATCGCTTTATTACCAATAATTAGTGCTTGTTGTATTGATTCAATTCACACTTGCAAAATGTTAACGACCAATCAGTACGGTAAAAAAGCCACCATTTCACTTAATGAAGAAGTTGGAGCAAACTCATTGCCAATTCTGAATGTGAATGAAGTGACTGGTGAAAAAATATTGTTGTAAATCAAATACTTACCGCAGTATCCTTCGCCACGAGGCGGCTCATGAGTTTTAGTAATAATATAAGGACAGTTCGGACGAAAGCCCACCTCTTCCTTTAAACTTTTGAACGAGACTAGATATAAAAGGCGCACAAAAGTTAAATGAAAAAAGCATCATTTCGAAAAATCAGTAGTTTCGCCAAGAGGGCGCAACCAAGTTTTTTTTTCAAACATGTTCATGAGTAGTAGGTACCCCCAAATAACAGATTTCAGTAATTTTATTACTCGGTGTAACTGTAGAAGAAGCAGCGTGATTTTGTAAATTATTGGTCTCCATGTACAACAGGCAGAACAGGGAATTGTTGACCAATTATAAAAGTCATTTATCCTAAAGAAACATGAATTCCATGAATTTAGGTGAATAAATGGGAACCGACTGAACATGTATCTGCGCTATTTGAATGATTCTGAAAGGTAATTTCAACACGTCACTTCAAAACTACCATGAAAAGTTGAAAATAATAGCCTCTAACAGAACCACTGTAACATTCATGTATCGTGAAGCATATAATCACACCGATAATACCATTGCACAAAATACAATAAACATAAAATTGGTACAGCTCATCCAATCCATCTTGGCACAGAACTGATTACTTATATGCTCAGCAATCTCTGTGAAGTATACTGAGATGAAAAACCACCTATTATATGTGTTCACTACGTGGAAATTTATTTCTGGAAGGTATTTTTTTTTTTCCTAATGGTCTATACTAACAGTTTGCAACTGGTAAAGTTCGTGCCAAGATGGATTGGATAAGCTGTACTTCAGAGAATAGCAAATGTTTCGAAGATAATAATGAAACAATGAATGTATTCTATTTTGGATTCGTGAAATAGCACTGGAAATTAAGTCTAAATATCAATTTCTAGAAAAGGGTTCCAAAAATTTCAGTTGAAAATAAGTCACCAAAAACTTCTTGGCAATTTTTTTGGTTTTGAAAGAGAAACGATATTTCCGCATTCATATTCGTTCACCCGAAGAAACGCCAGTTAATTTCAATGTGAATTTAGCCATAACAACCGTATCAGACTTCCGCCCTCTGAAAAATGTGAAGATACACTAATCATAGATGGAAAAATTGTAGCAGAAAACTTGTTGGAAACTATTTCAAACTTGTCAGTGGCGCGTTTTGCCAGTTGGGCTGATATATTCAGGATAGATTTCCAATGTGAAGTATCCAGATTGTTTTTTATCACAACGGTTTTTGAACACTCACTTTGAAATCGATCAGGCATGAAACCTCCAATGAAAGTTTGCCTGAATAGGCTGAAAAACACTTGCGCTCAGCGCACGTTTCGCCAGCAAAATCGCCATCTTATTAATATGGATAGTTTCGTCGATGGAACAATAATTTTTGAAAAGGCTTACTATGCTCGTGACTGCTCTATGATTGACAAATCCTCGAGGTAGGTACCGCTGAACAAGAAACACTTACAACCGTGTTCTCGATCACGAAGATGATAGATTGTTCAGTGCACCTACATCGACAAAAGGTCGTATGCTAATATTCAATCAATATCTCAGCGGTTATCTAGTCTCTTTTCTTAATTCAATCTCCCGGCCATATCCATCAAAAATGAAACATGACGTAAGCCCACATTACGACACTCGTGCATCTTGTTAAACAAAATGCGAATCATAGTGATTACGAGAAAATTGAAACCTTCAATCCAACAAGCACCTAGCGTCGTCAGTCGTGACGAACAGTTCCCCAACGATATAATCGAACATGCAAAGAAATCAAATCGAAAACAATAAGACCCGACGAAAAAACTCCATAGATGACCAATTACATTCTGTAAGAGGCCATTATCGAATTAGGTACGGCATAAATTTAATTGATCTCAAAGCTATGCGGTGTAATTTGCAGTAAATTCGCAATGGAGTTTTTGCGGAGAGCGATGAAAAAATTGGCAGAGTTCAGTTCCTTATTGCCTCCGTCTAACGGTGCGATGTCCGTCGCAGGCACGGCTATTATAGAGCCCGCCGCGTGTATCTCAGCTAACTGAACTGCCTAGCGAGAGGATGAACAAACGATGGCACAGTTTCGCTAATGATGGGATGGTCGGTGGAATTGATTGCTTCTTCCCGAAGGTGGGACCGGTATCTCGGAGACAAGACAGAGACCGATGGCTCTTCAGTATTAGCGATTAAAGAATGGAAACAAAGGTTAGATAGATTCCAGTAGAGGGTATTCGAACAACCAAATCTCATCAATTGTAAGAACTGTGCGCTTTTTCCACTTTTCATAATATCAATATGAGTACTGGATCATATCGGGTCGATTTCCTGAAAAAATATGTACCCATCATGAGGAGAAAAATAGATTTAAATATGCCAAAAATGAAAATGAATCTCCCCAAGAAGTAAACGGGATAATCTTAGTTTTTTCAATTATTCATCTGTCATTGGCTTTCTAAACTACGATCTGAATAATAAGTTGTTGCGTTAATAAAAACACAGTCCTTCTGGATAGAACAGGTCAAATTAGTCAACAACTGCTCGTATAATTGAATTATGACAATCAAAAAAATTACAATTACGTTCTCAAAACTTTTGTTCAAATTCCTTTTCAAATACAATATTTCTTAATGACAATTTTCTTCATTGACATTTGTCATAAAATTTGAGATCTGACATAACAGTTTTTCCTTCATGAGGGACAGCTAACCGCGATCCATATCAAGGGAATTCATAGAGATGCAATCTTCCCCAGACAGCATCATGAAAGCAGATTCCTTTAATTTCCGTTTCCTGCCATTACTCTTTCTTCTATCATTTCATTGTCATTCTATTCTACTGTGTGATCTCCATCGACAGTAAGAATCTGCTCCGATAATTTGGAACCACCACCTGTCCGTTCCTGATGTACATCTTGTGTTCACTCTTTCGCACTTTCAAAGGTCGTGACGTGTGGTGTTATTTGGTTTAGTATGTGTCAGTATTGAACGTCAAGTAATTGTTGTTTTGAATAGTGTTCTATTATACCTGTTGCCAGATCATGGATATCTCAAAACCCAAAAAGGTACGAAGAAAAAACTTTAGGTTTGTTCTCCTTCCGACGGGAATCGTGTCCAGAACCAATCAAAGCAGTTAAACAGGTATAAACTGGACAGTTTTAAACGAGTCGACTATCACGACATGTCTGTGCAACTGGTTGGAACTGTGCTGGACACGATCTCCGTCGGAAGGAAAACAACCTTTTTATATTCATGTCATGTTTTCATAATTTGATTTGTTCAATAATTCTATTTCTTTTTATATCCAATGACAGTTTATTTCGTTTTTTCTAGATTTTTCTCGGTCTGTTTTTTCTATTGAATTTTCAAGAGCATGATTTTTCTGCAACAGGTCGAATGGTATAAAAAGTATTTTTCAATTCAAACACGTTCAACCATTAACGGATTTTTATTGATCTACGTCGGTCAATTTATCATGTGTCTTTCTCTTCAATACGCCTAACTCAATTTCTTTCATTCGATGAACATCATGACGAATGAAAATTTCACTGCCAACCGAATTTGCATCGGCAGGAGATGAAACTATTTCCGTGGAAAACGTTTGAGCACAGTGTGGATATCTGATTATTGGAAACCCCGCAATTGGGAGATGGAAATATCTCCTTACAATTTGACTCAAACGGAAATGAAGAATAACAATAAGGGTACATTTTTTATTTCACAATTCTGTGTTAATAATGCCTTGAATTGATATGATATTCCATTCGTGAAAGTAGACAAGCCAAAAATCACAGTGAACTCACTATCGATTTCTGAGAGGATACAACATTTCATCAATTCATCATTAAATCACTCGTACGAAATAATATCTATTCTCAATATATCTTGGGAGTGCTAAAGGCATAATGGCAGCAAAGAAATCTTTTTTATAATTTATATTGAGTATAAGCTAACGAAACCTGGAATAATCATTTTCAGTAGCTTGATATGAGTATCTGCAAAACCATCGTTAATCGTGAGTCACAATGGAATGTGACTTTTTTTCAACTTCATGTATCGAAATAAAAAAAATCATCGGTGTAAACGTTCAACAAACAATCCAAGCAGCATTCTTCAATAACGAACCATCACTTGACCGTTAAAGTTCGTTAAATTCATCAACATTCACAAAGCGCCGCAGGTCCTCTAGATTTCCAATAAAATATAAAAATCCAAAGACGGACGACAAAGCAACAGACAGTGAAAGGACAACAATCATTGGGATTTGCACTCTACTTAGTTAAACAAACAACTCGTTTGGCGTTGTATACGCTACCGCACTTACGCTAATGTTATAGTCGGTGAGCTAATGAATAGACATTCTCCATAACATATTCGAAAAATATTTTAGAGATTTTGAAGAGCAGTACCACAAGGCTGTCGCGGATGTATTTCATCCGCGAATGCTCATTTAATTGAAAAATCACCATCCTGTAGCATTAAATATTTTTTTTTCAGTTCAATTGAACTTGAACAAGAATAGATAAATTTTCAGAAATCTGTATCAGCCTAATCAATGAGTTCGTAGCCAAAGGTGGGTGAAGTATTCATGATGATATATGTATTAGTGCTTTTACCCCCTGTATGTATATATGTCAGTAGATATCATGAGATGTCATTCGGGTATGTCAAGACCTCGTTTTTGAATAAAGTTTAGTTTGTTCAATTGAAGCGTTTCTCCACCTAATTATTCGGCCAATAGTCACAACAAGTTTGGCGACGAGGATAAACATTGAAAACCAGTACCAGTTAAATGCAAAAGTCATAATCTGTTCCAGCTACTGAGACGCTTATTCAAATAATTCTAGGCGAATTCGAAGTATTTTTGAAACGATTCCAGACTTGCTACAAGTTCCACGATGGATGAAGACCAGTTTGAAAAGTTCTTATCAATTTTAACATCTGCTCTTGGAAGTCACTCAGCCCCAGCATCTCAGATAATACCATTCGAAAATTATGATGCCAAAAATGAAAAATGTTCTTCTTATTTAGAGCGTTTTGGGAATTATTGTGATTTCAAAAATGTAAGTGATGATACAAAAAAGGCTCAACTGTTGTGTTCATCAATAGGAAAAGACCACTACAATAATTTAGCTGCGCTTTTGGGCCCAGATAAACCTGTAAAAAACATCGATTTCACGACTCTGGTAGATCACTTCACAAATATGCTGTCTCCTTCAGTCTCAACCGTCGTCTCTCAGCATTACTTTCTCAGCGTTATTCAACAGCCACACCAATCCATCTCAGATTTTGTCTCATCACTGAAAGGAAATTTGAGAGACTGTGATATTCACGCCACTTGTACTTGTAAAAAGAAGATTTCAATAGCTGATAGTTTTCTCCGTGCTCAGTTCATCAGAGGCCTGAAAGACAACTGGATACGTGATCAGCTCCTACAAGACACATCCTCCAAAAATTTTGATGATCTTCTTAAGAAGGCAACGGCATTGGAAGCGTCCCGTTTTGAATCGAGTCAGTTGAGAAAACCCCTTGATGGTCAAGGCGCAGACACATACAATATCGGGTGTTCCAGGTCAGATAAGCGAAATCGGCACACTCACAAACAGTTCCAGTCAAATGGAAAACCCCACGTCATCGTTCACAGTCCCGAAACTCAAGAGGTTGTGTTGATTATAGGTCATTAAGCGTTGATGGTCTCTGTCTCAACTGTGGTCAACCAAATCATAGATCACGTGACTGCAGAACTAATCGCAACTCTCTAAAGTGTACCTCCTGTGGAAAAAAAGGTCACATTACCAAGGTCTGCATTACCACCTTGCTGAAAAAAGCCAAAACCCATACACTCTCGTCACAGAATACTCAAGATGAAGGTGTAGAAGAGAGTCATCTAAACAATGAATATGGTATTGTCTGCCTCAAAGATATCGAAGATCTATACAAGGTTGGACCAGATACCGATAAATACATCATCACAGTCACTCTCAATAACAAACCACAATCATTTGAAGTGGATTCAGGCGCACGTTTTTCTTTGCTCTCAGAAACCGATTTCAACAAGCTTGGACTCGATGTTCCTCTTCAATCAACTTCAGTCTCATTCCGTTCTTACTCAGATCATGTCATAAAGCCTAAGGGTAAAGTCACTGTCTCAGTCACCTATGGAAGTAAATCAATGGATGCTGATTTTTTCATAGTGCCTGCAGGGCATGACCCTTTGCTTGGACGAATGTGGATTCGTGGACTCGAAATCAGCCTCAATGAAATAGATAGTCGCAAGCACTCAGCTTTTCACCCAGTTAATGTTAATACAGTCACTTCTATCGAAGACATTCTTAAAAAGTACGCACCCATTTTCGAAGAAAGAATTGGATGTGTTCCAAATGTAGAAGTCAAGCTTCAACTCAGAGAGGGCGTGAAACCAGTTTTTATCAAGGAACGTGATGTTCCTTTTGCTTTACGAGAGCGGGTCGAAAAAGAAATTTCGTCATTAGAGTCTCAAGGAATCATAAGCCCCATTGCGTTAAGCGACTGGGGTTCACCACTAGTTGTTATACCAAAGCCAGACGGAGGCGTAAGGCTGTGCGTTGATTATAAGTGTGGGGTGAATCAAAAACTTGTAGCCGCTAATCATCCTATCCGCCGCATAGACGAAGTCCTACACAATCTCAGAGGCTCAAGGTTCTTTTGTGAATTGGACCTCTATAAGGCCTATTTACATTTGAAAGTCGATGAAGAAGGAAGCAAAATACAAACAATATCGACTCATAAAGGAACATTCAGGATGAATCGTCTTAGCTTCGGGATAAAAACCGCGCCATCAGAATTCAACCGTATCCTATCTCAATTGTTGAATAGTCTACCCAAAGTCGAAGCATACTTTGATGACATTATTTGTCATGGCGTTGATCTGGAAGAGTGTACCCAGAATCTAGTTGCATGTTTAGAACGTCTGAAAGAGAATGATCTCCACCTTAACCAGGCCAAATGCTCTTTTTTCAAAGAAAGCATAAATTATCTCGGACATGTAGTATCATTCAATAAGATCCAGAAGTGTCCAGCGAAGGTACAAGCAGTTTCTCGGATTCCTCAACCCAAGAATGTGGATGAATTAAGACGTTTTCTTGGTTTAGTTACCTACTATGCGAAATTCATCCCGGACTTCTCCTCAAAGTCATACCCGTTACGCCGGTTGCTTAGGAAAGGTGAACGGTTCTTCTGGTCAGCTGCTGCTGAGTCCTCTTTCATAAATCTCAAGTCGGAGTTGTGCAGTGATAGAGTACTTATTCCGTTTGACCCATCAATACCAGTGATTCTCACAACTGATGCCAGTCCTACAGGAATAGCTGCAGTACTTAGCCACGAAGTCGATGGTGACAAAAGGCCAATCGCATATGCCTCGCGAGCCCTGACGAAGGCTGAGTCCAACTACAGTCAGCTTGATAGGGAGGCTTTAGCCATAGTTTATGCAGCTACCCACTTTTTCAATTATTTGTTTGGCAAACGATTTATTTTAGTGACAGATAATGAGCCACTCTCAAGAATTTTTCACCCTGATCGTGCACTACCGCAAATGACCTCATCACGTTTGTTGAGGTATGCCTCTTACCTCAGTGGACTCGACTACACAGTTCGTTGCAAGAAAGGGAAAGATAAAGACAATGTTGATTGTCTGTCCCGTACCCCAGTTTCAACATCGTGTAAGTCTCAAGATCTTGCGATAGATGAAGCAGTTAACGCGTTGTATGCAGAAACCTTGCTCCAAATCTCCAACTCAGCAATCACCACAGAAACGGTGGCAGAGGAAACTGGGAATGACCCAGAATTGAAAATCCTTTTGCAAGAACTCAAGACCAGCCGCAAAGACAGCCCGTATACTATATCTGGAAATATGCTTTTCCGTTCAGATCGAGTCGTGATACCAAAAACTCTTCAAGCGTCAATTCTACAAGAACTTCATGCAACACACTTAGGTTTCACTAAAATAAAACAACTTGCCAGAAGATATGTATATTGGAAAGGCCTAGATAAGGACATAGAACGTCTTGTGAAAAGTTTCGAACCATGTGCTAAAGTCCGTCACAGTCCGCAGAAAGCACCAATTCATCCGTGGGATCAGCCAGATGAGAACTGGGAGAGAGTGCACATCGACTATGCAGGCCCCTTCGATGGTCACTTTTTTCTGATGTGTGTGAATGCTAAGTCTAAGTGGGCGGAGGTGCGCATGTTGCGAGATGCTCCGTCCTCTGCAACAACTATATCTCTCCTTGAAAGCATTTTTTCTGTTCACGGTTATCCCTTCGTCATGGTTTCGGATAATGCCGCCATTTTCAAAAGTGAAGAATTCCAAAGCCACTGTAAGGAACGTGGGATTTTCCAGAAATTCAGCGCGCCAAATCATCCTGCTACGAATGGCCTTGCAGAACGTATCATCCAGACGTTGAAAAGACGACTCAAAGCTGCAGCAGACGATCCAGCTCCTACATCTGTAAGTTACAGAGCATAATGTTCCGCTACCGAGCTACGCCTTTAGCTTCAGGTAAATCTCCTGCGGAATTGTATTTGAAGAGAAGGATTCGGACACGCCTAGACGCGATCCTTCCCAACAGCAAAGCTCGAGTTCTGTCAGAGACCAATGGCTCATGAGTTCGTTGTCTCCAAGTGGGAGAAAGAGTACAGGCGAGAGTTCACCTGGGAAATCAAGATGTATGGCAGTTTGGCACTATCATAAAAAAACTTGGACATTGTCACTACATAGTCGAGTTGGATTCAGGGCGCATTCTGAAGCGCCATATCAATCAATTGGTCAACACGCTGGTTCCAAAGAAACGGGTGGTCTTCGCATCTTCAACTCCACAACAGAGAAGGGGAATTCCGTTTCCAACATCTCCTGCTGAGGAAAGAGCTCCTTCGTCACAAGCTCTTCCCCCACCAAACGAAATGGGTAATTGTTCAGTACAACAAGATCTGGTTATTCAATCGAGTCAGAATATTCCTCAAGAATCAAACAGACCAGTTAGGCAGCGACAGGCACCTAACTATCTGAAGGACTACATTCTGTAACATGTTGAGTTTGAGTTAAAAAAAAAGTGGGGAAGAATGTAGTGAACTAGACGGTTAAAGTTGAATGTTTAGTGCTTTTACCCCCTGTATGTATATATGTCAGTAGATATCATGAGATGTCATTCGGGTATGTCAAGACCTCGTTTTTGAATAAAGTTTAGTTTGTTCAATTGAAGCGTTTCTCCACCTAATTATTCGGCCAATAGTCACAACAATATAGTTGAATCATTATTTTAATACCAAACCAATTGAATCTCAGCCTCATCTAGAATTGCGAAGTTTTGGTAGAATTCTTACCCTTCTGATCTTTTTTTGTTCAATTGGGGTTTATATCCCAAGTGCGCAAAGTTTAATAGATTAAAATGTGTGCTGCACTTCCACGATTTTCGAAGTTTTGCTTAGCAAATGACTTGAATGTATCATAATTTGAAATTGGTGAGCGTACATGAAGAATTGGAGATGGACATCATAAACACATCCGTCATATAATTACTCCCCTCGCTAATACCTCACTGAAAAAACCCCAGCACGTGTTTGTTGCGATACTTCAGTCGTGATTTTTTCTCCACAAATTGGATGGGCAATAAAATGTTGACATGAAATATTTCATAGTTTTCTAGCTCATCACATATTTGAGTTCGATTTCGAGACTGTTCTTCAAATCGTAAATTGACATTTAGGTCAGCACATCGCCTAGTGATATTACGTATACCTACTAGATTCCATCGGCGTTTCCAAGAAACACCTCGCTTTTGTCTCGGAACTCCTAGAATTTGCATGTTCGAAAAAAGTTGCTTTCGCCAGCTCACTTCGAATACTAATAAATCGGCTTTTTTATTACTGCTCGTTTCCTTATGTCACAACTGCATTTGTTGTTAAATAACAAGTGCAACAATTAAACAAACAGCCATAATAAAGAATCAGTGTCGTAACGAACTCGTTCACCGCGTGGCAGTTAAGTGATTCATCATGAAAAAAAGGTTATAGTTCAGGAAGAACTGTCATGGGTGAAAAATGGCTATTAAATCGTATCCATGAGTTGATATTATAAACAGTCTTGAAAATAATGCTGATCAGTTTCTAGACACCGCCAAGTCAACGACCTGATCAAGAGACACGTTTCCCAAAAGATTTTATCACGAAATTGAGATTTCTATATGATGTTACTCAATACTGATGCTGGAAAACTACATGTGACACTCACAAATATGAAACCCTTCAGAATTAGATTTTTGAATTAGTAATTTTCACAACAAATAAAAGAACACTTTCTTCTTCTTTAGGTCAGGCTATAAATGGCCTGGTTCACATTTTACTAAACCCATTGATATTGATCAGAACCCTAAGAAAGTTATGCAACACTTTTTATTATCGGTTGAATATTTGAGAGAGCTAACAAGGATCTATATTGAGTGGATCCTTCTATTGGAATTCAACCAATTATACACTCTTCTCACTAGTTGGTAATGAAGGAGTCAGGAGAAATATTTTTGTAGCATCAACTATACAGGTTGAAAAGCCATTGAAGTACACTTTCTTCTTCCTTAAGACAGGCTAAAAATGGCCTGGGCCACATTTCACTAAACTCACTGATATTAAATTTAACACTAAAAAAGTAATGCAACACTTTCTACTATCGGTTGAATATTTGAAAGATCTAACGAGTATCTTTATTGACTGGAACCTTCCAATGAACTTCAACCAATCATACAATATTCTCAGTAGTTGGTAATGTAGGAGTTAGTAGAAATATTTTTGTAACATTAACTATCCAGGTCTGGAGGACATGAAAAATCCGTTGTGTAGCAAAACATGTGTTTGGGTTCTCTTGAAACTTTTAAAGTGAAAATTTCACCAAAAACTGTAATAATATCTCTTTATTCGGCATGCATTGAAATCATCTTCATTGTTTGGGTGCCTCATATTTGAATTTGGGATTTATATTGATCACTCCTGAAGTAACCTCAGTTCTGGTCATAACGTAAACTGCTTAAAGTAACAATCCCTGATAGTTAAATTTTGAAACTACCAGGGACCATTTGTAACAATACTGCTGTCAATTGGGTTGAATGATCTCTCGTTGAGTAGAAATGTTTTCAATAATACCAATTATGATGATTTTGATGCAACTCGAATTGTCAATATATGTTATAGCTTCAAAAAATGTTCGATGATTCTATGCAAACAACGATACATCTCGATTATGTATCGTAGGTATTTATTGTAACCAACGTTAGTAAGAATATTATCCTTACAACTCCCCAACACATCATTCCACTTTTAAAAACCTTTACTATAAATTGTATCTCTTGAATCGATACGAAACTCTTGGGAAGAATGAACGTAGATATCGCGTGGAAATGGCTCTACAATTTTCCCAAATAAACAATAAATTTGTACAGATAGCGACTGTAGCAGATATTAAAGATGACATGGGGGAATAGTGAATGGGACTGAATCGATACGAGTAGCTTGATTTCCCTCAGGGTTATGAGATCTATTTCAATGCCGATTTATATTTCTGGCTTTATGTTTGTAAACAAGTCCAACGCGGTTGGATTGATAAGAGTTTTATGTTCTACAAGAATGGAGTAGAGTCATTCCGAGAGTTCAGTGATTGCAAAAAACGAATAATTTGGATTGATATCGATGAATACCTCAGATCTGATATAAAACACTTTTGTTACACCGATTTTTATATGTTTGATATGTCATGAAAATAACCAGTCGAATGTTATTTTTCCTTTGACTCTTGATAGTGGAACAGAAGCATTTAGCTTTCAATATCAAACCACTTGACACGAACTTGTCTATAAAACACTTTTGTTACACCGATTTTTATATGTTTGATATGTCATGAAAATAACCAGTCGAATGTTATTTTTCCTTTGACTCTTGATAGTGGAACAGAAGCATTTAGCTTTCAATATCAAACCACTTGACACGAACTTGTCTTAGGCAATTCGACTGAAGAAGCGTTGAGATGGAAGTATCTGATATTTCGTATCGAAACAATGTCCTGAATATAAGCTGCTCTTTTATCAACAATAACGAAGACGTGATCTGAAAAAAGAAGCAAGTTTCTAAAAATCTATGAACACCTACGAATGATACGATGATATCGGTATGGAATTTGTTGTGTGCAACTCTAATCATATATCCACATATTTACCATATATACTCTTTTCTCCAACCATTCATTAGAAAATGTAATTCACAAACTAAAATGAAGATCAAACATCCAATTCTCAATTCAGGAGTCATAAGAATAATTGTTATATGTAAGAGATGTTTCAATGGAAAAAAAACGAAAATAATACTATTGATTTGTTACAAAGTGTGTGCCACTTTTACTTGACCTATATCACCACATATTGTGTTGTTGAAGATACAATTTCCACCAACTTTATTGGTCGAAGTATGTACACCAATGAATGAAAAAAACTATTTCCATTGATAATTGAAAGCATGAATATTTTTTTTCTTATATTCAGTTCAAGAGTTATAAGCTTTTTTATACGTAAAAAAGCGGTTTTCGATTATTCTCTCCTTGATTAGTTTTCAGAACATTCAATCTGAGTATAAAACAATTTTCAATTTAACTAATATAATTTTCATAAAAAATGGGTCCCATAACCCGACAACAGTACGTCAACAAAATATTTCGAACTCAATGTTCTCATTAGCTGAATTAACATTTTTTGTCCAACCATATACATAGAGCTACAATTTGATTATTGAACCAAGGTTTCAGTAATACCTTTAATCGTTTAAATTTCCAACTGACTGGCGACAGAAGGAAGAGTCGTGAGGTGACTCAATTTTCTCATTCATTGTCTTGTAACAATATCACAATCTCCAGGTGCATTATCAATGTCCCTCATCCTAGTTACCCGCTCGACGAAACCGGAGCACCTTTTGTATGTTAATTGTTCGGTGTTCTGAAAATTAACAAACGTAAAGGGAATTTCGACCGCTAAAGCCGCTAATGTACGCAGCGGCGATAAACGGGAGTGATTCTAATTACCAAATTGATAATTACTCATCGAGGAAAGTGGCACGCATTAACGCTATCGAGCTTGACAGGAAACAGGAAACTAGTTGACGATGATATTACAGGGCTGAACAACACAAACATATATATAGGGCAGAATCGAAACAAAAGTAGCGATAGTCGCTGGTTGACGGAAACAACGAATTTTTAGTGAGTGACCATGATGCTAATCTCCGTCAGAGTGATTTAAGTTTCATTTCTGATTAGTGTGAAGCAAACTACCTCAATCTCAAAACGAAAAAATGCTACCCAATGATGTTCAGTAGGTCTCGATCAAAAATTAAATGAAATTTTGGAATGTAAGAATGTAAAGATTTCGGTATATTATCAGCTTTGTTACAACAAGCATGTGAATTCGGTTTCTATAGGAGCTTTTAAGAAACGAATCTCTCGCTCTTCATTCAGATAATAGTTATTTATGGTACTAGTCTGCTATGTTGAAAATAAGTCACGCGAGAGAGATTTCTCTCAGGGGGAAACATAACACACGAGTGGCCTACAATATTACATCCAACATTTGACGGTTATGACTGTCATCATTAATGTCATTTAAAACAAGTACACTATCAATAACAGTTATAACTGTTGAGTAATTAGTATATTATGCAACGATTATGTAATGATGGTTATTAATACACGAGCATTAACCGGGATACGAAACGAGCCGAAGGTGATTTATGAGTGTATTAACAACCATTACATGAGAGTTGCATACATAATTTTATCTAGACCCGATGAAAAGGGGAAAAACCTCAAATACTATATTTATATTTGTATTGAACACAATAATACTAATTAAACGCATTTCTTTGAAAAATTTTACAAAATTGCAATGAATGGTATTACGGAAAATAGAACAATGAGAAATGAAGAGATCAAAAATTAGAAAAATAAGATTAATCGAGGCCGGAATCGAACCCATGTCTCTTCCAACTAGTCGAACTAGCTAATATAATCTCAGCGGCTTGGACCGCTCGGCTACGGAGAGCTCAGAAAGTTCGATTGAAAAAATAAATAAATCACGCATTTGTCAAATGAAAAAAATTAATCATTCTAACTGTATTTCTGCCGGTGAAGGTGTCGAAGGTGATTCTCCCATATCGCTGGTATCAGACATTTTGTTATGATTATCGGAGTTTGGCTATATTCTTCTAAAATTCGATACCTACACCGATTTTGAGTTGACAAACGTCAAATGCAGAGCATGCACATCATGCTTGATTGAAAAATAGTGGGTTTCTATTGGTTGAAAATCTGTATCGTAATGGATTTCATTATAAAACGGGGTGTGGGCATATAAGTGTATTATTAGAGTACGGCTGTATATAATAGTATATTATGCAACGATCGTGTAATGATGGTTATTAATATATGAGCATAAACCGGGATACGAAACGAGCCGAAGGTGAGTTTCGTATGGTTTATGCGAGTGTATTAATAACCATTACATGAGAGTTGCATACGCTATTTTATCTACACCCAATAAATAATGAAGAACTAAAAATATGATAATAGTAGGTATTTATATTGAACACAATAATAGTAGGTAATCAATCGTATTTCTTTGAAAAATTCTACAGAATTATAATTAATGGTATAACTACGGGAAATACAACAATGAGAAAAAAAAATTAAAAAAAGCCTTTGCCGAGGTCTGGAATTGAACCCGGGACGTTTGTGGTCCCTGCCCGCGCCGCTGACCACTCGGCCATGAAAGCATATTCGACTTGAACGAAAATAACAACATATGTGTTGCATTTGTCAAATGAAAAATATAATCCTTTCGATTGTATTTTTTTCTTGTCTGAGACATCTGTGGAGGAGTCGCTGGTAATTCTTCTATATCACTGCTATAAGACATTTTCATTCGATTATCGAAAATTGACTGAATTCTTCAAAAATTCAATACCTACTGATTTTGACTTGACAAACGTCAAGATGCAAAGCTTGCACATCATGCTTGATTGAAAAATAATGGGTTTCTATCGGTTGAAAATCTGTATCGTAATGGATTTCATTATAAAACGGGTGGTGGGCATATAAGTGTATTATTAGAGTACGGGTGTAGATAAATGTATTTTATTTACGACTAATATATAATGTAAATATTATACTTGTGGTTCCTACAGTATAATGCCATACATGATTACCTTAGGGAATAATGGCGGGGGATTAATAGTCTTTATTCCTTCTTGTAGTCCTATTACAAACTTTCTCGAATTGAATTTCCATGGAAATGATAAAACAAAACTCCAAAGTGTCAGTGTCAGAGTATTTATTTACTTGTTCATTTCCAGAAAGTGTATAAATAAATAAGTCGTAAATAAAGTATCAAATAATGACTATTATTCTCGCGGAATTTTTCACTGATCCGGACGTCTCAACCTGCTTGTAATCGAATTATTTGTGTTTCGGTTTTCGATGAATATCTGAATATTTTTCCATTACAGTTAGCTATTTAATAATTGAGCAATGCAACACCAAGACTGACTTGCAGCTAAACTTCAAGAAGTTATTATATTCTAAATTTCTTGTGAGGACGGTCAATATTATCGTAACATGAACTGTGTAAAATATTTCTTTCAATTCGAAGCAACTTGGAACAACACTATTTATGTCATCTAATATTTAGATAATCATGCAAAGCTCCAATCTTATGTTATCGAATTCTATGATTCCGATGATATGTATTTCATTATCTCCTGGTGAAAGGGTCGTACATTTTATGTTTCTGATTTGAAAATTGGTTCAATAAATATATATAAATTTTTTACATTGGCAGGAAAAGTTGAGATACGTCCCTTCACAAACCTACAATCGGTAATATTGGAACCTTTTGTGATGATCTGAAAACTTAAGGTCAATTACCCTAACAGCAAACTCAGAGAACTGAGAGAATTGATAATGTAGTTGTAGTTAGTGTAAATTATCTTTCTTTGGGATGCTATATTTTTAGCGAAACGTACATCTAGTGCGAGGTGCGAGTGATATCAGTTTTTTCCTTGGGCATATATACTCCCACCAGCGGATGACAAGCGACTCAATATTATAGCGTGTGAAACCAGTGTAGTTTTTTCAAACACCTTTCGTTAATTTTTTTTTTTGGCCAGGGCCCATTGTCAACATAGGTTTCAATTGAAGTAATTTATGTCACTCTTCTGATTTTTAAACATTAAAAGGTATAAACTCATGAATAAAAAAAAATGGGTGATGGGCGTTGTTGTTAATTTTGAATATCATTTAGTTGTGCTCGATATCGCCTGTATCCCAAATTCCACTAGTTCCTTTAGAAAGTTTATCGAAATATGCAGATCCATGCAATAAAATTTCGGAAATCACCATGAAACATTGGTAATGTGGGATGAATTCGTATATTATTTGAGAATTATGTTACGAAATGTCATGAGAAATCACTATGGTATGACTATGATTTGGTTGATTTACAAACCATTTGACATCTGAAACAATACAATAAATTTCCAAAAATCTAATTTCACGGTGGGCCACTACAGTTAGAATGATTCATCTCAATACATATACGCTCAAATCATGATGTGAAAAAAAAACTGATGACCCAACTAAGTTTTCCGCCCACCTATATCCAAAGTATATATTTCCTGGCCTCATTGTAAGGAGCAGAGTCGTACTTTCACTCCCTAGGGAGGAGAAGTAGAGGTGACGTCATGGTACGTCATTAATGGAATAACTTATACGACTTCGACGACCTAAACTATATTCCATTATATAAGTTTTACAGTTTATTTATAGAACACCCTGTATTTTGCAAAATAGTAGAAATCAAAGAAGAAAGTAAGATATTTTCGAGAAGTAACTATACTGACAAAATAAATAGTAAACGGCAAATATTATCATGATAGAGCTATAGCAATACACTATGTTCATGATTACGCAGAAGTTGCCTGTGAGTCCCGGTAGCGCAACGAGTTGGTGCACCGTTCACTGTGTATGGCTGTAGGTGTTGGTTCGAATTGCGGCGTCGGCAGCTTTTTTTCTTCCTTTATTCGATAATTTTTTGTTTTGTTAGTTCTCCTCATATTCCGAATTTCAGGAGCATGCTATACTGTTTTAGTTCTTAAATAAATTTTGTTTGTTAGCTGCATAAATAAATTATTTGAAAATGACTTATTACTTGAGGGAGGCGAAAAAATCGTATGAATAACATGGGGGTAAAGTGCCTCTTCGTCCCTTGAATAATTACTTCAGAAGTAGCACTTTTCTCCCTTATTATACAAACAGCTCTTTTGCATGAACGCGTATTGTCATCATATTCCCTATACACCACATTAAATTTCATTCATACCATAAATCTAATAC
Source organism: Zygogramma bicolorata (assembly GCA_032362365.1). Lineage (NCBI taxonomy): Eukaryota > Metazoa > Arthropoda > Insecta > Coleoptera > Chrysomelidae > Zygogramma > Zygogramma bicolorata. The sequence goes on along the minus strand of JAVJAQ010003765.1, from coordinate 840,376 downwards.
CTATCCGAAAATAGACACAATGCGACGTCCCTTAATAGATAAAATTATAGTTTGCAAAAAAAAGCTCCAATACTTCCCGGTAACAAAGCTCGGCTATAAATAACTTCGATGTCTTTTGTAACATGTGTAACAGTAAAAAAGTATGACGTCAATGTTGATGTCGCAGTATAGGCTACAGTCAGCTTAAAAAAGGTCTTCGACGTCGGATCTTAATCTTAAAATAGTGTCTAGTAGTCATCCGATGTGAGAGTATTTGAATTTCACAGGTACTTATGAACTGTACCCTTTATAGCGGTATTAAATTTTGAGGAGGTGTCCAGAGGGCTATTCATTAGGGATTTTCATTCATTTCCATATGTTCTTTAAACTATTATCAGTTTTCATGTTTTCACAGGTTTCTGTGAACATAAAAATGCTGGACAGTTGCTGATTCAACATATTTTCCCAAAATGTGTTTCCTAATAACTTTAAGATCGTATTAGTGGTATTAGTAAACGTGATCTATGGTATTATCCTATATCATGTTTATCTCGATGTTTGTCATATATTCATGTAGGTTGATTCGGCACCGAAGTTCGCGGCTCATGACCGAAAGGTTCTGAGTTCGATCCTCCAATGGAGAAGATATTTTCTCGTAATTTTATAGGTCAAATCGAATGAAACTCTGCATGTTTCATGAGTGCCGGAGTGGCTAGAGTCTAGCTTGCATAAATCTTACAAAGATTTCTGAAAGTTGTTCGTAGGTGATCGACGATAATGAATTGGAGGATTCAATAATGAGTGAGTAGGCTACCACCGAACACCGAAACGTGAGATGAGTTCGATAGGACTGATAGAGGTTTGGTTTTTAACAATACATGTCTGGAAGTGTGTGAATATTAAATATTTTCCATCGAGAAAAACGAAGCCGATATTATATTATGAGAATATGAAAATAATGATAAGTGATGCCTATAGTGTCATCACTGATTCAAAGGATTCTCAAAAAGTGTAAGGGAAAGAAATATTTAATTCCTTTATATTTACATAGTGGAATGTTATTTCATTCGCTTTGCCTCTATCGTGATTCAGTAATATTTGTTTTTCAATAATATCCCTTGTTTTTTATGAAGCACATAAGTCCAAAATGGAATGACAGAAAAAAAAATTCTTATCGATGAGTCGATGAGGGATATGTCTATTAAGTTGATATTTCCTGAGTTGATGTTGAAATGGTTTCAATCCATTCATCTATATCACTTCTCATTTGTATAGATAGAAGCATATTGTAAGAAATCATTTCCAGAATCAAGAAGTTCATTAGTTCATTAGAGGAAATGACATTCTCATGATTTTTGCAAGTGAATATTTCTATCTCCATTAGTTCAGTTGTTTGGACAAAAACAAATTCTTTAAGATCGAATCGTTCTCGAATAACTTTCTTGAAGAAATATCGTGATATGTGTTGAAAGTGGGGCGACTCGGTAGTTTAAATAATTTGGGGATGAACATAACGAATTCCTTCTTTTTAGAGATTCCCTCGGTGTTTTCTGAACCTTCCAGATTTTTCATTCGCATCAATCTTGAAATTGATAGATTGAAACATATTACTGAGGAATAAACAACGTTAGCCTAATATTAAGTATGCTGTTCGATTTCTCGAATATCTGGGAGTCAACCGTGATTCAGTCTATCGATGAGCTATCTCTATCCATTTAGAAATCGCGCATCATTCAAATAACATCCATCAATATCAATTAAAGCCCCCTTCAATCATCGAAAGTTCCAATCTCACCGGCCGGCCGTTCGTATCATTATACTTTCTATTCGGTTAATTAGTGATGTTCTTTTTTTTCTTTCTTCTAATTCCCAAACGATTAACTCCGTAGATAATCTCTAGTTCGATGAAACCGTACAGGTTCACCTTCCTTATTCATCGAATCATACACATCGGGGTAACTATTTTCGAATTGCCGATTACTTTCCTTATTAGTCGCTACCCAAGTAGCTCTCTCTTTGTAAGGCAATTATTCGAGCTATCAAGATCAAGAAGTTTTCGAATATATCATCTGGATCTAGATAAGGACATTTCGCGTTTCTTTGAATCCATTCCTACAACTCTTCACTTCTTTTACATTCATAAATCGCCGAAGAAATAGTGATATATATCAGAGATTGCTCTGAAGTCTAGTCTGCGAAAAAATCAATTCCAATATTTGTTTTCAGTAGGTTTCTTCAATATTTGTTATGGCCTGTACATTGCATAAATGGAAAATGAAATAATTTACTGCCAGCATGAACTGGAGCTATACTTTCACTAGATAGAAATACAGAAAAATAATAGATCTATGAAATATTTGTTCAAACCACTGCTCGAGCAATGTTTTTGCACTGAAAAAGAAGAAGAATCAACTATGCAATGACAACCTGTGAAAAACAAATAGAATCTATATTTCGTGGAAGATACTATCCACAGACCTACTATTTATCGGATTGTTCCGCCAAGCAATTATTTGATTTCAAAATAGTACTAGAACCAAGCTTATATGTTAACGGCTATCTAAACCTACTAGGTGCATTCAACTTCAGTATCAATTCAATTCATTGTTAGTTCTCTCTGACATAATCATGTATTTCACATATCTTCTTAACTTTTTTCTTTAATGACTTTGACCCCGCATAATATTCGGAGTACTTCAAGAATGTTGTTTATGGGATATTAAATCTCCTCAACAGAAACAAAACAACCTATTAAATGGATTCAATTATCTGTGATGTGTTCCAGCATACATTTCTTAGTATATCTGAACACTATTTCCCAATCTTTATGATTTATGGCCTGCTACAAACTTCTTTTAGCGGAAAAAGTTAAAAAGATCGACACAAGTGTGTATCACGCGATAATATTGTCTCAAAATTATATTGCAATTCATTTCCGATTTCTACTTTGGAAACGGCATCCATTATCGATGATTTTGAGTATCCCTGTTTACTCAGTCGGTTGTTCGACCGCGTGGGTAAAGAAGCTTGCATTTGTTTGATGCCCGCTACTCACATGGTAGTTCGAATTCTATCTTGGACAGAGAATTTTCTGACTTGTCGTCGAGGACAAACGTGAGTCTGAGCGAATGTTTGAAGTGTTGGTTGTCTAGATATCAATCCTAAAACTTGAGGTATGTCTATCAAATACGCCAATCGACTCGGTAGTACTGTGGGTTTTTTGGGTTCCCCTATGGTTGGAATACAAATACACTATCGAAAAAATCAGATACTCTCATCGGGCACTACGGCAGTTATAAACGTAAAGGCGGATTTCCACCAAACTGACAAAACAGAAACAAAACAGCAACTGTGTCGATTTCGACACAACAAAAACTTTTGTTGTCAAAATAAGACACATTTTGAAGACTCTGTGTCCCGAGTTACTGTCAACAACGAAAAGTCCCGTCGCCAGGCGGAAAGATCAAAAGGTTTCGGTGTTTTGTCTCTGTTTTTGAAAACAGAGTCTGCTATGTGGAAAGGGTTGGCGACAATAGTTCACTATTTTGTTCTGGTATGTGAATGTGTGAAATGATGATCTCAGTTCTCCATTTATGCCTATGTCTTCATGTTCCATATCTGCCATAATTTTGACCGTTCCATAATCTATTCGTCTTCTCAAAAATGATCTCATCCAATCTCTTGGTTGTTTTCGCTTCCGCTTCTTCTGCTCAAAAGATTCGATTATAAAGACACCGCACGCCATTATAAAAACATCGTCTAGAGAAGGCATGATGAAAAAATCGTGAGGTGGAAACGGAAGATAATACATGAAAACAAAACACGCGACAGACTGATTTTTTGAAAGAATTTGAGTTTCGAGATTGTTTTCGAAACTACAAGTTTTTTGTTTCTGTTTTTGAAATTGAAACTAGTCGCAAGCGAGTCCGTTTGGTGGAAATTCGCCTTTAGACACTCCTTGCCCACACAGACTCTGGTTCCTGTGCACACTGGTGACAATGTTCAATAATGGAAAAAAATAAGCTCCTCCGTCTGAAAATGTTCACATAATCAAATATCATATCAAACATGACAACACTCAACACTGATTACTGCATATTACGAGCGCTCTGAACTAGATTTCAACCAAGCGCACCAATAAAATACTACCCCAATTACGCCCCTCTATATTCACTACCGTCCGTCCGAACACAACAAACTCATCCTGACTCGTTCTTCTCCACGTTGACCCAATTATAGGAAGCAACTTGTTGATTGTCGCCGATATGCGAAGGTTCTCCTGATCTCGATTTTTCATTTTCCATAACGGCAACGTAATGGAAAGACTATACCGTTTTTGAAAATCAATCCCAGGCTTCGCTCATATTCCGTACCTTCGTCAAAGATAAGTAGATTTTTTTTCTCCTGATAGAGAAATATGTCAAGGATCCGTCTAGAACGAGGAGATGTAGGTATTGTCTGATGGAGATTCGGGTCATGCGCGAAATTATTACAGAGTCGAACACTGGAAAGAGTAATGGGATGCATCTTTATAACTCGCTAAATAGAAACATTTCATGAGAGTTTGGTGTCAGGTGTGTCTTATCTTTTATGAATATATGTACTTTATTCGTTATTCAAACAAAAATGTTTTGACTAGTCATCGGGCTTAATACTGGAACACGGTAATCACAAATACATGCAAAATTATATCTACATATATGTTGAGGAGGTCAGATGAGACAGACACATGTATAATCATCAATTCACAATAATCAGTGTATAGTTAGAAAGAAACATGTGCAAAAACAGATTCTGAAAGATACATATTAAAACTGATTTGAACAGATATAGAATTCAACATTCTTCAATTGGAACTCTTTTATGTCTTGATAGGCTAATAGACAGCTCCCTGTAGGTGATGATTCAGCATACGTTTCATCAGTTGAGATAGAGTTGAATAATTTGACATCCATCAAGTGGCTATTGGTAGATGTCAACCTGCTGTGAGAAATTGCGATATGTCCCAGTGGAATAGTTGTGCCTGTCTCATTTTACTCTATACTTACTAGTGTGAGTTTCTACGTGAAAAAAAATATAATGAATAATAGTCGACAGAAGTGTCAGAATTCGATAAGCCACAACTTGCAGCTCTCACTATTTGGTTTACTCACAGAGACTCGTGAGGCTCTTTTCTGGATGGTGAATACTGATTGAGTAAGGCAAGAGAGGCCCCAGTTGATAAAAATATTTATTATTAAACTATGGAATAATCCACAGTAGGCTGGGAGAGCAGCTTCAATGTCCACAGTTGATTCTGGTGCCATGAATGCAAATATAGCTTCAGACAGTCGTCTGTTTAATTGCTGAATGTGATCTTGTGAAATACTGAAGGGTAGAAAAGTACATTGTCGCCCAGCATGCCCTGAACAATGATAACAAATTATTGAAAGCATTCAGTAACACAAAGCTACTCGAGTCTACAAGAGTCTAGAAATAGTAAAATACAATAATAGTATGAATGATCTGATCTTAGTTCATTGTTGAGAAATTAATTGGAATAATTAGTAGTTAAGAGACGAAGTCCATATCGGACCAAGAAAGATCTTTACGGGTAGTTTTTCCACTGCCTCAGATTTTGGAGTATATAAATAGATAACCCTAGTTTCTAAATTTAGTATCAGTTTTCTTCTGAAGATGCTAACCTTTTTAGAGAGTTGCGCGTCAAGTGCAAATATAATCAGTTTGGTGTTAGGGTAATTGATCTCTAAGAAAAGTTTCCAACTCAGACTTGGATCGATGATATGTCCTAAAAAAATCGAATATTATTTTCAACATCATACCTTCTGCCTATAATAAGTGTATTGGTTTTATTTTTATTGAGTCTCAGTTTTTTAAGTGTGATCCACTCTGTGAATTGATACATAATATAATTCGTTAATTTTATATATAAATATATATAAGCACAGCGGATGCTTTTCGGAATTGTTGTCAACAAAAGTGACAACAACAAACGAGTGTAATGGCAGAAAACTTCGGTTATCAGACGTTCCTCGTGAATCTCGCACTTTGTTGCAGATTTTCAAAAGGGACACGGTGTTTGAAATATTTGAATCTCGAGATGCTTCTGAATGAATATTTCTGTAAACGAAGATACTAACTCGCAGTTCTTTGTAATTGTGAGGACTAAACTCCGCCTTTTACTGTATCCAATTGGTGTAAATTGTTGTCGTAAACTTCTGTTCTGGTTATAGTAATAAAGACGTGTATTATCACTATATACTCGTCCATCCAGAAATATGTGATTTTTTTATTTTTCATCTGTAATAGTAAGAAATGATGGTGGTAGTCAAGAAAACATTTGGTTATACTCATTGATAGACAGAGATCAATCTTTCTACAATCTGAGAAGAAAAGTTACACCAAAAAATGTAACGCAGTTTCTGGCCAAACCATACTTCAGCTCCTGTGTATGCTGTGTGTGAATCATCTCATTAACGAATGTGAAGTACAGTGAGTGTGTTTTGCTCGTTATGAGTTACTACGAATCCTGTTAAAATTATTGAATTTATTGGTGAATACACTCTATCTGCAGGTACTTTTCTCTATTCTGATTCTCGAAAAGCTCGAACGTTCTAGCGGAGAATATTCATATTCCTGAAGTTTTACAGCAACAGTGCTACCCTGAATTGTGAACCCATGTGTGATTATGGATTGTATCTTCTCAAAGTAGAAAATTGAAAGTTGTTTCACAATTAGGGTATCTGCTAGCGATCTGAGATACTCTCGTGTCTTACATAGCTGGATGGTAAAAATCCTTGAACAGTGTAAGCTATACTTCCATCTATATTGAATTCCCAACTGAATTATGCGTATTCTCGGATTGAGTCAAATTTGTCATTTCAAAAATGAGGATGAACTCGGACCCTCAATTGAAAACTCCCAGATTACAACCAACGAGCCGAGTCCGTCTCTGCCTTCAGTTATTGATCTGCCCGCCGGAACGGCGGACCATTCTGGCCCAGCATCGCCGGCGCTTCTCTCAGTTCGCGACCTCATCTCCGGAGGAGATCGCCCGACCACCACCTGTACCACCGATTCGTCGCCACAGTGTGCCAGACAGTGTGTCCGAAAGCAAGAAAATAATGGGCAATCACCGCTACTCCATCGGTGCGACGACCGGATCGGGAGGCCAGGGGCCTTAATCGGGCCCGGAGGGCCTGAATGTGCGCCTACCACACCTACCCCAGCAGCCGGGGGTCGCGCGGCGCTATGGGGTGGACAGCCACCGCTGATCAGCCGGTATTTGCCACGATTGTTAGCACACTTTTTTAGAATAGGTGTAGTGCTTTTTACATGTTTTTTTTTGTTTTTTTGCTTTTTTTAGACTTTGTTCTAGCTTTGCCTGATGATTAATCAGCAAGTTTTCCAAATATTTCCACTCCAAAATATAGTAACAAGAATATGGTGTATCTACTACTCATTGAAAAATAATTTCTCATACAAGTAAATGGAGAGGGCGGTATTCCCCTCCTATAGAAAATGTGTATATTAATTTTGGTTATTTTTTTCAAGCATACCTAATGGTTATTAAACTCTAATTGAAGGTCATAAGTATATGTAGCGGACTCTGTTTTGGATAGTTTCACATTGCTCTTTATTTTTTATTTCATTTCTATTATCTCCTCAAGCTCTGATCGACAATGGGAAATTTTCTTATTGTTCACTATTTATGTATTTTTCTATAATTCGTGTCAAAATATTGTCAGATGGTAAAACCTCTAGAATAGATAACAAACATATTGCTCTGTCTTAGTTACGAATTCTATCATGAACAAAATATTTCAAACAAGATCTACCAACATATCCGTCATTGAGTTTCTGCCAATAATGTACCTTAGTTTCTCCTTAATATAAATGTTATAATTTATGCCTAACTTAAAAGTGAGTAATGCATAAATTAGTTGGCGTATAAGGGAGTAATTCTGTAACATAAGCCTTTAAGGTTCAGGCAGAAATACCAGTTAGTGCGTACCACAAAAGTAATATGTACTCACCAGACACATGATGACGGTGTTCTATTTCATTTTGTAGTTACTCATATCTCTCTCTCTCACGAAATACAAAATTGAAATCAAAACGGTATGCCAAAATGATCAAATTCTGTTTGTCAATGAAAATAAGCTCATTTGAGTAACAAGCTGTTCATTCTTTTGAAATTCTCTCATCCTATTGTGGCCAATATCGCGCCATTGTCATTGCCACAATTTCAACCCCATTCAAGAAAAAATTGAGCCCTTGATTGAAACGCGCCTCCAATATAATTCCAGGATTTTAGCTCCAAGTCAATATAGCCTCAAACAATAGTCTATTCATAGCTCGTGAGGAGCTTTCGGTTATTCATTTTCTCGAATGTTTATTGCCTACCCCTGATTATAATTAATTTGAACAAGGATTTTGAAATAATATCGGTCAACAAGTAGGCGATTTATGTCCTCTTAGATTCCAGGAAGTTATTAGCTTCGACAATGAATCCATCTTGATGTTGAAATAACCGTTTCAAAAGAATGAATAATTCAAAAGTTGGCATGTTTTTCCTTTCAAAAATATATTAATATCATAATATAGTCAACATGTATTCCCGTTAAAACCCCTTTGCCTGGTACATATACGTCTTGGTGGCTCTGTATATAATGGAGATAATATTTAAATATTTATAATGCGTCCACGATCAAAATATAAATGGTAACAATTTATTAAATAACATACAATACATAAATGTATTTGTGGCGAATGCGGTGAACGAAATTCTAATTCGAAAAGGCATCCATAATTCATGATGCTGCCGTGATTTCAAAGGATGATCCATTTTATCCTGTTCATGTTGTAGAATGGGGCAAGAACGAAATGAAGTATTTCAGTATTTGAGTCTGACACCATTACCGCTTTGAGAAGTTTCGATTGGGGTTTGCCTCTCAGAGATTTCAAAGGAATGGTGCAATGAGAAAAAGCCATGAAATTATCGGTCTTGGTATACGAGATAACTTGCAAGAAACATTGAAACCTTCCCTTTTGTCGAGCTAGAAAGTATAATAGCCACCGAATCATACTTCTCACTGATACATGAGTACACCAGAAGGAATGTTAAAACCATTATAAAATCTCTTCGAAAATATACAGCAAGATTCTACAGGAGCGCAGAAGGCCATACATACCATTTTTGAATTTTATTCCGACTTTCATCTCGGATTTCCGACTTTCATCTCGGAATTCCAAATTTTATTTTGGAATTTCAACTTTCAACTCGGAAATCCGATTACAAAAAGTCGGAAATCCGAATTTGAATTGCGGTCGGAATTCCGAGTTAAAAGTCGGAATTCCGAGATAATACTCGGAATTCCGAGATAAAAGTCGGGGTTCCGAGATAAAAGTTGGAATTCCGAGACAAAAGTCGGAATTATGGAAAAATGAAATGTGAGAAGGGTATTGATGGCCCTTCTGCGATTCCGTATTATTCATTTGAGCTCAAATATTCTGCCATTAACACTTTTTCACGAAACATGATAGAATAATCGTACTTATGAACTTTCTTACAAGCATCTTGAGAATCGTTATCCAACAATAATTATTTGAATGATGGTCATATTCTATAAATGCCTTGCTTTGTCTATCCTTCCATCTACTCGTAAAATATAGGAAGAATTAGTAGCGCTCCTTGTGAGAGAGCAGGGTATTTCGTCGTACCGGCAAATCCTCCTGTGCCTGCGCTCAGTGCATGACGTAGTTTTGCCAGATATGGAAGTGTATTTTCAGATCTGTATATTTCCTTGGATATTTGCTTATTGGGCCTCTCCTTTTTGGATGAGCGCAATTTTCCAGTATTTTCCACGTCGCGTCGTATCGTTGAAACTTAAGTTTGAATAAAGAAAACTATTTTGCGAGCATTCGTTCGAATATGTAAAATATGTATGAGAGGTCAAATCGTTCAGTTTTCGGAATGGGTTTCACGGCAAAAAGTATCCTGATTATAAAATCCCTTTTCAGTATTGCTCAATCTGATGTATCTAACAATAATTATAGAAATAGAAGTTAAGTATATTGTGTAAATTCAAAAAATCGACAATAGTTTTTTGGTGAATTTGATGAACAGACCTCACCTGCCGATTAAATATGTCGTTGTTTGGTTTTTTTCGCGCCTACGCACTTCCAGCATTCAATTCCTAATTTCAAGCTGGAAATTCTCAGATATAATTGTCGACATAACGATACCGACAGATCAAATAAATTTGTGAACCTGTATCTTTCTTTCTTAGAATTTATCTTTTGAACTAGACAAACTGTGTCGACTTGCTGATTCCGGGAAAGTTTGATGCTTGAATATTTGAGCCGATGACACGAACTGATTCCAAGGTTGGAAATCCCATCCTAATCTTATCTATCTCACATTGTCATCGTACAGTGAATCGAGAAAAATTTCAATTGGCGTCAAAAAATTGGTTCCAGAAGTCATATAAGAAGTCTATATTTACTTCTCGATATTTATTGAAAAAAGAGTTCAAAATGGATTTCCCCTTTTACCATCAGACACCCCGTTACGAACGCCAACCCTCGAGAGTCGAAACTTGTCCGAGCATCTGATTAACGAGACCTTACCTTTCAAAGTGTGAATTCTAGTACCGAGGCGGGGAATTGAACCCCGATATTTCGCTCAACAGGCGGTCGTGCTCACCTCTACAAGATGTATAATGTGGGTTGCTCAGATCGCAGATCATCTCTGGTATAAGATTCAAAGCTCTACAGCAGGTAACCATAATTATAAAAGGACGAATTCTGAGTCGAAAAACTAGTAAGCTGGTATTTCTTTCTCTTCAAAAGGTCTCAGAAGAGAACAAATACAACTCTGATATGAGAATTTCTACTCCCAAACTCTGTTTCTGTTCACAACGCAGCGCTTACCGTGATCAACGATCGAAATTTCTCCTATAATGTCGCCATTATGCGATCAAAATGACAATCCAAATTATCGTGCGCCTAGTTCGGTAGACAAATTAATGGGCTAATGGTAATAGAGTAGAAACCGATTATTAAATAATATTTATCGTTCATGGAAAATCATAGCTCGTACCGTAAAAGCTATCAGTTTTCAACCGCATTAAAATATTAGTCAGGGAGCCTCTGCGGTTTTATGCTGCTCGGATATACAATGAGATAATGTTCAACAAAAAACCGTTGCATCCTACACTGAAAACTAGAATAATCGAATGAATCGCCATATACATTTTTTAAATGCTAATGTTTTTCCATCATGCTTGCTATCGCTCATTCGCTTCAAACCAACGGGGTTGAGAGTCCTGCCTAATGTCTTGTTGCTAGTCTGTTTCCGAATGGATTATTTACTAATCTTCATACACGCACCCATAGAAGAATATTTATGTTGATATTGTTCATACCCAAACCTTCTCAGGCATACCAATAACGACCCAATAATATTGAATGAAAGGTTCGGGAGTCCATTGGGGAGATTCATCTCAATTTCCTCATTCAGATTTGCTACTTTTTTTTCAGCTTTCCGACCCAACTGTTCTGTTGTACAAGTTTCAATAGGTTCGATAAAACAGATTTCATTTTCTAACCTTTTCTAAAAAAAAAAAGATTTTGTGCATGCGTTTATAAGACGATTACACTCCAGGGCAGTGGTTCCCAAAGTTGTCTAAACTACGACCCATTCGAAACAAGTTACAAAACCCACCTCTAGGAAATTCAACAATATCAAATACAATTTTTAATACTTAATCGAATGAATACATCAAAAAGTAATTTCATTAACTTCAACTCGAAATACTTTTAATCTCACTGAGTTTGATATGTCCAGTTTATTTCGGTATTCGCAGGGCCCACTAAAAATTCACTCGCAACCCACGAGTGGGTCTCAACCCATAGATTGGGAAACTTTGCTCCAGACATCTTCAGTTTCATCTTCAAATTGAACATCCTGACCACATCTAATCCCACTTCACTTGAAAGAAGTTGAAAACATCAACTAGGAACTCTTGTATACCTAACCACACCTGATAACAAGCCCCCCAAATATCATTATAAAGTTGTGATATTAATTTGTGCGATATCTCCTGTGATTTTTGGGACGTAAACAGCTACTTGTCACCACGAAAATGACGCTTTGTGTATATTCATACGTCTCTCTGTGTTCATGTAAGGTAGATAATAGATAGTTCCATTGTTGAAAAAATGAAAACCCTATATTGTGAGATTGTGAGTTGGCCTACGAACTATTTGTGATGCAGACATTCGGAAAAACAGGCATTCCCTGACGGACGATAAATAGAACCGAGCGTGTTCCTGCTGCACACATGCAATTCTATTATAGATATTTACGACCAACTGTGATGCGGACAAATTAATAGATATGAATTAATAACTCATATGGAAACGAGTAATGAACGATTCCATGCAAATTGATTTGCGAAATGGAAATGCCGCTCCGACGAAATCAATCGTTTAAGAACAATGACATATTGTGATGAAGTCTATCTCTAAAAATAAAATTCTATAGTCTGGGCAATGCTGATGATTTTTTCTCCCCCAAATGGAAAAAAACAAATTTTTTTCGAAGGAAATAATCATTTCGGGTGTTGATGATCACCCTCTGGGGGAAGTTTGAATCACAGAGCATTTGAATAATTCCAAAAATACTGGCGTCGGAAGGCCATACAACTACAGCAAAATAGCATATGATAGTTCACAAGCAATATATCAATGAGCACAAGACATATCGAAGATATGCCGTCCTTCGGAGTCCACGGATGTTGGGCCCGTAAAAGATCCCTACCTCTGGTTGGAATACCAAGGGGTTCGACAAAATTTTCGGTTGGGGAAAGTGTTCTCACTGGCGTCGGATATTGGCCTCGGTAGCGAAAATAGACCGACGTTCAATAAAAGAATTGAATTGAACTAAAATTTTATATGCTTTTTTTTCAATTGCACTAAACACCGTATTTTTTTTCAATCCCTTCAATTTAAAAAAAAAATAAAAATGCACTTATAATGGTGCCAGCTGCAACCTATCACACCAAAACAGAGCTTGTATGAATAGTACGACAGGAAAAAATTGCACGAAACTTGCATGTAGGTAACTTTCTTCACTTGTCGCGTATTATGAAACGTGTCGGTGTTCAACCATTCGCCAAAAATTCTTCAGTCTCGAACATTTTTTCCCGGACTAATACCTCAGCGAAGATCCCGCTGGCGGAGTGGGCGGCAATTTTTCTCAAACAATAGCAACATGTTCTCAAGAACGACGGAATAGGGATAGGTCGAAGCGGATAGTCCCGCCAATTATTGTGCTACAAAAAAAACTCTTTTCGTCGCCTTGTCCCACTTTTCGTCGGATCAAACAATCTTGAAATGGCAACCAACGCTTTTTCAAGAGTCGGCGGGTAAAATGATTGCTGTTGTTTCATTCACATTAATTAATTCATGGTACTCATCATGGTGATCATCGATTATATTATGAGAAAACGAATGTTAGTGTATATATTTTCATTATAATAATAACAACTTTCTCGAGTGGTATCACTACATTTCTGGAAAAAAAACATTGTAGAAAAATAATAGACGTATTACATTCCGAGGCGGTAAATCATTTATTTCGAGAGACAAATTCTTCTCTAGAGAAACTTTGATAGGTGTTTTTAGTCTAGTTGATCATTTGAAAAAAAATAAATAAAATCAACAAGAAATGACTATTTCGGAGGGGAATTTCAATAAATTTTTTGTTCAGAGTAGGCATTGCAAATAGACGAATTACATCAAGATCCCACTATTGTCATTCTTTGTAATAGTTATTTTCCAACGTAGAGGTTGAAAATTGTTCATATTTCGATGGGTTTTGATGAGGGCGTTTGGCATGCCAATAATATCTGATTAATCTCAGTTGTTTCACGAGTATTACTCGAAATAAGCAATCTCAGAATTAGTTATTAGATAGATGATATGAAATATATATCTACTGTCGCGCGAGAGTGGTTGAATCAAGATTGATCAAAAATAAAAATATTTCAATTCCTCAATAATGCAGTGAAGTTTCGAAAAATACCCCTCCAACTTTTGAGCGGTACAAGGTATAAAAGTCAAAAAAAGTTCAAGGAAATTAATCATTGTTAGTACTTTTTCATATAAAAAAAAATTTTGTTACATCATTCGTTGCTCAGGTGGAAAGTTTTTCCGAATAGAAGAAAGGGTCTTCTCTATCCGACGGTGGCTAATTTATGGGAATGGAAGCCGTTCGAAAGTTATGAGTAGTAACAGTTTGTTTTAATGAATCGTATCTTGATTTCGATAAAAGTTGCTTCAAAAAATAAATATTCCAAATTTTCACTATTCATTTCTTGGCAAGAATATGTGTTCGAAAATACATTTTTCTAAATTTGACATACAAAGGACACTTTTGAAAATCGACCGAATGTCAAAACGCCTTTTTTTCATGATCATTAAAACAAAAGTATTCACTCGTACAAAGAAATCAGACATGGAATTTCTTATTGATATCATTAAAGTGAACAAGAATTCATTCAGGACATTAATTCGCTCTCGAAGTATCAAAATACTTGTGCGATACAAATATCGCAATATTAACAGAACCCAAACCCTAAATATCCTCATTGTTATGATGATTGTGAACACACACGTATTGCCTTTATTTGATAGTATTTGGCATAGTATCTTTATATGTTTCTTTATCTTCATGTGAAGAAGATTAATTCCTAGCTTTTTCCAAGCACTCCAAATAATCATTGCATCTTAAGATATTAAAATCCAAAATTCTTACAGAAAAATTACGTCATAGTCTTGACCTTGTCACTTGCTTGTTATCCTTCAAAACGCCTCCAAATACTGTTATTAGATTTTTTTATATGCAGATTCACACGAAAGGGAAGCCCTGTAATGTTCGAAGAACACCGCGTGAAACAAGGGGCAGGAGATACGAATCAACATTCATTTTGAATTTTTGAAGTTTTTTAAGCCTCAGGAAAAACCTCTCTTGGCAAGTAGTTTCAAAGCTCAGCTGTTCTATTGAAAAAAGATCCCTGAGCAAGAGAGGTTCGACAGGTCTCCAAATGCACAACGAAGAGCTGGAGATTCTATACTCGTCGAGTCATCCGTGTAGATATTGCCAAGGGTGGAACGACTGATATTATTTCAGAAGAGCACCGACAGTGAGAATATCTGTAGAAGAAAGACAAGTCTCTGACCTTTCTACGATGTTCCTATGAAGTGAACGAGTCTGTAAGTGAAGAATCATCAACAAGACGGATTGCCTTTCTCTGAATAGAATCGAGAAGCCTCAATGAATGTTTTGGTGCCGAACTCCACACATGAGAACTATTCCAAGAGAGGTCTTACTTATCTGAGCCTTGTAGATCATTAGAAGCTGGCGAGAAATGAAGTACTTCTTCGCACGAAATAGAAATCGAAGTTTCTGGGAAGCACCTTTAGCGATCGATCTCACATGTTTTTCCCATGAGAGATTATTACTGATCGTAATTCCTAGCATCGAGGTTGGAATATTTTTAGTGTCGCAGATGATTTTTTTTCTGAACACTGAATGGTAACGCACTAGCGTTGAAAATTTTCGTTAATTTTTTTTCGGATAGACACTTATTCTTCCCGCATTTCACAGTTTACATAAGCATTTTTCATAGATTTCTATGCACAATTCGGATTAAATGTATAATGTACAGTGTTATCTGTCGTCTTTTCCGTAGTATTCAGTTGAACTTGGACTCTCTTTAATAACTACTGTTTCGTATTTTTCCTCTCAGTAACTTTTCACTTCCAGTCGAACTTTACAAAATTATAAAACACGTCAAACTGACAAGCGATATGATGAGCAAACTTTATACTTGAAAACTTTTGTTGAGTAGACAATGATAAAATTATATTTTTTTTCGAAATTATAAAATAATCTTGTTCGTAACACGTTTTTATTGCTGGCCACTCAAATAGTTTTTCTTTCATTATGGAAAGCTGTGGTTATATATCATTGCAAACACGTTCTATTCGACCCATGTGGAGGTATAGGATGGACTGTGTTCGTTCAATGTACTTATTTCCTCAAAAAATCCAAAGGCGATCAGTCGTTAAAGAAGGCGTCTATTTAGCACTTTGGATAATTGTCGGTCATTCACTAAACGAATCTGCAGTAGTAGTCCATAATTAAATCAAGGGATGTTGAACCCTCTTTCAGTGCTGTTTTTTCGAAGATGTTTTCATTTTCTGACTGAAATCGTAAGTTAGTATCTATGACACCCATGTTTCAGAAGATTTGTTTCCTAATCCATGTTACAGAATGTGATTTTGAATGTCTAATCTCATGAGATGATGAGCATCTTTCGAAATTCATTACAAATTTTGAAGGAAAAAGCCGAACCTGGCAATCCACTAGCTAGTTCAATGTACATAACTCGACCTATTACAACTCTGTGAATGTTTTGCAGAAGTCCACAAACTAAGTCACGTTTTGAAATGGAAACTCAAAGAGAATCTCGAACAACTTCATGTATATCGCAGAGTAGGAAGTTTGCAAATTGGGTCGTTCGCCAACAGCATATTTGATAACATGTTTTCGGTAGAGTAAACGTTTAATTGAAGTGCCCGGCTTTGAGTCTCGATAAACAGACCAAATTTCAATCAATTTGTTTTTTATGGAAGGATCACAAAATCGGCTTGTACGGAAATTGTACTCCCAAAATAATCAGGAGATCTTGTTAATGACTTCTTTTCGTGGTCAACAGCAGATACTCATCAATGTGGCACCACTATTGATTATTTTACCGAAATATTATCTTTCCCAACAATAGAAAATTGTTCAGCATAGTTTCGTGTATCTCGCCAAAACTAACATAAAATATATTCGAAAGATAAGATATATACAAACGATGTGGAAAATATACAAGCCAACTGAAATATTCTCAAAATATTTCCATTTATGCAGTACATGATGAAAAAAGTTTTCAATTCTTTTCTTGTAATTATATATACAGAGTGTTTATCAGGAACATACTAATATTAAAGAAAGTTTAGTCGATTTTGAAAAAAAAATGGTTATGTATGTCCCATATGTCAAAAAACAGATTGAATCACTTTGAAAGGATCATTTCACCATACGTGTTGTTATTTTTTTTCAAATTTGACCATTCATTCCACATTCGTGCAGATGCACAAGTGAAGGAACTATGGTATGAAGTTGTTTGGTGTCGTAGTTTCTGAAGTAGTCGTGATGTCTAGTATTATAATAATAATTATTAACATGATTGTGCCTCATTTGCCTTTACCAGTTGGAGTGAATAAAATTTTAGTAATCTACCTCCAGTATCATATGAATGTGACCCCTCTCCCCATTTGAAAGAACTGTCTTTTGTATAACTCCGGTTCAAATAGTACTTTTATGAAAAGGAACCCTCTAGTCAACCTGAAAGAAGTCACATCTGATAGGCAGTAAAGCATTGAAATCGATTCTCAAGTAAGGCTACCAACGTTCTCAATGATATCAAGAAGTTTGTTGAAATTATTCACATATCGGTACAAAAAACTTCATTTTCATGTAGATGTTATCTGATATTTTTGTATCGGAAACACATACTGACAGGTTATATGCGAAAATTTTAAGCAAGACTCAGTGTTCTCCAGAACTGAAATTGAGAGATGCCAATGTGATTGTGGAAATTTTTGTGATCGTTTCTCATGTATTCCTAGTCTCAATCCCAATGCTGAATTTGGGAAGGGATGGAAGAGTGAAGCGGAAAGTTATAACAGTGGATGTGGTCAATATTTGTCTCGTGCATATTTTAGACTGATGAATGGTGTATCTCGGTCCCCAACCTACGAATGATGCTGAATCCACAATTACCATATGAAATCAAAGAAATATTGAAATAATATTTGGCGATCATTTGTCGTAGTAACTGGAGGTAATTTCCTTTTTAATTTCATATCATCTTTCGGATATTATCAGGTCAATCATGTGTCTCAGAGAGTAAGTAACAACGGCCATTTCGTTATGCTCACTGCATTTGCTTTGTTCTTTCAATGCGTGAAAGTCATTAGAAAGTGTCATTGTTATTTGACACTTTTCGGTATGTTACAAGCTGTCAGGTCAAAGCATCTATCGAAGACAGTTGCAAGAGAACTCGCTTCGAATAATGGCAAGAAAATTAACGGTTTTACTATCTGTATATGCAAATGAGCTCGTTATTAAAAATCACGTATATCATTACCGATACGAATGACACTAAAAATGAAGCAGATTGACGTTCTCGCAACAGATACCGTCAGAAAATAACGCCTCTTCATCGTGAGAATGAAGCAAACAGCACCGCGAATAAACGCAACAATTTTAGTTTTTCTCCTCCCAATAATTAGCTCCAACTCACATCGGACACGAATCAGCGTCTTCAAAGAATCGCTAATTTCTAATTATACGTAGATGCTGAATCATTTCTTTTTGTCTTGAACTTGACATCCTGTAGAACTAGTTCGCTTGCATGGACCGTCATTATCTCACTTCTTGTATAATAAATAATTATTATAGTTCCCTAATTCTCGGCCATTAACATAAAATGGATATCTGCTGGCGTAATGGGACGAAGAGTTATGGACACGCAACGGTTTATGGGAAACGCTAAAGTTTCGGTTGTTACAGAATGGGACTTATTGTGACCGATACGAGATGATGAAAGACGACAATGCACGACTCTCGATTTCAATTGAATCATTCCGAATGGATTCATCCATTGTGTCTCAATACTGCTTTTGGCGCAAGATTTGTTTCGAGTACTGTATCAATTATATAAGTGTTCGTGGGATTTCTCTGGGATGCTCTCAATCCGTCAGAACTGAAATAATCGAACTGTTAATTGTGTATAATGGCTTATTATTCAACCGAATACTTTCAAGGCATAACTGAATTACATTTGTACATTGCGAACATCATTGATTTCCAAAATTTTTTTTATTATCAACTTGCCATGTATGTAAGTTCGTAACCATGTTTGTTCGAGTAGAATCTTGCAACGCCATTTTGAAGTTTTGAAGGAATCATTCTCAAAATCGAGCTGAAATTTTGTATAAGTACTCGTTTAGTTTGGATGACAATGCATGGTAGCTGTGGAACACACAAGATAGCGGACTAGTTATTTTTAATGCATTCCCACAATATTGGTATCAAATGAAAGTAATTGCTGACAATACGAATGAGAATTCAACTCCATTGTCTGTCTGAATTTCCGGACCGAGGTTTTTGGAACCCCCGATTATGATATTCAGGTCGGATTGTTCGATTCTGTAGCATCGGTTTGTTACTTTGACTTGTGTGATTTGGCAAGAACTCCAAAATCAAACCCGGAACTGTATTTCGTTGAAATAACTGGCGCCTGCCCCCAAACACCAAGATGAGGCCGTGCCGAGAACTGAGTGACATCAGGGTACAAATGATGTCGCGAACGTACCGCTTTACTGTGGTACCGCCTCAGGGCACCGGTGCGAACCCTGAACTCTAACCCTTCTAAACAAAGCACTAGGAGCGCAACGAATATTCCTACGGTACTCGTAGTACTATCGATTATGTCGTTTTATACTTACACTCGAAGTTGTTCGCTGCTGGTCAAGCATACGTGGCCTCAAGTAGGGAAGAATCAATAGAAGGTCCCCTTATTGAACATCTAGACAGTTCGAAATCAACCTGCAAACGACCTTGCAACAATGATGATTTGAATGAGATGAACAGCCTGTGAAACTTGTCCAGCACTAACTCAAGATTTAAAAATGAATCGAATATAAAAAACTTCTCCAATTATAAAGAACTTTTCCTCCAAAACGTTCATCAACAAAATATAACGTCATCACACAATTTATATGAAAGCTTGTCGCGAGATTCACCTGTGTAGATAAACAAATGAATTTGTAATTGATCTGATTGATTTGAGTTTTGAAATTTTTTGAAATTAATAATACAAGTCCTAAAATATCACGACAAGCTTTCATATGTGTAAATTAGGTAATAACGTTTTATATTGATAGTTGAAGTTTAAATGGAAGCTTGCTTTAGTAAAGTAAACATATAACATATATAACCTATATAAAATATAAAAATCCTCCAGCTGATCACAATGACTTTGTGCTGATTCGAATATGTAGGAAACGGAAAATTTGAAGATATAGGTACGACATTAGATTCAAAGACGATCGCAAAAAATCACCGAGGTTCTGAAACTCGGTTTTTTGGATCATTCGACATAAAGAAAAAAAATTTCGTTTTCCGAAATCTCTCATATAAAGATTAGAGGATTAGTGGACAACAGGCAAACGATACAGTATTTCCTAAGTGCAACAGCGTTCAGATGACATCAGTTACAATTTTCAATTCAGTATTTTTTTTTTAGTATGGACTTGGTCGATGAAACACACGTCAAATGTGTTTTTAATTTGATGTTCCTCTAACAATCTCTTGTTTCATCAAGTCTCTGAACATTTTCAATGCTTTTTTCGAATTAATCTTGATCAACGATTGGGAACAGTAAATTGATTTCGACCGTTAGGTTCGCATGAACTTTTGAAACCCTACCTCAATAGTTTATTATTCAAGGATGGCTTTATTTCAGGAGGTGAAGAATCACCGGCACAATAATAGCACAGGCAATAGAAAATTATACGTGAACATAACACAATAGTTTATCCACGACTAAAAAAATGTTTGTTAAAGTTTTTTGTTGCAAAATTTTATTATATTACATACATATTTTGAGAATTACTATCTTTTCATTCTGACAAATATTTCATACAATTCATTATTGTTCATCTATACATAGTATGAAGTTATCGAAAATTATAATACTCGTATAATATCTCATAATTCTTAACACAAAAATCTATGTATTTAGCTCAACAAATATCACGTATCCAATCATACGAGATGATATTTATATTACAAGATATTCATTTATAGATAATAATAATTGTAATATTTAAACAATTGGTCAACAATAGTCATGGAGAAATTTAATTATGCTATCTGAAGTGGAGAAACGTCATAAATTCACGATTTTATATCAGAAAAATTAATAATAATAATCGGTTTACGTCAAAATGTCATTTTACAGCCTTTGAAGGATTTCATAGGGAATGAACCACACCGAACGATTCTTGAGGCTGAAGTGTAACTAGTTATCATCAAAGTACTGTTCTTATCGATGAGGAATACTTTACAATGGCTCTCCTGCATTTCAATTTAATTTGTTTATGTTCTACTTGAATCCTAATACACCATAGTTCTTGTTGGAAAGTCATCGTGAGTGTTTTTGAATGAAAGGATAAGAGAATTCATTTGTGACATTTATCACTGCGAATATATGGCGATTCACCAGTGCAGTGGTCATGAAGCCCCGAATAACCTTCAAAATATCTCATGACCTTTTCTTCGGGGCCTGACATTTTCGAACGATGCCAAAAACTTCAAACAAATTGACCTTCCATGCCTCTTGAGTATTAACCTCAAACATTTTTATTGCTCGTAACGAAAGTTTTCTCTCAGTTATATAATTAAACACCCATTTCTTCACGGAACACTCTGGGTTGTTTGAAATTGATTTCTTATTAAATTAAATACAAATACAAGGGAAAGAAGGTGAAATATGTTTATGATTATGTTTTAAATTCTTCAATGACATATGAAATGGAACAACAATAAAAACTGCTTTCTTCCTCTTCATTAAATTCAATTTCTTCTTTTGAAGACGCTAACTTGGTTGGCGAAACGCGAGTCGAGTAGGAGTAATATCGGTTTGGTGTCAAGGAAATCGAAAGTTTTCTTGTGCGTCAAAGAGTCGCAAGAATCATATATTTCAGGAAAGAACCTCGGAATCAAGAGTACCACAGGTTTTGAGTTTTGTTCTGCACATAATGAAGAAACTCCCAACAAACCCCTTCTAAAAAAACAATTCCAAGTGGTATTTTGCCGCAGAAACGTGCACTTGAAATTCCCATTTTTCATTCAGAAATTGGCCCGCACCTCCGAAACTAATTGATAGCGCCGAAAATCTCATCGAATTTTTTGTTCAGGAGGTCAAAATACGTAAGTTCCCGCAAACCGTTTTTTATATATTCGTGTGCCCGATAAACGGAATCTCACCTCGAAGTACAACCACGTTCCTTCACTATGAGCGAACAAATGCAACTAACTTTTTTCTTTGGCTGTTGTAATAGTCTCCTTTCAGTTTCCCATTTTCAATAGAAATCTTTGCCAAAAATTGGGCATACAAAACCATTGTTAATGTCTTGAAAACAATAAAGATTATTATTCTTATTATAATTTATAAAGTTGTACTAGTAAAAGTGTACTGAAACTATATATCTATTATCGTTTCCAGTTCCGGAATTAGTTTTTACGAGTTCAGTAGTATACATTCCTTCGATTTTTTCGTATTTTTGTTCTGAATCGGTAATCAAGTCACAGAAAGCGAGAACTATCATGAAGCAATACATTTTTCAAATGCAGCCAAATAAATAAATCCACATTGAACCATCTCAACATAAAAAGAAACAGAATAGATAATTTGTATATTGAAAGATATGGCACGCCGTTTTACTTTTTATTCGACATGACCGTAAACTCCAATTTAAATGTCACTTCTATTTTATGCCACTTCACTTAATATAAATGAAATAGATATTATTATCGTTGGCGGTAATTTCATTGCTAATAGCAATTTGAACTCTTATTTTCATGTCACATGAGCCTATCGATCTAATTTAAATTTCAATTGTATACTTTTCTTCCTATGGGATATTGTTATTTTTGTACATGATATGTTGGTGTCTGATTTTCTAACATCACATCTCCTATCATCGACAAATCCAATGGCACACAATACTTCCATTTCCATTTCACATGCATTGTTATCATTTCATACTATTGCAATATAATAAGTCTTCATGTGCAATAAATATACGTCTGATGAGAGAACTCGTTTGATGTCACATCTACTCATATGACTTGGAAATTCAAGTGCTATTTGAATCCTTCTTGAATTTAATTGTGACTTCGATGTGCATGACAGTAGACTGCACGAGATATTCCATTGACAAAAAAATTAAACAACATTTATATTAGATTTCGATACCTGCGATATCATGTTATAAAGCCGAATACAAAAGAAACGACATTCAACTCATTTATTGCGAAGTCATCATTAACTGTATATTACAACTGCAGGCCTCCAAGTGCCATTCAAATGCAACTTGAATTTTATTGTCACATTGATGTAGGCGACATCGAAGTGTAACGGAAACGCAAGTAACAAAAAAATGGAATATCATTTAAATTCGACTTCAATACCTACGACATCAACGTGGACCATACAATCATGTTGAATAGAAAAGGTATTCAAATTGCTATTACCAATGGAAATGCACAGGACACCATAAGTCCAAGTCGAATAAAAATGCATGTTCCATTTAAGTCGAAGACACCATAAGTCCAAGTCACATAAAAATGCATGTCCCATTTAAATTGGCATCCCAAAGGCGTGCGTAACATTTTACGTTGGGGTTTAAAAATAAATGGATGGAGTAAATAATTCTTCTCCTTCTTCATGTATTGGCCTTAGCTGCTAAGACTATCCGGCCAATGGACAGAGTAATGAATTAAATTTGTTTATCTAACACATGACAGTTATGACTGTCATTATTATTGTCATTTTAGACAAGTAAACTATCAAATAACACATGTTCGCTCATGTTACGCTGGGGATGGCGCTGATATGATATCATTGTCAACTGTCAAAATGGACTTGGGGGTGACAAGTCATAAATAGTCGGAATTCTTCTAAAGTTATCCTGCGTTCTGTTCTTCATTTGTGATCGGTTTCATTTTATTGTTTGAATACTTTATAAATTTGAATTATGATTTTTCTGAACCTCAATCATGAGAAATAAATGATGTGTGACGAGCTGCAGTCAATATAAAAAACATCGATTTCCCAAGGATAATCCGGAAATATTTGCGTCATGGATATCAAAAAGCCAGTCTTCTTGTTCGAATGATATGCCATATGATGAAACATACGACAGGCTTCGTGTTTGTGGGAAACATTTTTTTAGAAATGAGGACAAAGTTGATGGAAGAAGAGTTCTTAAACGCCCGTATGCACCGCTTCTACTTGATGGAGGTTTAACTAAGCTTGGCTCCATCACTAAGGAACAAGGCATCTGATTGGCAAATCCATAGCAACAAAACCTAGCTTACTAAAACCATCATTAAATAGGAGCGGTGCATACGAGCAAAAAGAACACCAATTCCGTCATTATATCTTTCTGGTGAGAATTCAAAGACAAGAGATAATATTACTTGATTTATTTATCAATTTCATTTCAGGTGATCATAATGTTAGTGATGGCGAATTATCTAGGAAACCACCTGAAAAAATTATGAAAAATTCTCTACTTTGAATACAAGTGAACCATCTACGTCCATGGTGGGTCTTGAACAAATTTCGAATAGCCCCAACAATCATGAGACCAATTCAGAATATTCGGAGGAAGATGCTGTTTGTCCATTGGATACAAGCACAAACACATGCATTTCGCCCATGAAGAGAAAGATGATTGCACTACCTAGAGGTGAAATGCAATAATAATTAATGAATTGTTCATTGTCTGTTTCTCAATTTTGAATCAACGACGAAAAGTTTGGAGGGCTCGCTAGTTTTTGAATAATACTAATGTGAGCTAATCTTTGAGACTTTTGACATTTAATTCGATGGAAATTTTGATAATTATACGGTTTTCATTGTTTTTAAATACTTTCCTATATTTAATGCTATCGTTAGATATAACAAAATAATAAAAAGGTGAAGATGTAGATCAACCCATTTTTGATTTAATATTTACAGTTTTCTATAGTTTGTTTCAAGCATATCTACAGTTTTGCTCTATGAGGGGGTTGACAACACTGGTGTCAATGTCAATACTATACATCACACATCATATCAAGTGATAAGTGGTTTATAACGGAAATTTGAATCGTCTATTGTGTGTGTGGGACTATGAGTTTGTTTGAAGTTGAGGTTGTTCAGGAAACCGTGGCAATTGACCTTATTAAGTGATGCGACCCCCTGGTATCTTTCTGAGTTCCAGCAAAAATAAGCACACAGAAAGCACATCTACAACGCTACAAGGACATAATACAAGACCAAAAATGAAAATGCAGAAGGAACTCGGAAAGAGAGGTTATTTATTCATTAGCAAATGTAAAAATTTCACCAGTTGGCAATCATGGGGTCGCATCACTTTTGCAGTTGACAACCATGGGGTCGCATCACTCAATAAGGTCAATTGATGCCACAGTTTCCCGAACAACCTCAACTTCAAACAAACTCCTAGTCCAACACACAATATAGAAGATTCAAATTTCCGTTATAAACCACTTATCACTTGATTTAATGTGTGATGTATAGTATTGACATTGACACCAGTGTTGCCAACCCCCTCATAGAGCAAAACTGCAGATATGCTGGAAACAAACTGTAGAAAACTGTAAATATTGAATCAAAAAGGGGTTGATCTACATCTTCACCTTTTTATTATTTTGTAATATCTAACGATAGTATTAAATAGAATACATTATAGGAAAGTATTCAAAAACAATGAAAACCGTATAATTATCAAAATTTTCATCAAATTAAATGTCAAAAGTCTCAAAGATTAGCTCACATTAGTATTATTCAAAAACTATCGAGCCCTCCACTAAACTTTTCGTCGTTGATTCAAAATTGAGAAACAGACAATGAACAATTTATTAAGTATAATTGCATTTTACCTCTAGGTAGTGCAATCATCTTTCTCTTCATGGGCGAAATGCATGTGTTTGTGATTGTATCCGATGGACAAACAGCATCTTCCTCCGAATATTCTGAATTGGTCTCATGATTGTTGGGTCTATTTGAAATTTCAAGACCCTCCATGGACGTAGATGGTTCACTTGTATTCAAAGTAGAGAATTTTTCATAATTTTCTCAGGCGGTTCTCTAGATAATTCGGCATCACTTACATTATAATTACCTGAAATGAAACTGATGAATAAATCAAGTAATATTATCTCTTGTCTTTGAATTCTCACCAGAAAGATATAATGACGGAATTGGTGTTCTTTTTGCTCGTATGCACCGCTCCTATTTAATGATGGTTTAAGTAAGCTAGGTTTTATTGCTATGGATTTGTCATTCAGATGCCTTGTTCCTTAGTGATGGAGCCAAGCTTAGTTAAACCTCCATCAAGTATAAGCGGTGCATACGGGCATTTAAGATCTCTTCTTCTATCAACTTTGTCCCCATTTCTAAAATGTTTTCCACAAACACGAACCCTGTCGTATGTTTCATTATATGGCATATTATTCAAACTAGGAGACTGAATTTTTGCTATCCATGCCGCAAATATTTCCGGATTATCCTTGGGAAATCGATGTTTTTTATATTGACTGCAGCTCGTCGCACATCATTTATTTCTCATAATTGAGGTTCAGAAAAATCATAATTCAAATTTATAAAGTATTCAAACAATAAAATGAAACCGATCACAAATGAAGAACAGAACGCAGGATAACTTTAGAAGAATTCCGACTATTTATGACTTGTCACCCCCAAGTCCATTTTGACAGTTGACAATGATATCATATCAGCGCCATCCCTAGCGTAACATGAGCGAACATGTTATTTGATAGTTCACTTGTCTAAAATGACAATAATAATGACAGTCATAACTGTCATGTGTTAGATAAACAAATTTAATTCATTACTCTACCATTGGCCGGATAGTCTTAGCAGCTAAGGCCAATACATGAAGAAGAAGAAGGAGAATTAATTTCTCTATCCATTTATTTTTAAACCCCAACGTAAAATGTTACGCACGCCTTTGGGATGCCAATTTAAATGGGACATGCATTTTTATGTGACTTGGACTTATGGTGTCTTCGACTCAAATGGAACATGCATTTTTATTCGACTTGGACTTATGGTGTCTTGTGCATTTCCATTGGTAATAGCAATTTGAATACCTTTTCTATTCAACATGATTGTATGGTCCACGTTGATGTCGTAGGTATTGAAGTCGAATTTAAGTGATATTCCATTTTTTTGTTACTTGCGTTTCCATTACATTTCGATGTCGCCTACATCAATGTGACAATAAAATGCAAGTTGCATTTGAATGGCACTTGGAGGCCTGCGGTTGTAATATACAGTTAATGATGACTTCGCAATGAATGAGTTGAATGCCGTTTCTTTTCTATTCGGCTTTATAACATGATATCGCAGGTATCGATATCTAATATAAATGTTGTTTAATTTTTTTGTCAATGGAATATCTCGTACACTCAACTGTCATGCACATCAAAGTCACAATTAAATTGAAGTGGAATTTAAATGATACTAGAATTTCTACAACATATGAGGGGATATGACCTTACATGAGTTTTCTTGACACTTTCATTTTTATGGCACATCAAAGATTATTGCTGATGGTATGCAACGAAATTCATGCACAGTAATAATGCATGTAGAATAGAAATAGAAAGAGATTATGATATTTTTTGAGGCATATTATCCTCAAGTGCCATGTTTGAACATTGCATAAAAATGTCATATAATAAGAGGAAAACCGGCGCCTTCAATATTCATTCGACCTAGCTATCTAAGAGCCATTTTAATTTGTTTTCATTAAAATGGCTCTTAAGATAATTTCGGTGAGTCTCGTTTTTCTTGTAATTTCCAATATAAACCTTTTTTCCATTCTGAAGTGAAGGATCTGTCATGTATTCTGCCAATTGCTGCGAATGACATTATTTCATTTATTTTGGATATTATACATAACACCATAAGATACCACTACATGAGCTATCGAAAACATTCCAAACTTTTTTGGTGCACAAACAAAATCAATTACAATACTTATTTATAATTGAAATACCGGTTAACAAAATAAAAATGAATTTTTGATAATTGAATGGAAATAAATTCCCTTGCAAATTGATAGACCGAATGTTTAAGTTTTGCTATTTCCAATAGGAAAATACATTTGAATTGCTATTAGCAATGAAATTACCGCTTACGATAATAATATCTATTCCATTTATATTAAGTGAAGTGGCATAAAATAGAAGTGACATTTAAATTGGAGTTTACGGTCATGTCGAATAAAAAGTAAAACGGCGTGCCATAGAAAGACACGTTTATTTTATATAGACTGCGTTCTTAAAAAGCCCTTCTTCACCCCGCTTAACTTCTGAAAAAGAAATGATATCATGATTAGATGTTAACGTGAAAAAGTGTTTTTATCGGTTCTTTTTGATAGAAAAAATACTATGGTGATGTTGCAATACAGCGATATCTCTGAAATGAAAGATATGGTCTCGTGACACCTTGTAGGAAAGGCTCTTCATTTTTTATTCAATACTGTCCACTTTTCAGAATCGCGAGTTATCAGCATTTTTCTTTGGTATTCAAGACGCTAAAAATTTAGGACAGATTTTTGCACTGTATGTGACACACTGAAGTTTAGGTGAAAATTTTTCATCTAGGCACTGTAATCTGTTGAAAAAATCTATTCAATTTGTATCAGTATCGCCGATGGAAACTAAACAGTACTTCCATGTGAATTGTTCAGAATATGTTACATTCGACTAGTTTGAATGCAAAGGAATTTTCTCCTGAATTGTATATTGATTATTTCCAACAATGATGTCAGGTGAAGCACTTTCGATAACAAATATGTAAATGAATCATGCGTGTAATTTGAGAAGTTGACAATCAAAAAAACTCCATTGTTTGATTTTCACTATACAATTCACCAATCCGACAGATGTGTTTCACTATACAATAACTTATTCGGGCGTTTTGAAGTACCCCCTTTAGCGCTTTAAAAATTATTAGACAATAAAACGGTGAACAATTGTTCAATTCACAAAAAGCTTAAGAATTACTCATTCAAAAAAATATATTATACCACATTGCAGAGTGTGCATACAAACACCACTTCCGCACATCAAAAGCCATCGCTCGATACGTAGTTAGCATGCTCAAGCAAATGCATTTAATTCCTTTCGATACTTCCGTGACTTTCGACTCTAATGTATGGTTTACCTGTATGTATTAAAACAATTACGTACATCGAGTGCACGTAAACTTCTATCAGACTCATATTTTATTCAAAAAGTTTGTGGTCGAAGCACGTCGAAAAATAGCTGCCCCAATAGCATTCACACATATAAACGAATCGCTTGAAAAAGCAAGCTCGACGTATTTTCTTGAATTTGTTGTTGACAAATTTCCTCAATATAGTATTCTGGTAATTGATTCATTCTCTAAAAGGAACTTTCACAATAAAGATTCGGATTATACCTGATTTGTATATTTGATGTGCTTCTGTATTTTCCATAAATTTCAGCGCGTATGTTATGACTCCTGAACAAGTTGTATGATATACTATATACTTCTTGTCTGCACTGATTCGATATTGTTAGATCAGAATCACTTGATATTGTATTTGAACTGGGAGCAGCTTGCAATACTATGTAGATGGTTCTCAAGTCGAAAATAGTCGAGTGTCGAAAAGATAATGAAACGAATGTCATCAGAGACGGCTGTCAATCCACTGTTTCAGCAGTCAATACGGACCAGAATCCGCCGGAAAAACCACCACCTGCCCTTAGAATTGATTGACATGGAACGCTATTCTTAGGTCCCGAAGCTATCTTATGAGTTTTGCAGGACGTATTATCGAATAAGTTTTTTATACTGATTACTGGAAAACATGTGTTTCGGTTCGTTCCTAATTTTGTAATGCGACTGCAGTTGGATTCTTTCGACAGCTGCTATAATAGAAAAACATCGCCATCTCTGTATCACTATCTCTAAGGATTACAATTTCAAACCCCAAGTTTCGACTTCTGAGGGCCGACGTTCGTCAGCTGGTTAACGGAAACGAACAATTTTATAACGAACAAAAACTCCTGGGTGAAAGAAGTAAGCCGTTGGTCAAGTGTTTTGTGCCAAAATTTCACAAAAATGAAAACATCAGGTTTTCTATATATTTTTCCCCCAAATTTATTCAGAGTTCCTCAAGGTATCCCAAAATTTTCCGATTCCCCAAACAAAAATATGATCTGTTAGGTATTTCTTGGGCGGTAATCATTTTCAATCGATTTTAAAGAAACATATTTTCAGAAACGCGACCGCAGCCACGCTGACTGCAACATTTCTACGGCAGTTCTTGCATTGCGGAACAACGATGAACTTTAACCTTTCGTCTGCGTTCGCACCCAAAACACGCACAAAAGTTTCGAATATTCCTCCGTCACAGCATTCTTCGTCCGAAATAACCTAAGCTTGAGATAATAATACGGAAATATTATCCACGACTCCGTCTAAGAATAGTCCGCAAACAACGAAACAATTTTCCCTTTCCGTCTGCGTTGACTCAGAGGGATTCCGGACGGCTTTTGTTTGCGGTTATTTTCTGAGATAACAAAAAGTTCGAATCGTTTTCATAGTCGGAAATGGGCCGTGTATCGCGACGCGAGTGCACACATGAAGATTTATAGTTTGGGAATAGAATACATCTTATTTCCTATATTGGAGAATTAATCCTGTGTCCTCCACCAGAATTTGAAGTAGAGTTTCAACAAAATGTGGGTAGGTATTGGATTACTGGTGATAATGACAAATCGTCACCACAAGAATATTAGCAGTTTCTTCCTTTCTATGCTTGTGGATACTTTCATTATAATTTCAAAGAGAAAGCATCATCATTACCATCATGAAATGGTTGTAGAGTATCGAAAGATCATCAAAATCATCAAAGAATGTTCTCATTAAACCTCCAAGGGTGGTTGGATGAAACAATCAACTGCAATATATCGAGAGAGCTATGAGCTACTCCGATGCAGGAACAGACGGTCCATTAAAAACATTCTCTTTAGAATAAGGGTAACTGACTCGATGCTTTGCAGGGGCTGTGAACGGAAAGATGAAAACTTAGAGCATGTCAATTCTCGGGCATTTGCATCACGACTCGTTCCCAAGAGTGACGTTAGCCTTTGGTGAGATTATCGATTATCTGGAAAAGGTGTGGCTGGTAAAATCCCAAGTGAGGTACCTCAGCTCATATGGACGGGGCACAATGGTCTCATTGAGGTCTAGGTGCTGCGAGCCTGGCTCACACTAGGAAAAACTTTCAAATCCAGAGATTGGAGCACTGTGGTGGCACCAACTATGAAGTATTGTTCACAGAACAGTTTTCAAGATATTGTATATTGATAGGTCTGATGAAGTTGTTCACCATCTTGACTGACCAGTTCTATCATGTTGGGAAACAACAGTGTAACCCTTTCACGATAGTTCGGACACAATGTTTGATGATCTGCAGAATAGGGCATTCCTCATTGCACAACTTATATGTTCTAGTGCCTCTGAGGGCAGTGTCCTACGATTATTTACGTTACTTATCTATTATCTACTCAACCTTAAGTTGGAGAAAGTCTGTTGATCATTTCCTCTCGTTCCGTCCTAAGAAAGTTTCCATCGTTTGACTCGAGAATGTGTGTTCAGTATAGTATAGAGTAATGAGTGTTTCACTTGATAGCTGCTCCTTGCTGCTTGGCTGCCTGATAAGGTATACATTTTTCTACGGCTATGATACCAAACTGCTCGCTCTCAATTATTGTAATTTATAGAACAATAAGGTACATTGTATGACTTCAATTTCATTTTCCTACCTGATTATACAATGACTTCATTGTGTTACAGTTGCAGTATATCTTCAATTTCATTTCCTTGCCTGATGAAACAATCGACTTCATTGTGTAACAGTTGTAGATATTATTACACAATGAATCAGGTCTTCCATGGAATGTCAAATTTCAAGCAATGACAGCTCAATTTTGGAATGGAAATTCTGAATGACATTTGATTTGAAATTCATGTTATTTGTTGAATCAATTCGCTATTATCTGTTACAGCAGTCGAAAAACTGAAGTGTATAACTCGCATGGAGTGCTACTTTCCCACTCATATGATTTGCAAATTTCATTCTCGTGGGAAATGACTACAATATACCAAAATTCCGTAAACTTTCGAGAAATAAAATCTGAGCTCTGTTAGCTCCAAGTTATTCCAGCCGTCCACTTTGGAATCACCAATATTCACAACGTCCACACTCAATCCTCTTTGAATATAGTTTATATATGGGGAATGTTTTTACGTGCAGATATAGGAGATCTGGGATAAAACTGATTCTGTCATCTGCAACTGAGCACACTGCAAGAAAAGCCACTTCAAGCTGAAATAGTGTGGATGCTGGAATTGATCCATGTGGAACGCTAACAGCGCTTCTCTACATTTCAAACAGCATCATTCATCTCAAATTTTTCACTGTTATCCCAACTTTTATCTGAATAGAATCATCTCAAGACAAGCCTCCCAAATAATGAGTATATCTTGAAAAAGAATAAATAAGCCCATTGTGGATGGTAATGGTTCGGACTTCCATTGTCTATATTTTTTACTCTATTGAAACCTGTTGCTAGGAACGGAAAGATTAAAATACAAATCGAGTGAGAAAAAATCAAATCAAAAATCGAATTTTCGGTCAATGATGAAATTAGGGATTGATTGATCAAAGAAAACACTGTTGTTACAAAAAATCGAGATTTCGAATATGAAATATAAGTCAAAAAAGAATTTTAAATAACGAAATGAATGAAATAATATTGTGGCAAGAAAAAATTGGGGTATCGAATATGAAATACTAGTCAAAAATTGTAAATAAAGAAATTGAATGCAATATTATGAAAAAATGTTGAAACCAAGTTTCAAGTTGAGTTTACTCACGACGTTTCGATTGCTGGTATCCGCAATCGTCTTCGGGTGATGAGTCATCACCGTAATAACGCTCTCAAGAAAAAAGCTGCACTTTGTTACGTTTACTGTAGAATGGCTCTCAAACATAAAAAATGACTTATTCATAACCACATTCTAGACCGGATATTTTTTACTGTTTTCAGACGCTAATCGTGCGAGTAATATTAAGAATTTACGATCATCTAACTCCTACAAAAAAGTGATCTACATATGTATTGAAATATCAAGGTACCCACGCGAATAGCTCGGATTTTCAAGTTCGTCGAGTCCTGTATATCAATTTGAACAATCAATTCAAAGAGTTTTACTGTTCACGATGAATATTACAAACAAATATTCCGAATACCAGAGCAACTTTCAGCAACTGGGTCCTCCACTCTTTCGAATTCGATCTCAATATCGGTCACAATATAGGTTCGTTCCCAACCAGAACAATCAGCAATTTTTATATTCGGAACAGACAGCAACCAACTTATTGGCCTTATTGCTATGAGAGTAGTGCTTGCTAAGTCAAACCTTCACTTTCAATAATATAATGTTTTGCCAACCGATCTTTAGTTAGATTTCTATGATAGAGTCGCCGACTTTAATGATTTCGTTGTTTGAATGTATTCACGCATAATAAAATAAGGCTTTCTTCAGGAAGAGCCATGATTTGATTCAGCCAACAACTATTCAGCAGTCAATTATTGACACCCTCTCGAGAATATTTGTAGAGTCTGTGATGTCACAAAGTATGTCTCAATGAAAATACATTGAGTTCACAAAATTTAGGAAAAATAGAGAAAGATATGGGAGTACAAATAGGTAAAAACTATCGTAGATAGAATTGGCTGAAATAATTTTCTTTTACTAAAGATCAAACCGAAATACTTTTTAGTAATTTATGCAGATTTCCCACAAATAGGAATGAAAACCGATATTCCTCATCCGCAACCAACTGTAAATTCGTTAAAATTTCAAAAATGTCACATGTTTCTTGCACTATCAGGAAAAAATCCTCGTGCAACTATAATCTCAATTTCGACACGTGTTTGTACACCCCTACTCATTGTTAACGAGATCATAGGAAGCTAAAGCGTTCGAAGGACGAAGCTTAATTAACATGGAGAGTCCGCAGGGCTCTTCAATTCGGTGCGGGATACGTCGTAGGCGGAAAACTCATTGTTTGCAGGAATGTGTCATTTCTCGGAAAGCGAGATGCTGCTGGGAGGAACAAGTCCCTCCCACTGCGTAGGCCTTGGACGCCTAAAGCCCATATTTCGACAAAACGCTCTTTCGTAGAGAAATTCGAATAATGGTGAAACTCACTAAGTCGATATATCGAAAGGAATCCATTCGTTTGCCTCTTGAAATCAGAAGAAGATAAGATTGTTGAATAGAGCCTAATACTGTACAGTATCAGTAACCAGAACATTTGGAATGTGTACATCTTAGGGGTGTTCAGATCGATTTATTTTTCTGTAATGTCTTATACAAATTTTTATGTCCTAACCTAACCATGTCTAAGCAGGAACGATATATAACAGTACATTTTTACCTGTCAAAAGAGAATTATAGATCATATCGATACAGTTGTCAAGCCACTAGAGTGTTTTATGTCACAAAATAACGAATGACCAATTTCAATTTCGATGATCTTGAAATGAAAACTCATTTATTATATTAGGTATATATGAGTGACTTATGAATGAATCTGTTTAGGGGCTCTCCCCCAGGAGCAGGATGCTATTGACGAAGTCAATAAGTTTGGGATCACACATGCCTCTAGCAGTATCTCTCTCTCGAGACACAAACAAAAGAATGCAATTCAATATAAAGTTATAATAGAAAAATAATTATTTATTTCTGTATCACTACAATTCGAAAAGTTCTTGAATATCTGAATATTACTAACCGTAGGATTTATAAAATACATGTTTAGAACAAGTGAGAGTTCCTTTCATCAAGACCCATTTCTTGATTTCAGAGTCCAGCCAACCACCATCAGAAGGAAGTATTATCTTCTAAACCAAGTCAACATTTGGTAAAAGTATCTTCCCGAAACGGACCATTGACTTCGAGGGCATCGCTCACTTATCTAAAGGTAAAAACAACAAGTGGTGTAACACATATTTATATCACCTGAATTACTTTGAAGAACATGTCTTTGTTATTTCACTTTCAATACATTGTATTCATCGCGCTGGCAGGTTATACCGATTTGGATAAAAAAATGAATAAATATGGTTTGTCTCTGCTTTCGAACGAGGCTTAGTCAACAATACAGGAAACAGAGAGGCCAATAATCTTCCAGCAAGATAGTTCTCTAGCTCAAGAGAGCTGAATGGATGAAGATGGACACATTTTTTGGGCCGCTCGAGCATCAGAATGTAACCTTTTGGGGATGGGACAAGGAATTGAAAAAACTTACAAAAAAGAGTTAAGTTAATAGGAAAGATTCGAATTATTTTTAAAGAAAGTGATTAGGGACGCAATTCAAAATCATAAGAGAAAAAAGAGAAAAACGGACTTGTATCAGTATTAGAAATCGTAGTTCGCATTTCAGAAATGAAAATAAAATATTCCGTGTAAAAATTTCTGGATATTTTTCTCCATCACTTCGATTCGTTAACCCTAGTTCTAAATGTATGTCCGAATGACTGGGACTGTTTCATTTCAGTATCGGATTCCATAGAGAAAACAGAATCATTGAATATGATGGAATTATCGTCATACATCACAAGAACCAGCAAATAACTTTGACATACGGCTCTCAACTGGGGCATTATTGGAAATGCAATACCAAAAGAGTGAATGAACTTTCACCCCCTTTAAATTTCGCACCCAGCTTCCAGCCAATCTGTGGAAACGTTCATTTTTTTATCTATATTTCGTACCCTACAAGGGCTGAAAGAGTTCAATATCTAATAACTTAACTCGAGTCGAATCCAATAATTCGATTTAACTCGTATGTGAGAAAACGGGGAAAGTAGAGTTTATGAAATATAGCTCATTAATGTTTAGATGAAATCTTCAAACTAGAGCCAAAGTAGTCCATCAATTGAAGTAATACGGTACGGTAATGAAGCGAAGAAACTTAACAGTAATGCGCTCAAAAATTAATTTCTCCAGGTGATTGGAGGGAGCAATGTACTATGGAATTTCAAACTTTAGAAAATACAGCAAATGTGATGGTATTCAATAACACACCTGCTTCGTCTGGGTTTCATCAGAAAATCACAAACACGCGCCTCATTTCAATAAGATAGCGTATACGGTTCGATAGTATACAGAGTGTGTGGTTGAAAATTCGGAGTAGGTATGTTGTATTGAAAATTTCACACCAACAGTTTTCGACCAATGAAATGCGTATTTTGTTTCGCGTTACCATGGCAACACAGGTATTTTATCAGAACTTTTTTCCCGCATGTGTAACCTGAAGCGAATTATAGTGGAAATTTTTTGACATGAGCAGAAAATATTTTGTTTGACATAACATGTCACTCACCTACTTTGAGCGGAAGTTATCAAAATGTTACGTTCAAATTTGGCACTAGAGCAATTTAGCACTCGAGCAATTTAGCAGATTAATGGAAATACAGTATTAATCCACATCTTTATTTACGAGCCACTGACACATCACTATATCATCATGTTTGAAAAAAGGATTTGAATTCTTTGATGCTTTGAGTACGGATCCTGTGAGGTCTTGTTGTTTCATTGCATTTCAGGGCGTTGATATACTTTGTTCAACCATCCTTTGCCGTTACGTCATACGTTGTCTAACTTTATCTCTCATTCATGAAATAGATGAGACGGAATTATGACGTCATTAACGTACGTCTTATGTGATGTGAACTTTATTTGTCATTTTTGACAGTTCAGTTGTCATAGTTTGATTTGTTCAGTATTTTTGGTCATTTTCGCCTTTTTTTAGTTAATTTTTCATTGTCGAAATGCCTTTCCGGTGTAATGAGAAAAAGCAAAACTTAATTTTGAAGTTGATTGACTACTTTTCAAGTTAAAGAGATGCCGAGAGAGATGCTGGAGTGCCGCTTTTACCGTTAAATGCAGTCTACAACGTATGTATCTACCTATGTTATGCAAAATGTAAGGTTTTATTGATTTGATTTTATTGAATTCTATAGCGTGTTGCTGATGATCTAGAAATATCTATTAGAACTGTTCAAAAACTAGCTACTAGTGGAATGGAAACAGATAAAGACTACAAAATAAAAGTTCCTGTCGGACATGTTCCTGGTCGAGGATCATCGATTGATATCAATCATCAACATGCAATAAGAAGACGAGTGTATGCGATGTATTCTGCAGGTAGGTACAACATGCAATAAGAAGACGAGTGTATGCGATGTATTCTGCAGGTAGGTACATACTAATAATAATTTTGAGTTTGAGTGTGAAATAACATTCAACTAATATAAGACAAACGTAAAACAGCAGAATACGTCACCGATTATGACGTAACGGCAAAGGATGGTTGAACAAAGTATATATTCCAGTGATATTTATTTTTCCCCTTTCTAGAGAATTCGTTATTTTTCGAATGGGGTAAACCTGAAATAAAAAGAAATTTGGGGTTATATTTACTGTAGGTGTAATCGGGATTACTACTATAATTATTTGAAGTGGTCATTGCTGAACTAAGAGACTTACCAGATGTCCAAGTCGTCATTGTGATTAGATTTGATTGATTCAAGGAGCATCTCCCTTTGTCGTCTATGTTCACTGAAATGTTTCACAAAAATACCAGGAGGTGGCAGGCGGCGGTAGCCTTTTTACCAACGTACGCTACAAAAATATACCGTGTTGAAAATCTTGCTTATATTTTCATGCAACTAAAGTCGGTAGAATGAATACTTCGGTAGTTTCTTGATCGAATCGATTCATTTTGTGAAAGCTCACACAGTAAAGTATGTTAAATATGACAGGAACAAGGCAATTGAAGACAAAATGGTTGAGGTTTCCGGAGACGAGATTTTCAGAATCCCTACTTTTGTTCGGATTTGAAGGCCGTCGTTTTTTTTTTGAATTTCTTCCTGACGTTTCGCTGGCGCGAGTGGCTAGCTTCTTCAGAGGCTCATACATCTTGAGTTTGACTCCGATGACTAGGCGTTACGACTTCGTAAAGCATATTTATATAGATTCAAGTAGTTTGGGGTGCTAATTACTTTTTCTGGTTTCGGAGAAATTTCATCAATATTAATTGCTGTAATTACTTTATTTGGATTCGGAGAAGTATCATCAATATTAATTGCCGCACTACCTGTCGTCCTGATATATGTTATTTTTAAGCTCCACAGCTTCTTCTTTTCTGTTGAAATTATCCTTATGTTTGTGGATGTCTATTGCCTCGTGTATCAGTCGACTATGGTATCCCTGGTTGGGGGCAATGAGTTTCGCGTTTTCAAACAGAATCCTGTAGTTTCCCCCACTGAGTGCATGTTCCGCCACAGCTGACTTGCCAGTGTGCCCTAGTCTGCAGTTTCTTTCATGCACTTCTAGCCTAGTTCCTATAGATCTTTTGGTGGTACCGATGTATTCTTTCCCACAGGTGCACGGTATGCGATAAACCCCTCCTGCTCTGCTGCTGGGTCTCTTTTATCCTTAATCGACCTGAGGCTTTGTTGAATCTCCTTGGAGGGTTTGAAGACCGTTTCAATGTTGTGTTTCCCCAAGAGCTTTCCAATTCTGTATGTGATCCTCGGGATATATGGTAGATAAGCACGTGCAACTACCTTAGCGTCCCCCCTGTTTTGAACCGTGGAACTCTTCAGTTTCATGGCCTTGTTGTCTCGGGTACACGGTATTCATTCGATCGCAAGGTCACTTGAAGATGTTCCAGTCCTTCTCCAGATGCCCTGGTTCACATATTCTTCGAGCACGTTCCGTTAGAGTAGATATGACTCCTCCCTTTTGGCTAGGATGGTGGTTCGTTTGTGCGTCCAGGTACCCATTCTTGTACGTAGGTTTTCGGTATACTCTGTTGGTTAGTCTAGCTAGTATTCAATTGTTGAATCTGAATGTAATCCAAAGCCTATCTTGAAGTAGTACTTTGAAAGACCTGAACATCAAATAATTCGTGTTCAATAAGGTGTGAAGTTTTCTTACCGAATACCACGAATTAAGGTTATTTTAAGGTTGAGTGTAAGAGCAGTCTCTGACTGAACTCCGCCTGAAATAAAGACACTTTATTATTATTATTATTATTAATTATACTTGAAAATTCTTTCTCACTCACGAATATTGCAACAAAATTATCCCTCGTGAGCTCGAAAAAATTTCCGAATATAATTCAAGCACTAGTGTTATTACAGATGAAAATAATTTAACAGTAGTTTACTTTCAAAAACTAATAGTTCTTGTCATATCAGGTCAATTGAAGTATTTTCTGGACCATCTATCGGAGGTGGATCTTGTATTTGAACATGCAAAACCTGAATCAGCACAAGGCTCTGCCTTTTGGGCGCACTGGAGTATTTGACAAGGGAAAACTTTGCTCTCAAAATAATCCATAACTTTTCAATGTAACCTTCGAAATATAATAATAATAAATTCTTTATTATTTACCAGGCATGCAAATACAGGGCAAATAAATGGCTGATGGTTGCAAATAAGATGCATCTTATTTCTGTTCTTCCTCCGGATCTCACATAAATATAACAAAAAATTATTATTTATTACGGCTACCCAAACTAAAAGTTACTTGGAATTGTTTGAAGACACTAGCAGAGTACAAGAAGAAAGAAAGTACATAGAAGTGAGAACAGATGAACAGAACAGCGCTACAGAGAAGTGAAAGTAGACTAAGTTAAATTGTAGAAGAAAAGTATACATTAATAAAAATAATGATAAAAAAAATGATAGCTGATTTTTCAATAGATGCGATGTTTGTAACTTTTTTGAAGGATGAGGATGGCATGTCGAGTGAGGAAGGTCATCAGGATGTTGTTGATAGTTGTTGCAACAGAATAGCCGATCTAACGTTTGAAAAGTTGTTTCGAGTGCTGTGGCGGAGTGAGAAGTGATTTTCTCCGAATATTCAATTATACACATCAGTTCTAAAAAACAGTTCAAGAAAAAGATAAGGAGGTGTTCTGAAAGTAGTTTTTTGTGAAAAAGATAAGCCATATGAAGAATGCCACGATTATACATATTCAACCAGCTAATTTGTTCGAATTCATGTTTTTTATTCAATAAATGAGTCTAATGCAACAGATTTGAACTTTGAATTTTACGCTCGATGTCTTATACTATCCAAGCAAGGGTCGTACACGATATCACAGTTATTGAAATGTGGGAGAACAAGTGAGTCACATAACATTTTTTCAGAAGTGGAATTCAGAAACATTGTGAGTAAATCAACTTCAGGGAATGCGTATACGTTTTTCAGTTTCTTATCGGATATTAGTCGGAAATGAATGAAGCCACTTCAAACATCCAGTTGAAATGTTGTGAATGGAAAGTTTTCGATCAAATCTTCAAATCGTGAAAAATGTTGCTTGCAATTGGGAGTAATCGATTTTTTCGTTGAAAGGTCATAACATGCTCTACTAAGTTATCAAGAACGTTTCTATTTTCTGAATCCCTTATCAATATTATTAATAAAATAATATACAATTGTCATACTTCCCTGTGGTATTTTTGGTCTGCTGGATGCCTGGCTGCGAAATTGCAATACATTATAAATGGTTGAAATTTACAAATCGTTATGATTGTATATCGATATAGAGGTGAAAATTGTTTTTTTCGTACCGAACAACACTTTATTTTGTTACAGTCTGTACATAATACAAGAGACTTCTCATCAGACTATGGGTCCCATTTACACCAAACAAGTAGTTCATCTAGTAGACTTTTGAGCACCTCCTGTCATAACGGAATCACAAGGACCTCTTTAATCCACACAGACGTGAGTATTATTATTATCATCATCAAAGACTGATTATTAATATTTCTATGTAGATAAGTACCTACTAAAGCCCAAATGAGTCAAATGCCTGGTTGTAGGAAAACATGTTATGACTGTAGAGAATGTAGATTCTTCGAATAAGTTTGAGATCTCTATTTCGGACCCTGAATCACCTCTAATAAGTGCATTGGAAGGGTCAGTATAGTTCTGATTTTGAATCTTGAAGATGATCAAAAATAGTCAAACCCAAATAACCTTAAATCCGAGTTGGGATTCTCATTTCTAAGAAAATGAAAAATATCTCGATATACGAGTCAAATTGTAATAATCATCACTTTCAGCGGACACGATCAAAAGTACAGATTTATATAATTTTATGTTTAGATCGATTTTATTGAAAATAGTCACTCTTCCATACGCCAAACAAATTTTCTAGAAACCAAAATCTGCCTGATTGGAGGATCGAAATCAGGACCTTCGGTCATCGATCAAGCAGTGAACAAGAGCGTTAATTCGATTTCCAACCTCTGTTGCTCTGAGATCTTTTTTCAATAGAACAGCTGAACTTTAGAACTCCTTGCCGAGAGAGGTTTTTTCTGAGACTCACAAACTTCAAAAACTCAAAGTTAATGTTAATTTGTATCTCCTGTCCCTTGATTCACGCGATTACAGGGCTTCTCTTTCGTGTGAATGTGCATAAAAAAATTCTTATTAAAATTGTGTTTTCGAAAATACAAGGTTTCAAATACATGATTGGACCTTTTAGGCTAAAAAAACTATTTTAGTCATATTTTTTATAATTTTTCTACTCATACTTTTGGCAAAATCATGGACAAAGTTACCAGAGAGTCATACTGCGAAGAAAAAAATAATTTTTTAAAATTCTCCCGAAAGTTGAGTGCCAGTCATCAGCTGAAATATCAAGTAGTTCAGTAACATATAAATATTTTACAGTTGATACGCAGAATGAAGAACTATACAGCTGGGTCTATGAAAACCAAACAAGGCCGCTCTGCGTTCGAGAAGTCATCAATTCCTCTTTTTACTGCTCTGTAAATTCTTGAATTCAAATCAGTGGCAGTGACTGATTGTGTATTGTGTAGCCAGCATGGTGTTCATCACGAAATGTTTAACTGTTAACACACTTGTACAAAGTCGCTGGGCGTACTTAAAGGACTGATGAGAAACCAAATCATCTTCAGGCGAATCTCGTCTACCTACACTGATTGTTTATGCTCTGAGACCTGTCAAAAACAACTACTCCCTTGGCTAATACCACAAAGCGAATTAAATAATATCCACCTGTTGCCAGTGTAGGATTTTTCACATAATAAATTTCTACAAAATCTTCTGGTGATACAAAAGCCGGAATTGATTCTCAATAATCGGGTACGGGCACTCACTTGCAGGCCAGTTTTGAAATTATCGGCTACTTGTTAGCGCAAGGTAATCCCACCATCAGTTCGAGAATCTTTCGGAAATGTGCCCGTCCGAATAACTAAAAATCAATGCCGGCATTAGTAAAACAAAAAGCGTACACGAAAATTTATTCTCTCACGAACCTGTACCGGCATCGATCGGAAATAATACGCCCTTCTTGATATTAGCCAGAGGTGTAGCTGTTATCTGACAAGTGTGAGTAGTTGAGATCGGCCTGAACGAATTGTTCAAAATTGGTTTGTTCTCAGTATCTACTGCACCGAATTAAAAAATTACAAAGCAATGAAAAGGATAATTGATGACTTTTCAAACGAGATATCGATCGACACCTAACCTCATTTGAGACTCATGGGCTGGATCTCACATAGCCGAAGTGGTGAAAGTGTCACGGTTGGAAAAGTGTTCAAAAGTTTTTCTCCTCACAATAAAAATACACGGTTTAGAGAATTTTTTTTTAGTAGCGAATTATGAGAAATTGGCCTCATTTCATTTTCATTGGCTCATCCTGGGTATGCAATTTAAAGTGAGTATATTAAGTAGTTTTTTATGCGGAGGATGAGATTGGAACTATTTTCCGAACTATCATTCTAAATATAGTGCATTGGTC
Source organism: Zygogramma bicolorata (assembly GCA_032362365.1). NCBI lineage: Eukaryota > Metazoa > Arthropoda > Insecta > Coleoptera > Chrysomelidae > Zygogramma > Zygogramma bicolorata. The sequence continues at coordinate 797,478 of JAVJAQ010003765.1, read as the reverse complement.
TTCTAAACTTCCATTACAATTTTTGATTCATGTGAATCACGAAGTAAAGGTTCGTTTGTAATAGACCACCTAGTTTTGAAATATTTCTTCAAACAAACTTACGAAGTTCGAACCTATGAAAACATATCCGAAGTAAAAATCGGAGCACCTTCTCTATCCCGGAGTTATGACCCTTCAATGTTCGAAGTGCCTTTTTTGCCCAATATTACGATCAGTCACACGTACGTGTTTATTGTTCAGGTTTTTGAATACAATCATTCCACTTTCTACACCCCTTTTTGCTGAATTATAACCATTTTTTCAATTAATAAGTTGAAAACACTACCGATGAAGGCCATTATTGACAAATGGTTATAATTCAGTTGAAGTGTTGAAGTAGTGAAGAAGGTGAAATGTGTACCGGGGCTACCCAGCACCTCAACAATAAAATCCTGTGTGTTTCCGATGTTTCACTTGTGCAAAAAAACCTGCCGGATATACCCATCTTCCGGACTTTGAGGGGCCATAACTTCGGAACGAAGAGATAGCGCCGCGTTTTGACTTCGGATTCGTGTTCAGTGACTCGAAATACGTAATTTGGTCCTGAAGATTTCTTTCACAACTAGGTGATGTAGTGTAAACGAACCTTTACCAATTCAGGAATTGATTTAACTTCAGGTAGATAAAGCGGAAACTTAATGAAACTCCAAACCCTAAATCTGGCGCGTATCCTAGGAGGGGGGTTTGATGAGGCGATTATCTCACCTCAGAAGACTTTTGGTTTCACTCATGTATGTATTCAGTTCATGGAAATATTCGATTGCCATGTTCGACAAGGCCTATCCCTAATCAAAAATTTACCCAATCAGGACATGAAATTGTATACGCCACTGCCCTGAATTCAAAGGGAAAACTTGTGATGTAATAAAAAAGACACCCACACTTTTGATGGCGACGGGCGCCGGTGCCGGTAGTTTTTCCCTTATGGAAAGTGTAATGAGATTTCTTACCTTGCCATAATAGATTATAATAAACCTCAATGTATGAATACTGCAACCCACCGTTAGTCTCATGTATCTGGAAGAAACGAATATTCTTGATGAAATGAACACATTCAACAAAATATGTTAGAAATTTATATCAGGAAGCATTGGAAGCAATCAACGAATTGTATGCATTCAAGATCACAAATCATTAGCTTTCGAACCATGACTCTGAAAAACCTTACCTTTTAATACTATTATTTAACTTCTTGTACATCTTGTCACAAACCACCACATTATTAGCACTTAAGTATTTAGAAAAACCAATTCATTTCCAAAACCGGCTAAACTTTGACAAAATTCAATAAATCATTGAAACAATAACTAACACCGAAACGACGCCGAAGTTAATCGAAATAACCCATAATGGCGATTTACAGAGGATTTGATTTGCTGATACTCTCACGAAACCTACTTGATGCGTGTAATCTAATTGAGCAGCAGTCGGCTGGTGCCTACTAGATATTATGCATTTGTGGTTGGTCCTAATTCTGGCAGTGGCTAAAGTTCCGATATAGAATATTTAATATGAATAGATTTTGTTGATTGGAAAAATACATATTTTCCATGGACGAATAGAAAATTGAATATTTATTTAACAAAAATGAACTGTCGAGCGGTGTTTCTTATTGATATTGCTTATTACATACACTTCTTTATTAAGTGGGAGTTCCGATAAATGAGTTCATTGCAAATTTATGGCCTTCTTTTGTAATTTTGTTCTCACATCCCGATTTAGTGCATGAATTGAAATTTGTTATACATTTAAATGAAATATTTATTCATGCCATTAGAACAATTAAAATGTTCGAAACACTGTATTTATCGCAATATATCGTTATGAAAGAAAGCAAATTCAAGCCCTGAGACATGACAATTTCAAAATTCAAGATATCTAATAGCATGAAGAATGTACCGGAACGAAGAAAGTTACTATAAAACCTAGGAATATGACAATTTTATAATTGTTTTAGAACGTGCTGGGCATTTTTTGGCTGATAGTCGATTTGTTAATTACTAGATGAATATTATACTATGCTTGAATAGTGTAATGAACGTAATTCGATACTCAAATGGACTCCGTTCTTAAGATAAAGGTTTGTGTGAAGGAGATATTCCAGCAGAAAACGAATTTGAGATCGTTTCACTGAAGGAAAATGATAATTTTGTTCTAACTACATTCGCGGTTCTAACTGAATCGTTGAAATCGAAACTACTAACACCCGATGCGCCTTTCGCTAACAAGACTAGATTCTTCAAAAGAAGAAAATTGCTAATTATTGAAGAATCAATATTCTTTTCCGAAGGTGCTAACTTGGTAAGCGAAACATGCGTCGAATGTGAGTGATTTCACTTTGGTGTTTAGGTAACTTGCTTATAGTATTATCGGTGATATCCGGGCTTGATGGCCGTAGTCTCGGACTTTATGTCCTTAGCTTTCGACTGCAAGCCATCAAGCCCGTATAAAACCAAAATATCGACTCCGTCTGTGAAAGCCTTCATTCTCTGTTCATAGTATATTTGTACCACCTGTAATCGTTGTTTGAAAACGCCACGTATACCTTGTTGTCCTAATCCATTGATAGAAAATGACAGAAAGCTGTATTATACAAAAATTAGAAGTTATAGTCATAATTTACATATTTCAATGGGTATATGAAATTTATATCTAAAGATTCATTTTGTATTTCAGAATGAGCATTCAGGTTATATTTTTCCTTATGAAATGTGTATGCAGAAAGTTTTGTCTCTTTGAAACTGAAGGCACTTGAATCAGTGTCAGACAGAAGATTTCAAAACCCCGATATCCTTTTCTACTTTCCATATCAGGTATCAGGCCAAACAATACTTGTGTTATTGATATCAGATACGAAATGGAGTTTGAATAATATTTGACATAAGTAGCCGGACTTGAAATTGATATGCTGACTTATTTCAATTTTACGAAAAATATAACTTAACAATTGCGAATTCTACCATGATCCATTCGAACTATCGTAAAAAGTTGTTTATGAAAAAATGATTGAAATCTGATACAAAGATATATAGCGCTCAGGGATAATTATACTATTGCAAACTTTGTGATACTAAAGATAAGAGTACACGGTAGGTTTTTCATTTTTGTCACTTTATTTGGTATTTCGGAACTGACAACCGTATGCCAAACGCTTGGCTGGCGTTTAATGGTGAAACAGATTTGCTGACTACACGGTTGCTCAGTTTTGTAACAGATCTCTGACGTCAAAAGGACGGCACTTATTCCAAACCGTGTACTCTTACCCGAAGCCCTGTATTTTTACAATTTCTGTATAAAAGTCGATTATAGAAGCTCAAAAAACACCAAGTTACTATTTGATGTGAAAGAGTTTTTTGGTAGATCTTCACAGATGTTTTGGAGATCTTTCAACAAGACCTCCGAAAGCCGAATGAATGAAGACATTCAACTGAACTCTGGTATTGAAAAGGATAAACAGCGATACTTCCCACTAACTTTTGTTTACTATAGTAACATAGTCGAAATCATTCGGATAGTTGTATTTCATATTTGTCTGTCTGGTCACAAAATCACCTCTCATGAATTTGAAAAGAAACAAGCATATGTACGCTATCTCATTTCATCGAAGAATTGTCATCAGGAAGGAAGTTTCAGTTCCATTGGGAACCGATTGGTTCTGTTATGCTTTGAGCTGCCTCATTCAATCTTATTGGAAATGCTCGTACCATTCGATTTTTATTTTTGGGGGAAACCTTTCGAACATATTTGTTACTTCCACCCCCTCGTCAGAGGAGATCCAACCCTTGAATCCTGAATGGAATTAGGGGTCAACAATATATCTTTTGAAAGGTGATCAAATTCTCACTTCATTGCTTTGTACATTCTTTGATTCAATGTAGAAAAATCATTATTAAAAATTCCTCCAAAAACGAATACCACGTTTTTTTACTCTTAAGGATAATTTAGCGTTGTGTAGCTAAAATGGTGTTTATCACGAAATGATTTCTTATTAGAAAAATTTCGGCAGAGAAGTTGCCCCCAACTGCTCGAAAATCGTTGGCAAGTACAAGTATGCCCGTCTCAATAATTGAAAACCAATTTTGGCAATTGTATCATCAAAAGCGTATGCAGTAATTTCTTTCACATAGAACCTTGCACTGGCATCGGTCAAAACGCCCTTCATGGTATCAGTCAGAAAAGTAGTTGTTTTCTGACAGGTGTCAGCCCATAAACCTACTGTGTAAGTTGTTTTCTGACAGGTGGCAGCCCATCAACCTAGTGTATATGTACTTGAGACTAGGCTGAACGAATTATTTCAAAGATTATTTGCTTTATGGTCAGTCTTCAAGTACTTTTTTATAATTCCCTAAGATTCAAGGGTTGGATCTCACCACCCCGCCGAGGGGTTGGATGTGATAAGGTAGACAATATGTTCAAAAGATTTCCCTCTCTATATAAAAATTGACTGTGTCGTTTCAATTGACCCACCCTGCATATCAATGTCAAACTGTTTTCAGAAAAAAAATATGTCGAGATCAAACATGGCGTTGTCTCTTTTTTTACGTCAAAGCTCATTTCGTTATCCAACATGGCTTTTCCAGGCCACCAAATTGAAGAGTGGGTTTTTGATATAAAAAATTAATTCTGTGGACGACATTTCGTCGCATGCAATCAAAAATTTATGTAAACGTCTACAGAATGAATGAAATTTGTGTCGTCTCGACTGCAATTTAATCAGCATTCTCGGTTGAAAATCCCTGGCCGTATCGTTGGCAGGATCCAAATGGAAATGAACTTTAGAAAGAGTCAATAGTAGAGGAGCCTGTGATGCTTCTAAACTAGACATTCTGATAGATGATAATTCGGGACGCGATGTAGCTGTTCAATGATCATTACTGACTCTTTGCAATTCGATCAAAGATTTTGTATTCAGGCTCAAATGAAGATGAAACCCGTGTAACTCAAAATTTTATGTTATTCTAAACTTCAGGAACAGTGCTAAACTCAGATTTACCGAGGAATACAAATAATATAAATAGGATAAGTGGTAGAGTTTCAAACATCCATAATCCATAATAAAGTGGTACACTTTCGATACCTATTATTAAAAACTAAATACTTTGAAATAGAGTTCTACAACTTGACAAAACGAAAGAGAAAACCTAAAAGAAACAATTACAATAAATAGAAAGTTTTCGAAATACACGGAAATTGTAAAAATATAACAGAAATTTTCAAAAGTTTAAAATGTTGGAAATACTCAGGAATATCGAAAAGCGCAAAATATCTAGATTGAGTGAAAAAAAAATATATATGAAAGGTCAAAAAATTTAAAACAATCTTAAAAGGATCCAGGTTATTCTGAAAAAAATCAAATGAAGTTAAAAATTTTGATAATATTGGGAAACAACTGAAAAATATAGAAAAAAGGCCAATAATAATAAAAAAATCAAAAAATTTTCATTCCAAGAATAAATATCTCACTTCGTTAAAATACAGTTTTTCCATAAATTCATAGTGCACTTGGATATAATTTTCAACGAGCTCACACAAATCAAAAATTCGAATTTATTTAACTGATCGAATATACATAAGTTAGGGATGAGTTTAAAACTTTTTCGCTCAAATAATAAAAATAATAAATAAAATGAGGATACTGGTTTATGAGTTTACCATCAACGAGAGAAATTCAATCTGATGCACAAACTATATTTTCTGAAGAATCTTCAGTTTTTTCTTCTGAATCTTTATTTATGAATCATATCATCTTTGTTGATTCAAAATAATTCCCTACCTCCTGTACTAAAATCAGATCTCTGGAGTCGATCAGTTCACTGCATAAAACCCTGCGAAGTCTCTAATGCATCTTCGTACATTTCTGCTGCGTTACAACGTCATTTTATGCCATTAACTTGAAATATAGTTACAAACTTTTTTGTTGAAATTGCTGCAAATGTACCGCATAAGCTAAAAGCTTTTGCGACCAGGCGAGGCGGTAGAAATACGACGATTCCTAAAATAGACCGCCAAATCGTAAATAGACATTTGCATTCGATACTAGTTGAGCCATAAAATTTGTGTTCCCTGATATGTTTTATGATTTTCCAAGTGGCTCAAGTGTTCTGCTGAATTGCTCTTGTTGCCATAAAAAATGTTACAGTTGTTCAACTAGGCGATAAGGAAGTTTCTACAATGAAAAACAGTGCTCTGTGATATATTTGTTTGAATATATCGGAAACAATGTTCTTTTATTCTTTTCCGTTTATTCGAAACTAGTTGCACCTATTTCCATGAATAATTCTCACTACTGTCTATATTATCTAGCAAGCACCATAATACTTCGGGTGTTATTTACATTTCAAGAGGTAGCAGTATCGAAGAAACAAATCAAAGAAAGAAAGCTCGTACCAAAATTCTAGTATTAATAGAATGGTACGAATAATTATTTGGCAGTTGTAATTTACTTGATATCAAAATCAGTCGCTGATTCTGAATAATTATTGACATTTCGACATATTGCTTATCACAATAAGATAACAATGTCATTCCATGAGCATTGGAAATTTCTATCCACCTGAAAAACAAGAATTAGTCTTTTTTTTTGTATAGTTGTTTACAACGTTATCGAAATCAGTAACACGTATCCAGGAAAAATGTATGTAGGTAGAGGGTATTCAGTTTTTGGACTCTTCAACTGATTTTGTTGTCTTCAAATCATTAGCAAATTTTCTTATTATTCACAACAGCTATTTTCCTTTCATGGCTTGTTGAGCATCGAAGCGCAGATATGTCACACCTTCTTCAGTGAAGACCACGACTGACAAACTCGGGAGTTGCTATCAATTCACAAGAGAATAAATTTATTTTAGTATTATATGCTTATTCATTAATCATAGTCATTTCACAGTTATAAATTATCAAAAGTGATTTTACCTAATATGGTTTTTGCAGTGTCTGAACCATTTTTCGGTTGAAAATAGTTTAGCTCAAAAATATTTATATAAACTGAGAAGTACCTAGCGTATAGCACATACTATTTTAGACTTTTAGCAAATTTTCACTATTGCCTTAAACACTAACCTTTTTCTCTCTCATCGTTATATGCTATTCCGTAACACTTTAACGCAATAAAATATCACCAACGACTAATATTATTATCTTCAATCTTTTCTTTAACCCACCTTAATACGAACCAGATCACTTCCTAATAGATCGCATTTGAAGCGATAAATCCTTCTATAATCCGTTGCAATAAGCGATAAACTATGTTCTGCTGATAGAAAGAAATCAGAACACATCGATAAAGACAAAGTTGAGAGCATTCTTTATGGCAAAGGGTCAAACACATGCTACAATAAGTATATTATTAATCTGCTCACATACTGACACTTCCTTATCCTAGTAAGGATTAATTTCACCTTATACAGGGTATCATAACCACATGAATTCAGTTATTTTTCTTTTTTTAAAAGTCACGTATTGGTAAAAGTTGCTTGACATTCAACTTTTTTCACCTTTTTGCTTAATTGAAGGAGAAAATCAGTTTGCACAGTTGGATAAAAGTATCCCTCTCAGATGATTCAACCCTGAATTCTTTAAAAGGAATACTGCTATACACAGAGATACACCATTCACATGTACTTTGTTTTTGCGATTTTTTTGAATTAGTCCCAACTTGTTAGATTGGAGCTCGGATTGGAGGTAACGCTCATGGGCCTTTTATTCAACAGGGAGTGTTTAAAAATGTTACTTCCCAATTTAGCTCATACAAATCAACTCATATGATTTGATCATCAATAATAAGAATAATGTTGCCTGTTGATATAAATTAATCCTCTCACCACCTGTTCAACATTCAAGCTAGTATCTCGAATGTATCTGACTGATTTATCAAATATCAATTAAAAATGTTCAAAGCAGTTCACTCAGGACATTTCCTGGAATACAATATATTTATCATAAGCGTGGGCAAACGTATCGTAAATATATCATTAGCGTATTTCGTGTGGGCTAATCTACTATCTAGTCACTCTGTGAAACATGTAGAACAAATTCCCATAGATTAACCATCGAGTCTTGGAGATAAAAGAGGTCCATTCCTCTTCGATAAATCAGTAATGTGCTAATCATGTTTGAAGAAAATAGATACATGATTTTTAAAATTAAAATTTTTGAAGAACTGTGCTGCGTAGTCAACTTTGATAACTGATTTTTATCATAATATTCAGTCGTAAGCTCACTCCATTTTCTTTTTTCTCTGTGGAATGTTCTATTTAATTTTATAGAGTATGATTCCAGAGCTGATAATAAATAGATATATACGCGTATTTGCTAGCTCGAAAGTTGGTCCCTTTTACAAATATTTCCAGACAAAACTCTTATTTCAATGTTATATTCAAACCTAAGTTGGAAATGTGTTACACGTTTAAGCTCTCTTCGGTGAGAAGAATAGAGTTCTTGTTAAATTTCTTACAAAAACACAATTTAACAGTTCTGTCATAATAAATGTTGAAACATAGCACATTATCGAATTTTTATTTTACCGATTGCGTTGAAAACCATTACACGTGGAGTTATAGAGAGAGATCCATTTTCCGAAGTCATAAATAATGGGAATCTTTATACTTATGTCTCTTCCAGAGGATTATTTGAACCTTTGATTTCTTCGAATATTTTTGAAACGCCCAATTTTCAAGCAAACAGTAATGCATATATTCTTAATTGATTATAACATTATTTTCAAAAATTTAGCGTTCCCAACATGATGTTGGTCTGAGAATCGTAAACTATTTGTCTGAATGTCCTATTTGGAAAGAAGGTTATTTTTGTGAAAAGAATAATGTATATTCTTTTACAAAAATCTGCCACTATATCAAAGTTCTGGAGGTTGCATATTCAGTTCATTATCAACCAGTTCATGGTCTCGATGAATTTCAAAATTCATTTATAATTCCTGTACTATTAGGAGAATGAAATGCATTTTCTGAAGATGATAGATAGATAGATAATCTGGACAATCTCTATCATCATCTGCAAATAGTTACTTTTTACTGAGAGGTTTGTTACACTATTGTTGTCATAAATACTGATATATAACGTGAGCCAAATAATGGAACCTTGTGAGATACCTGATTCCAATATTTTAATAGTTTGTAAAAAATGTACTGGTTCTGCTGAATGAACAAAGATGTTTCTTGATCATTATTATATTGTCGTCTGAACCAGCCTAATCGGGTCCGTACTCCCGACTGCTCCCACCCAGCGTGCGAACGCGCTACTAACATTAGTTCTGAGAGTATACACTGATATTTTGTACGTTTGCCCTCCTCTTTTCGGACGATGTTTATTTCGGCTGGGGACGAAAACTCAATAACGAATATCGTCTCACTCCAGTGACAAAAAAGGATTATATCAGTTTCAAAAAATTTGGCACCTTTCATTCAGAAGACTATATTCAAGAGCTTGTCTGTATGCAGCTGCAGCATTTTAGCATTCTCTACAGCCTCGACGTGAGCTTCTCTCCGTGCGGGCACCAATTCAGTGACAGAGAGTTATTTTACCCGCTCGATGTCGAAGACTATACCAAGTAGTTCATACAAAAAGGCTCCAATTCCTATATTTTCATGGACCATGCAATGAAAGCGATCCGAACTCCTATTGACCCTACTTGCACCATCCGATACAATTCTGTTACGAAGGGACCCAAACTCAAAAGTTCACGCCCCCCTTGTTGTCGAAGGAGATATAACCGTGGAACAGACAGTTTGGGATGCATGCTTCTGTGCCTATGCATCATATTACGAGTCTTTACGTCAAGTTGCTGCAACTCTTCCAAAATTCATCTGACTAGAATCGGAATGGCAAGCAAGTTGTGAAACTTCGGGCATTCAAATGCGGTCTACTAGTTGGGCATGAAATCCTTGCATCGTCCTCTTTTGAGATGAACCAGTTGCACATTTTTCAATACCGAATTCCATACCGACAGCATACGTGAACTCCTGCACAGCCCAAGGAATTGCTCACTCTCTCGATAGAGCTTGAGGTTATCCATATAAAACATGGGCGACCTTCTGCGAACCTTTTTGCTCATATAACCGTTCAACACCGGGTCCACTACTTGGAGAGTTCACATATACAAGATGCGCGTAAACATCTTCTATCATGCATGCTATCGGTCTGTTATTCTTGGATGCGACAAATCTCTGTTCTTCGAGATTAGCACGGTTCGCCCCTCGACAAACCATTCCAGAATCAGCTGCTTTCCATTCAACCAAGAACTGAATATTCTGGCCAAATGTTGGTGCTTACTCGTTTACTGTTTCCACCAATAGTTATTCAGACCGTCAGGGCTTGGAGCATCAAAGTTCTTGGAACCCTCAAGAGCTCTCCGAACTTCATCCGTGGCTATCGGTTCACGCAGTTTTTCGGAATCAGGCCGTTGTAACCTTCTACATAAAACTTCAAACTGCGTCAGGGCTGGAGTGTCTCTGTTGTGTGGTTGCGGATGCTCGTAAATATCCTTCCAGACAGATTCCACCCGATCAGCGGCCGGCGGATTATCATTATTACTATAACTATCAAATATTGTAAGCATTGTTTCAATTGTTGTACACTTTTGCATTCACCAATTTTTACAGTCAGAAGTTTTGCACATTATTTCGATACTACAATAACACCTAGACGCCCATGTCACAATATTGGATATCAGTAATATTGAAACATTTGTTCTTGTAATGATCAAATTGTGAATAATTTCAGAAGGAGGAATAGATACAGGAGAAGTATTATCTTTTCTTAGACATTTTAATTATTGATTCAATTGCTCTTTGCGAATGTTGTTTTGCACTAATAGTTATTCCATAACAATATTGAATATGATACCGCGAAATATTATATTGTGTTGTAGTTGAATGACTAGGAGGCCTTCAGATTCAGATGTTTTTGTCTTTCGAATCAACATCCCGACGAGTTTTACTCAAGCATACACCAATATGAAATAGGCAGTATTGAATAACAAAAGGTGGCAAAACAGAACCGATAGAGGCCAACTTGGTTGGCGAAACCTGTTATTGCTTCCTTATCTTTATATTTAATTGGGATCGTCATAATACCCCGGTAGACTGCTTCCACCTAAGGAATTTTAATAAACATGGGCATGTTCATTATTAGTTTGATAACTCAACTCGTTCCGTATTCAAAATCAGAGCAGCCAGTGCGACTAAGTACGAGTCGCTGTAAACAATGGTTATCAACATTTGCAATAAAAGTGCTACTTGTATTTTTGATTCTGTACAAAATTTGGGCTGTATATGCGGCTATTTTGATCTATCGATTGTTAAAAAATTATGGGTGAGTTATGTCCAACACCTAACGAATGTTTCCCATTTCTACGTTCATAAAATTCATAATATAATGGAAAATGGATTTTAGTTTTGAATGAACATTCAATCAAATAGATATAGCTTAAGACGGGTTTACCAATGAAATATTGCTGTCAGTTGAATCCTCACAGTGTGTGGAGTATCTTGGGAATGTATTCCAACTTCTAGCTAAGCTGTAGCAGGTGAATAAAAAATCGGCCTTGGGTAGTTATGGTATAGTTAGTCAATATACCTAGGTCTTCGGAAAAAATTATTGGATTCAAATATCAGCTGTCTAGAACAACCTGTTCTATAGCTGATGAATATTATGAGTGTCTCTAGGAATATTCAAATGATTCTTCGCTTCTGCATCTTGATTGTGATGTACATTCAATATTCTCTGATTCTATGTTTTCAGAAAAGTCACGTTTTTATGAATGTAATATTCGGAAATGAGGAAATGGATACCACAAATATTTAATGGTTGATCGATTGACCCATCAAACACTTTTGTGACACAATTGAAAGTATATTCTCACGTTTATTTTACGTTCAATAGTTCATACACCATGAAGAAGGGACATCAAATTTGAAGACGTTTGTAGACTTTGTTGTGTAGTTTTTTTTTATTTATTGGCATATCATAATATATGATAGTTTGCTTTAGGTTCAGTCGAGTTCCGTTACGTATCTGGAGTTAAGAAACATTCATCATAGTAGAATCCGGATGGGTTACTCGACAGTCTTTATCCTTATTCTTGCTAGAAAAGCACGTTCAAAGATGAGACTTCTTCAATCCGCGAATCGCACAATTTTCTTCTTTTCTTTTATTTTTCACTTCTAAGGGTTTTTTGATTGCATAATGGAGAAAAATATACTAGGTCTTCATGACATATCAGTACAAAGGGGGAAAATCTCTTGACTAGTATAGCTTGGCCAGTCAGAGAGAGAGAGTGACATCAGTGTACGATTGATCTTGGTGAAAAGGCACTGATATGTCGGAAACCTACTCGATTCTAGGAAACAGTAGACGTTATGATTTGGCTGGCAGTAGCTTTGGAGCTTGGACGTATCATTATACTTCTATAATGATTCCTAGACTTTTGATATTTCATTTAATACGGAGTTGTATCATTGAATTGATTTTACGTTGGTTGATTTCCTTAATGTTTTCTCTCGAAGAGTAACAAATTACTTTTTTTAATGGTAAGGGGTTTCGAAAACAAAATCTTTTGAAGATGAGTTACTCATTCAATTTGCTGTTGATTAAAAATTAAAATCATGTCTGCACTATGACTAATCTATATAACAATCAGGCATATGGTTCCAAGTAGTTTCAAATCAAATAATGGGGCAATCAAATTCATTTCAAAACTCCACATTTCACCTAATCACGTTATATTTGTCTAACATTTACACTTCTATTTTATTTCACAGCTTCCGTTACTAGAGACAAGCAAATCGTCTTCCAGACTCAATCTGAATCAGGGGAAACAGGTCACCACCCCAATGTCTCCGACGGTGGATACTTTTCCCGCCATCAACAATAACACTCGCAGCACTCACGAACTCACCAATAACAACAAAGAGGAGAATGGTTTTCCGATGACGCCATCAGGTAAGTCGTAAACTTTATGACACATCGTAATGTCCGGCCGTCTTGGACAAAATGGGGTTGCTTTCGTGTTCCTTTCGGGTCATTAGACGAAATTGGGGTTGTTCTCAAAGGAAAGTTAGTTCTGCATGGCTCTGCTTAATGTTTTTTTGAAAGCGTCTGCTAGGTTTGGAGTGAAAAAAGAGAAGAAAGATCCCATGTAATCGGTTACTTTATTCATCACAGCATGCGTCAAATCCGCTAGTTCTGTTTTTTTGCACTTGACTTTTTTTATGATGTTGGCCTAATGAATAATCCAAGTTTGTGACCTCGAGCGCCGAACGCAACTTCGTCAAAAATCGAAAAAACCGCTAAAAAATCTTTAATTATTTAAATTTTGTCTATTATAACCCTGAAGGCCTAGTTTTTATCACGTTTTTCAAGTCGACTAAATTTGCTACAATATGATAATAGAACTGTATAGAAATGTCCTTATAGACCCAATAGTTACCGAGACTGAGTGCATCATGTTTTCAGAATTTCGCAATTTTTGTAATTTTGACACTGATTATACTATCAAGGCCCTGTACTCTTATGATGGGATGTTAAAAAACAAAATGAGAAGTGTGAACGATGATGTTCAAGCAAAGCTACTGAAAATGAAGTAAAAAAGATTACTACAACGAAAATCTATGAGTTTATCTGTGAGGAAATTGAGTAATATTCGAAATAAAAAAATTAAATCAATTTAGACCTCTTGGAAAGTCTCGGTTGAGTTTCGTGCGTATATGGATCGACGTATTGAGATGGCATATTACCATCAGGGGATGGTGATGAATCGTTGACGCCCTGTGTCCACAAGTCATCCTTCATTTCCACATCGGACAGATCGGACTGCAACTTCAGGTATATTGTCACAAGAGGCCCCGCTGCAGTTCATGCAGACTGATGAGCAATTTCATCCTGCCTTTCTGTAGCTGCACGAGTTCCCACAACCCTTGGTGCAGCCGCAAGTAATCACCCGCAAGAGGTGTTGTGGGCTGCATCACTGGTCATCACTTTGGGGTTGAGGCCCTGTGGCGTGGATATTGTAACGAAATGTGCTGGCGCCGGCCCTGCCGACTATGGATGCGAATTGGTGCCGCAGTTCCAGGAAAGATTATACCTGCGTGATCGCGACTCACCCAGAATGTTCGATTGTCAGGATTTGTCTGGATGATTCTCCACTGTATGAGCCAGCGTAAATAAAACGGGAGTCGCTCACCGCAACAGCAGAATTTTTAGTACAGAGAGTTTTAGTACCAAGCATTGGAAAGTTATCGGAGCGATTTAAGTGATTGTGTTGTATTGTATTGTGGAAGAGAGTTATGATAAAAGTAGTTTAGTGTTGTTTGGTGTTTTAATCGACGAACCCAATGATAAATCGTAACAATATCCACCCCAGGAGAGAGTGTTCAGTGTGACTCTCAACCACGCCTGTATCTGTAAGAAGATTGTACATGAGAATAGAAAATGATAAATGATATGTAATGTGTGTTACTGATACAAGGACAAATTTTTACCTGGCTAGATTGAAGCTAGTTCTTATCGCAGCCCTGGCAAATACTTGGTACCGCAGCTCGTCAAGGTTATGGGTTTTGGGGTTGCCTCCGCATAGACCCGCTATCCTGCTGTCTCCTCAGGTGTAAAGAAAAATACAGCTTGCTTTTCAAGGTCCGGATCTTTTTCTACCATGGACATCATTTGCTTATTCCTTGAGCCAAGGAAGCAGGATGTCGAGTCACAACCACTAAAGACAGGGATGAAGAGGAAAAGCTCTGGTTTTGATTTTGAAGAAGCGATGCTAGAATACATGACATCTGATGCTGTGCCTCTTCCACATTTATTGTAAAAATTTCACGTTAGTTTGAGATCGTAGTAAGGATAATCAGCAAGTCAATGTCCTCAACAACGACTACCACTATATCATAGGTAGAGGCAGCAGTACAGCTGTAGTGGTGATGATTCAATCAGCATTTTCCTCTGCTTGGAGTAGTTAAATGTTGTGATTCCCCATTTTTGTTGTCACCAGCTTCACGAAACGAATCTTGTTTTTGTCATTCGACAAGAATTTCTGTTTCGGAACCTGTTTTCGTCAACGATTATCTCTCGAAATGAGTGTAAGTTAGCTCTTCGAAGACGCTCAGAGCTCTTTGTTTTTTTCTGTACAGCATCTACGGGGTAACTATCGAAAACAACTATCGAACTATCACTTTGTGAAGAAGATGCCCTCCATCCACTTCTAAAACTTTGTTAACCATTGCTTCTCATTTAAGGTAAAAGGTTCAAATACTGAATGAAAGGTGGATTTTGTGCTACAGGTGGGTCATGACTTCACACGAGCAATACTAGCACACTCCGTTGGAGGTAATTGAAACTTCATCGCGCTAGAGTTATTCGAGTGACGTCTAAAATATTGCAAAAAATTGCGAAGTTCGAGAAAAATCAAACGAGAAAAATCAAACTTTGGAAGGCTTAATCTCGGAAACTTTTGGTCTATAGAGACAGTTCTGGTATCATATTGTAGCAAATACAGTCTACTTTGAAATCGTCCTAAGGTAGTGTTTACAAAAACTAGTCCTTCGGGGTTATAATCGACAAAAAAAATCTGAGTTTTTTCGCTTTTTGACGGAGTTGCGTTCGGCGCAGACCACAAACTTGGATTATTCAATAGGCCAACATCATAAACAAGTCAAAAAATCAGAACTACCAGATTTGGTAATGTCGAAAATGATAATGATGTTGAAGGAACCCTCATTGGTTCCAATATATAAAAAGGATTCTTCAAATACAAAAAATCACACATATCAATGATAGTATCAACTACCATGATTCACGTATTTATTTGGCTTTGGATATCAACGTTTATGAATAGAAATAATATAATTTCTGAAGTCACATTTTTCAATATGAAAACTATCAGCCAAAAAAATATCGATATAAATCAAAACAATAATATCGTACGACGGCGTATTAGTGTTACTGTAAAAATAACAAATATCTCCATTGGCAGATTTTGATCTGTCAATGTCAGATAAAAATCTTTCAATGACAGATTACACTCTGCCAATGGCGCATTGATCAAAATCTATCATTAAAAAATTAAAATTTGTGATTATAATCTGTCAATGGCATATTGACAGTTGGTGTATGACAGAGACACCAGCGGGTCCAATGAAGTTGGGATTGTCCTTCGTCTAGCAGTAGCAGTAGTAAATGTCGATCGAAGTCCTTCAGCAAGTAGGTCTTGTTTCTTACTCCCTATGTCGTAAATCAGGAGCAGCATGATTATGGTCTCAACCATGAAACGTGACAGTCATTCCCCAATAGGACAGAGATAATTTTTTCATGTATTTTCACAAAAATTCTTCTGGAATCATTGATGACCGGAAGTTGCCACGAAATTGAAAAGAATAAAGTTCGCTACCAACAACATCAAGATCAATATCAAAAAGCGCCTTCGCTGAATAAAAAAATTCATAGGCTTGTATGTCATAAAAATGAACAAAAATTTTTTAAATACATTTACCTTTGACCAGACTTGAACCCTGCTCTTTGGCTGATTTTCTATATGTTATATATTATTCAATACTTAATTGTTGCCTATTTGTCATTCTTTATATTGAAGATATAAAATGAATATATTTTTTCAGATTGGTAACTTGTATGAGACGTCATACCTATAAAATCTCGTTTCATAATTGAATAGTTCAAACAATAGTTCATATATTTCAGACAAGTTCGAACCACCTGTCAACAGAGCTCATTGTCAAACAAGTTCAAATAAATATAGGTTTTGCTATTATTTTAAGTATTCTCATTTTAAATCCCAAAAAGATGTTATAACGATATATATCATGTTAGAAACCATCATCATTTTTGTGGAGAGGAGAGAGTTTTGTGGAAGTGATTTTTGTCTTTTTCTTCATCAATTCAATGTAAAAAGAATACGAAACTTCTATAAATGATGTTACATCAAATATTTAACAGGCATTAATTAGGTGTTGATATGTGTAAATCATTCATGTGAACCATGATGTGATTTCTGAAGGTGTATCCCTCCGAAAATAGTTTAGGAGAACATCACTTCGTTCACTACAAAGTTACGTAAATATTTTGTTCCAAAATGAATTTCACATTGTAATTCTAGCCGAGCTTGTGTTCCTCGGGTTTATTGAACGAGAGGAGTTGAGATATTCAACGCAGAACAAGGAACTGACGGTGTTTATATATTATCTTGGATAAATGATAAATATCCGCTGCAGTGAAATTGTTATTTTGGTGTTAAAAAGTCTCGAGAATACTGAATCATCACTTCCGCATGAAAAAAAATCAGAAGAATTGTTTGTTCGTTTTAATAATCTCAAAGATAAACAAAAAGTTTGCTGAACTGTATATCGATGACTCGGAATCATTCTGATTTCATAACAGGAACCCATTATTATCAAGAATATACACGTTTATGCATCATATCTAAATGAACTGTAGAAAAATATTTTCTCCGATGTTTTCATCTATTGTTTGGAAACAGATAGCATTTCAACAATCAGTTAGGACGCACTGAAAATTGTTTTGAATTACCCTGCTATAATATTATTCAATGAATTTCTATTCCATTATCATAATACTATTCAATGGGATACATAACAGGATTTTTAGTGGGCAAAGTGAAATACCTATCGACAGATGAAGTTGTCATTACTATATATACTCTTTTATTGTGCCATTAAACCCCCACGAGCATATTTGTGTGAATTAAGTAATCTCCGTTCATCTCTCATCGAGTGATGAAATTATAACCGATTTTCCAAAATCTATTCCTTTTTTTCTTATATCCAGTTAGAGGTATTTTGAAAATTCTAATATGAACAGCACTTGTTGGAGCTTCTGTCTTTCAATGAAATTGCTTGTATTTCAAACAATCATTTTTGTTGAAATATATCCATGACTGCTCACTTTGATAGTTCTGAAATTACGAATGAATAATAATGCGAGTACCAGTGTGGTGATAAAAAAAATTCAGTTTATTTTTCATGTTGGCCGGAAAATATTACCACTTCAAATTACTGTTTGAATGTAATCATTTTGTGGTTGGATGGATTCTTTCTTCTAACCTACCACAATCTGAAAATTATTAATTCTTTTTTTTCAGCTTGAGGTAGCTTGAGAAAACAAGAAACTAGAAGAAACACCTTAAATTCCTTTGCGTTTTTCAAAAACTTGCTGCATATCAGATTTTATTCTGTCCGAAAGCAAATTAACCTTAACCTTCACCTAACTATTCATTCGTCTCAATGATACGAGAATTGTTTTCATTTATTTCTGTTGGCTTTCGTTCTGACGTCATAATCCTATTTCACTGGCTAACCCTTATCGATTTTAGAGATCAATTGAAAGTATATTACGAAAATAGGCAGACGGAAAAGGAAATAATCGAATTAATTCGCATGAATATAGATTTCCCAAACAATGACATTTCAAATTTTTTTCACCAGTTTGGAAAACAATGGCTGGCTCAAGAAGGGCCACTGCCCTTTCACATTGTTTCATTGTATTCGAGAATGGTCTCTATATCCGCAGTTGGAAGTGTATTAAAGAAATTTTCAAAAAGTTTTCTTTGTACCAAATTAATCGAGAAAAATAAACCGTTATAAAAAACTCCCAATAATTATAAAAAATACTTTTTCAGAACAATTTCAATTCAGTATCATTATTTTCCCAAAACATTTTCATCTCCAAGATGGAAATATGTGTATAACGTAAACGTGAAAATTTTGTTTCAGAGGCTTTGCGAATTTACGGAAACCGACTGTCTGAATACGAAAAGACTGAAATAGAAAAATATTCAAAAATATGGTATCTTGGATTATCAGCATGCAAAATCCATGGGGAACAGGGAGCAACGCAAAATGGAGGATACGACGACGATAGTGGGAGTTACAATAAGGTAGGTTCAACAAATTTAGGCAAATTTATGTTCAAGTCGATCGTCTGAACTAATGGTGAGTTGCTGTATATGGGGTGCCCCAGGGATGAAGATTAGAACTCTCTAACAGATGAACTCATATGGGATCAGGTTTGTTCAGTACAATTCACATAGTCTGACATGTATAGTTCTTCTTGCAACCTCTTGTTGTGAGAAGTGAGAAACTATATTTTTTCTAGGGCTATAAAAAAACTGCACAGCAATCTCAACTGTTCTTGATAAAACAATGAGATACATTATAGGTTTTCAGTTTCATTTCCTTACCTGATTACAATGGCTTCGTTGTGTTACAGTTTTAGTATGTCTTCAGTTTGATTTCTTTACCTGAACAATGACTCAATAAATCAGGTGTCAAATGGTATGTCAAATTTTAGCTCTATTTACTTATTCACTTGTACCTAAATGAATATTTTGAATGACATTAGATCTGTAGTTCATGTTTTTTGTAGAATCATTCCGATATTATCTGTTACAGCTGTGGAAAAGTATAGTGTATAACTCGCATGGATTGCTAATTTTCCACGCATACTTGTGAAAAATGATCTCATTACTTGCTCGTTAAATAATATGCCATTTTAGTAAAGAAAATTTGGGAATAGGGATCCCAAGGTCATCTGTGAGGAAATTATTTTGTCATTTTTTATGTTATTTGGTTTGTTATTTTATTATTAATGAAAGTTATACATCTTAACAATAGATATAAAGAATATACGGCACGGAGATCACTTCAAAAAGTTCGTTACAAATTGAGTCCTAAAACTGCATACCATGTCGTCCATAATTCTTTTTCAATACAAAATAAAAGATCCTAATCTTTATATCGAAGTGAATGAATCCAGATATTATTCTTCTTATCAACGTAATGATCTTGTCTCAGAATGCTTTACCATTCATTTACATTTTGCTGCATCTATTTTCAATTGTTTCCAATTGAAAACTTACCACAGTCTTAGTAAATATGATATAAATATAAATGAGAATTATTGCATACAAAAATCTAGCCTTGAAATGTCTGTGAAGAAATATCAAATTACAGTAATTGGCAATATAGTCGCATTTACTTGACTGAGCACTGTATCATATATTATCACTGCATATACATGTTGTTAGATCCGAATATTCGAAATACCTGCCTGTGCTGGGGATGACTCAAGGGTTATGGCGATATGACCAACCGCTGAGTCATACACCCCGATAGATGAAAACTACCAGTATAGTTCTAACGTTCGTACGAGACAGTGGGTCTGTGGTTTTAAAATTATTGTGGGTGAATAGTTGTGATTATTGTATTGTGGTGTTGGCATTTATTCAAGGTAGGAGTGGTTCTTTTGTATACCATGAGCTTTAGCGATTTTCATTCGGAGCTACTTTGTGGAAGCAATTTATAGGTATTCTATTATTACCACATTGTTTTGCTTTGCTGTATTCAAACTAAGTTAAAGCTTAAGTGGTCCATCTTACCCTGGTCTGTGTGACCTTCTGTTTGGGATCTAAGTGGTCCATCTTACCCTGGTCTGTGTGACCTTCTGCTTGGGATCTAAGTGGTCCATCTCACCCTGGTCTGTGTGACCTTCTGCTTGGGATCTAAGTGGTCCATCTCACCCTGGTCTGTGTGACCTTCTGCTTGGGATCTAAGTGGTCCATCTCACCCTGGTCTGTGTGACCTTCTGCTTGGGATCTATGTGGTCCATCTTACCCTGGTCTGTGTGACCTTCTGCTTGGGATCTATGTGGTCCATCTTACCCTGGTCTGTGTGACCTTCTGCTTGGGATCTAAGTGGTCCATCTTACCCTGGTCTGTGTGTCCTTCTGCTTGGGATCTAAGTGGTCCATCTCACCCTGGTCTGTGTGACCTTCTGCTTGGGATCTAAGTGGTCCATCTTACCCTGGTCTGTGTGACCTTCTGTTTGGGATCTAAGTGGTCCATCTTACCCTGGTCTGTGTGACCTTCTGTTTGGGACCTAAGTGGTCCAAGCGGTGGCCTGAATTATGTTGTATATTTTCTATACTTATTGTTATTGCCATGCTTGTTTAGATATGTTGAAATATAATGTAGGTATCCTGCTATCGAGGGTTTGCTGTTTTTATATGTATGTATATATGTGTATATGTATATGTGCGTGTGTGTGCGCATATGGGTATGTGTATTCATGTATGTAATCATTTCTGATCAATTAAATTGTGGAGTCATTATATGAGTTTCATTCAAGTCACGTAGAACCCCCCAAAAAAAAACCGTCACAACTTTCAGAAGTGGGATAAATTCAGCGCCTTTGTGAACATAATTTACCTACTTTTCTCATATCTGGACAAGTAATTCATGTATTTCCCAAGATCTGGTGTACGTAAAGCCCACTTATTCAAGGTTAGCTACAAAACAACATGGGTAGGCGAGATGGTTACAGGTCCAAAAGAGCTAGAGATGGATCTTCTAGTGAAAGATCTATTGCCGAGGGAACGAGAGAGAGAAGAAAACGACAAAGAAGGGAGGGGTCTCCCTCGCGTTCCATCGACAGGCTGAGCGAAATCATGTCGGAGTTTATGCAGAGTATGGCGACGAGACCAACTACAAGTTTACCAAGCGTAAGGGGTGATGCTATACCCCCTTTTAATCCGGAAGATCTTTCACATGATGACTAGAAAAAAAAAACAGCGAACGAAACATATGCTAAGTATTACTATGAGAAGTTATCCCTACTGAGCAGATGTAAAATATTTGGGAAGGACACCGTCTCTTGCATAACTGGTGGACTCACTGAACAATATGTCATTGCAGCAGCCCGAGCTGGAAATCACCAGGATCCAGAATCTCTTTTGACTATCTTCGAACAGTGACGAATAATGCAGCGTTTAGCAAGGGACCAAGCACTTATTGACGAGGTGGCTACCATCTCCGGAGTGTATGAAGACTTATTAGAACTCCGGCGAGTGGCTAGTGAGAATATTAGTAAATCTCAACGAAGGATGAAGGAAAGTTTCGATAGGAAAAGGAAGAAACCACGCCAATATGGAATAGGAGACTTGATTCTTATTGAGAAGCAACAGCTTCCAGAAGCAGGACCACGTCAAAAATGGTCCCACCTTTTAGTGGGCCAATGGTGGTGAAAAAAAAATGTTGCCCTATGATTGATATGTTGTACAGATGGAGGGGTATCAGATTCGTCAGCCAGCGAAAGCGATGGTGGTAGTCAGATGCCAATGCCTATTGATTCGGAGATTGAATGACTTGCCTCGGGGCGAGACAATATGCAGTATGGCCGACTGTTAGATCCGAATATTCGAAATACCTGCCTGTGCTGGGGATGACTCAAGGGTTATGGCGATATGACCAACCGCTGAGTCATACACCCCGATAGATGAAAACTACCAGTATAGTTCTAACGTTCGTACGAGACAGTGGGTCTGTGGTTTTAAAATTATTGTGGGTGAATAGTTGTGATTATTGTATTGTGGTGTTGGCATTTATTCAAGGTAGGAGTGGTTCTTTTGTATACCATGAGCTTTAGCGATTTTCATTCGGAGCTACTTTGTGGAAGCAATTTATAGGTATTCTATTATTACCACATTGTTTTGCTTTGCTGTATTCAAACTAAGTTAAAGCTTAAGTGGTCCATCTTACCCTGGTCTGTGTGACCTTCTGTTTGGGATCTAAGTGGTCCATCTTACCCTGGTCTGTGTGACCTTCTGCTTGGGATCTAAGTGGTCCATCTCACCCTGGTCTGTGTGACCTTCTGCTTGGGATCTAAGTGGTCCATCTCACCCTGGTCTGTGTGACCTTCTGCTTGGGATCTAAGTGGTCCATCTCACCCTGGTCTGTGTGACCTTCTGCTTGGGATCTATGTGGTCCATCTTACCCTGGTCTGTGTGACCTTCTGCTTGGGATCTATGTGGTCCATCTTACCCTGGTCTGTGTGACCTTCTGCTTGGGATCTAAGTGGTCCATCTTACCCTGGTCTGTGTGTCCTTCTGCTTGGGATCTAAGTGGTCCATCTCACCCTGGTCTGTGTGACCTTCTGCTTGGGATCTAAGTGGTCCATCTTACCCTGGTCTGTGTGACCTTCTGTTTGGGATCTAAGTGGTCCATCTTACCCTGGTCTGTGTGACCTTCTGTTTGGGACCTAAGTGGTCCAAGCGGTGGCCTGAATTATGTTGTATATTTTCTATACTTATTGTTATTGCCATGCTTGTTTAGATATGTTGAAATATAATGTAGGTATCCTGCTATCGAGGGTTTGCTGTTTTTATATGTATGTATATATGTGTATATGTATATGTGCGTGTGTGTGCGCATATGGGTATGTGTATTCATGTATGTAATCATTTCTGATCAATTAAATTGTGGAGTCATTATATGAGTTTCATTCAAGTCACGTAGAACCCCCCCAAAAAAAACCGTCACAATGTATATAACTCCAATACGATTTTCTCAATGGAGTTTTTCTTTGCTTCAGGTTTTGCATGACCACATTTGTTACCGATACGAAATATTAGAAGTGATAGGCAAAGGCAGCTTCGGCCAAGTTATTAGGGCTCTGGATCACATGACCAATAAGCATGTCGCAATCAAAATAATCAGGAACAAGAAACGTTTTCATCATCAGGCGCTCGTTGAAGTTCGAATCCTTGACCATCTCAGGAAAAGGGACAAGGAAAGCAACCACAACGTCATTCATATGCTGGAATACTTTTACTTCAGGAACCATCTTTGTATTAGTTTCGAATTACTCAGGTGAGAGATGCATCGATATGATTTTAATGGAAATAATAATTACCCAATGATCAATTAATCCACGCAGCAGCGCACCCTCCAAGCATCGAACAAAAATCCCTCCTGACGAATGTTATAATAACTTTCAATAGTCAACTCATGAAAAAATCTCATAAAAAATTAAATTATTTTGTGAAAGCAACGAACTTCAATTCTTCCAGAGATTCTTTTTCTAATTGACTTATTCCTCCACTTGACCTAATCTGTAACTTTCATGAGTTCAATATTTTTGAAATCATACGTGAAACCTTTTCCAACAGACCTCAATTACTTAAACATTAAAGTAAACACACCTGTACTAGACGCGCAATTCAACAACCAAGTCGTTATCTTCAGAATGATTCATATAGTATCAGTATAGTAATCTGAAGGTAACAACTTCTTTGGAAAAATGTGTGTGTGAGTGCCGATGTTGCCAATTGATAGACCTTGTTGAGAAAAACTTTCACTTCCACAAAAAATTTTCCAACGTTACCAATGATAATATTCCTATATAATATTGACGTGAGTTATATTTCGCAATACATAAAGATGAACTCTAGTACCAGTTCAATTTACCAATTCGGTCACTGAGTTCCCCACGGAATTTTTCGAGGAAATTTTATTGTATGTAACTTCCTTTCAGATAATGAGTTGCGAACCAATGGGGATACGTCTTCTGTCGCTCTTCAGTCACGTATTTATTAACTTCTGTTCTTCGTTGTACCAAACAGGATGTTGTATATTGTTATTCCTCGCGCATTACTCGAAGCTCATTGTTAACACAAGATGAATAATATTGATTATCTTCTTCGATATAACGGAACATGTATACTTTGTGTCTTTGTGATGTGACACAGAAAGTATCACAGCATAAGTCGTTCAAACTTTCGTAACGAGAGATATGGCTTTATTGTCTAGGAAATGGTTATATTTTGACGAACTGATTATTACAACTGATATCTCATAACGATTAAACAACTGACTTATTTCTACTCCTTCCCGTAAACATGCTCATTTCTTTATAGTTTCACTAAGGGAATAAGTAGGCGATTCCAGTCAACTGTATAGTTATGAATTCATATCCACACAAGGTAGAATATGAATTCCACCAATCACAGAAAAAAAATACCTGGTTACTGGGGGCAAACTTTTAGAACTTGTCACGTCTGCCCACCTTATTAAAAAATACATATATTTTCAAAAATCAATGATTTCAGCGAATTATCTCTAAGTTTGAATTGCCAACACTGATGTTTTTTTTGTGAAATTGAAGAACTTACATTTAGCCTTCACACCAATAATTGACTGAAATTGTATTGTCCAAATGGCCTAGTTGGTAAGGCGTGCGCTTTCTAAGACGATCCACTTTAAAGTTCAACTATTGAAATATAACTTTTCAGGTAGTAAGTATTAGTTTTTGGAATTTCCGGAGGATGTCAATAAATATAAATATCAAAAAAATAAACCATGAGATTGGAACCTTTGGTGTAAAAGTTGAAAACTTTTCCTAGAGATCGATTACCCTAACACCAAACTGATGTGTTTGCACTCGACGCGCGTTTCGCTAACAAGGTTAGCATCTTCAGGAGAAGATGATTGATACAAAAATATCAGTTTGGTGTTAGGGTGATTGATCTCTAGTAAAAGGTCTCATCGAAAAAATACTCTCTACTTATCATGAATTGATTATCCATTTGATACTTGAAAGAGAGTATTTACCTAGTCGAAGAAAAAATTAACTATATAACTCGAATGGCCTCATCGATTGGCCATATCGCACGAGGACGAAGTTCGAGCACGATGCCGTAGGCGAGTGCTCGAACGTCCATATCCACTCTTGTTGTACAAACTACTATTATCGTTATTTATGAACATAACAACAAACCATATCAGGTCAGATTAAATGTTCTAATGCAAAAATATCATAGCATAAGTCAATTCTCGGAACTGAAAACTCATTCGACGCACCTTTTGCCAATCAAATCAGCAATTTACTAGAAGCGTTTGCGAACCTTGCTTCGGGTGCGAGTGGTGTGATTGATCCCTGTTTTGAAGATTTGAAAATCAAAATCTGAAACGATCATTCGTCACAAAATAGTCATTGAAGACAAAAATTATTAGCTCATGGGCATTCCTTGAGAAAATATGACCTCAAAACTAAAATAGAAATCGATTCACAAAAGCCCGAGCCGAAACTGAGAAAATAACGAATAGGACCAAACTGCAATTGAAACAACTCTTTCAAATCATAATGGGCTTTTTTCTACACACGTACTATAGGGAAGAATATCGACCGATGAGGGCGCTGGTGGTGGTTAAACTATATCCACCATTTTCAAATACTTACCTTGTTTACATTTGTGAAATAACGCGCCAAACTGAAATCCAGTCATCAGTTGCCCCCGCTCGACAAGATTTTGGTGTTTTTTTTGCTATATTTTCATTGTACGAAATTTTTCCCGTGAAGGTTAATATAACTGTGTTCATGATGCTTTGAATAGCCGCACAATACCATTCATTGGAGGTGAACATAGATGCATTGTGTTTTGAAATCTAATGATATTTGTTCCAGGACATTTTTTAGTTTTAGTGTAGTGTTAGTGAACCAAAGAGGCTTTCATTACATGGATCATGAAATGCGCCATAACTTCCCTAAAAATAGACAAACAGACTCACCAGGTAACAAGAAATCATCTCTCTTGAAATGCAAGTAACACACTGAAGCCGCTCTAGGTGGTGATTTATGCAGTTTCAGTGTAATTTTCCAAGCCTTGTACCTGTCTATTTTCTCTTTCAATCCACTTTCCGTAACGTGTGGAAAGACAACTTTGGATTTCGGTTCCTAGAGTTGCGGAAACTTGGCACCAAACACTTTAAACGGCTCACTGAGCGATCTGCATCCATGATTGTTTGTTATTATTAATCGAAAAAAATTACAACTTCAGATGAGATTTCCTAAATCAACACCAAAGAACTCAATAAATTCACACACATAAAATGGAAGCCGCTTGTTTGTGAAATTATAGCAGTGCGTTATATTTCCGCCAGACGTCGCCTAAAATTATGAACTTCCCAATAGATTAGTCCGTTTATCAATAACATTTTTACAGAATTATCAGTCTGTTGATATAGTAGCGAGATGCTATTTTTCAATGTGGAAATATGTTCCCAAATTTGTGTTTGGTATCAACAAGGTAGACCCAAGAATCTTGGTGACACGATCACTATAGGTACTCAATTTATCGAATGGCACTTGAAGTGAATAAAGATCTAATGCCTTCTGGGACTTCAGCCTCACTCTATCTCACAAAATGTTCTGAGACGCAAAATAAATAGAATCTATTATTTCAAATTAGTATCATTTCAGCATACACAAGACTTTTCTATGACGTGCAGAGTCAAAACTGCTGGGAGTTCGAGAAATTTTTTCTTCTTTGGTTATAGAGTGATCACAGTTTATTTTTCAAAAGAATTATTAGGTCCTGCGAGAATATTTCGAGCCCTGGAATATTCCCATACATTTAGATCATTAAGAACGGTTTAATTGCCTGATTAATCATATTTGAATATTGAAACTTCGATTCTTGTCTCCCTTATCTTAACTGTTGTGCCAATACCATCAATGAAATCGAAGAATATTATTAAGAAATGATTGATTCGTTAGGGAAATTAAATGAAAAACCATTATATTAATTGGCCATGTAATCAGCAAAGTTTCACTTCAATTATTTCAATTGAGTCCATTCAAGTGCCTCAGTTTTCATTTACGAAACAATCTGACCGACACTTATACTAATGGGCGAAGCAAATTCTCCAGTGAGTGATTTTGTCTTTATTCAAAGCTACTGGTGAAGATTCTCGACCTTTTTCTGGAAAACAGGTGAATTAATTGTGTGATATTTTTCAAATGGAATTGCCCAAACATCAACGGAAAAAAAATCGTCATTCATTTAAAATTGTTAAAGGTTGTAAGTCTTGAGATATATCTCTCACCCTTCCAGTCCCTAATCTACTTCAGAAGTCATCTTCAACATTGCTGCTAAGCTTGGTAATTCCTCGCCATCGAAATGATTACGTTTTTCACAAATTTTCTTGTAAATTTTCATTTTCGTGTTCGTGTAAAACCAAGGGACCATCTTTTATGATAATATGTCGGGATGAAATTCGATAAAATTGAGTTAAAAGTGAAACCCATTAATATTCGAGTTCAATTGGTTGCATTGCGTCCGGACTGTCAATATGTCCAGTGAATGTAGTCATTGAGTCGAACCATGAACTCAATTACTTAGGCTCATATACTCGAATGCAGTCATTTCAATTGAGCTTCACGGCTGATAAATTCCAAATTATCTCGATTAAACTCACAGCTGTGGCTATGGTCCTGATTTGTTTGTCGGAATTATTCGTTTGATATTTCAATTTGGTGAATACTTAAATGAAATGTGATTTTTTTTTTGGCTGAAAGAAGATTTGAATAACTTCTTTGGCTTTCCCTTCTCCGAATCCACAAAAGAATACAAAACTCATTTTGAGAGGAATTACATCAAAAACTACTCTCAAGACCTAGTGTTTGCTGATTTTTTGTCATAAAAGTAATGTTTACTATTTATTTGTTTTCGATTCAGAGAAAAAGGCGAGAAAATAGTTCCCCAAAGTATTTCAAGTAGCTAGGTTGCAGTATAATTCCGAACCGATACGGACAGTGTGTAGTTTTTCCGATATTCGTTAGCAATCATTAGGAATTGAATGTTATCGGAAATATAATAAATTACTTTAAGTATTGCAACGTAACTTTCTTCCATCCTTTGTGAACATTATCCAACTACTCAGAGAAAAGATACTGTGTATATATAAATGAAAACAACGGCGCTTGCAAATCATACATTCTTTTATAATAATCCTACAAATGAACAAAGTCAGATCTACTTTCAGACTGAGATTTTTCGATTTATTGTGATTAGAGATGCATAGCTGAAACTGAAAGTGTGATTAAACAAACAAACGATGAGATTGGCACCTTTGGTGTAAAAGTTGAAACTTTTCCTAGAGATCAATTACCCTCACCCAAAAAAAATTGATACTTCTTAGCGAAACGCGCGTCGAGTGCAAAAATATCAGTTTGGTTTTAGGGTAATTGATCTCTAGTGAAAGTGTGATATAAAATATGACATAACCAAAAAAATGGGAGACATTACATATCTACAATCAAATCCCAACAGTTCAAGTCAGGATAATCCAGGAGAAACTTGCAACAGGAATGAATGGATTGAGAAAAAACAGTTCAACATTATCACATAAATATTCAGTGCTGAGTAACATGAGTTTATCCTTTTATCCTGTGCTATCAAGGCCCCAGATATGCAGATCAAGCGGATATTATGCAATATTGTTAATTGTTTTCAAATGTAAAACAGTATCGCAAGTAGGTGGGCCTACAATTGGATTTCTACTTCAATAACTGAGCGATCAAAGAATGTCTTAGACAAATATTTCGAATGCCCCCAACAATTGAATAAAACAGGAATATGTGAATCTCAGAATGCATCTTACGGGAGGCTGTTAAAGTATGTTTTACAATTATTCATATCGATTTTAATATTATGAATTTTAAGGAAATGTCGCACTCCTGATGATCCTTCGATGCCGAGAACTTTTCTGAATCATTTCTTTCAGATTAGAACGAATATCACAAAATCAATTTGAAGGCGCATTATGATTCATTGAAATACATCTTCTTGCTACGTCTCGAATCCAGGACTGTATTTTTTCACGGAAGGGTTTCATTTTTCAACAATTGACTTGGAATTGTGATATCACTGCTGAACATATCACACACAGTGTCAATATCGAGAGATGAAAATACCCGACTTCGAATCTTACTTTTTTAAATAAATAGTTGTAACTTGTAAGCTACAGCAAGATAAGTTTTAATTTTGGACTTTTTACTTCATCTCCAATAGAAAAATATCAGTGGAATTCTACGATAGTTTTAAGTACAATTTTTCCTGCCGAATCCATATATTGTCACCTGATACTGGTTGATAACTTTTTCGAATATCATTCGAATATACAAGCATCATTCGTATGATATTTTCTTTCTTGACTACTAATACTACATTTCGAATCTAGCTAATATAACCCAACCATGGGTGTTGCTTTTCAAAAATTCGGTTAATTTTTGTATGGAGTAAAACGTTGGAGGTACCCTTTTTGCTTGATTTTCGAAACCAAGCTCGTAAAAAAGAAACTATGAATATTAATATAACCTGCCTAATTAATAATAGGTATCGGTCAACATCTATGTGATTTGAAGAATTTCAATATTCCCATTAACAATAAACAATACAACAAATAGCGTTGAAATATTTTGTATCCAGCGTCTAATCCTTTACTTTTGTTTCAGTCTCAACCTTTACGAACTGATAAAGAAAAACAACTATCAGGGATTCAGTCTGAATTTGATCAGGAGATTCGCCAACTCTCTTCTGAAATGTTTAAGGTTGCTGCAGAAAGAGAATATCATTCATTGTGATCTCAAACCGGTAAGTTCGGTATTTTGCATAATTACTATTCATTATAGCACACTAATCGATTGGAAGCGTTGTTTTTGCTCGCGTTTCGAAGATCAACGTGCTCGGTAATTGCTTAGTCATTAGACGGATTTTTCGTGGGCTGAAGTCTGGAGAAGCAATCGAGTAGTTTCGTTCCGTACAATTAAGGAGAAGAATAGAAATATCTTGCTTCCTCAAGATTAAATATTTATATATATTTTTTTATATGCAGATTCACACGAAAGGAAAGCTCTGTAATGTTCAAAGAACACCGCGTGAATCAAGAGTTCAGGAGATACGAATCAACATTCACTTTGAATTTCTGAAGTTTATAAACCTCATAAACCTCAAGGAAAACCTCTTTCGGCAAGAAGCTCCAAAGCTCAGCTGTTCTATTGTATATAATATATATATATATATATATATATATATATATATATATATATATATATATATATATAAATATATCACCGTTATTTCACCGGATACTCTACCTACTGACCTGATTGATCACAAGGCTCTGCCCTGTGAGTGCACTCGAAAGAGTGTATGATGGAAGTCTAAAATGTTATAATCCCCTTTTTTCGCCCAGTTCGGCGATGAGTTTCAATTAAATACGAACACGTCTCCCATCAATTCTGTAAGAGGATGTTTATGAAAAATTTGAAGTGGATGGGACATAGGAATAACGTTGGTCCATACAAACTTTGCCCTCGTTTTTCATCCTTTCAGGAGTGGAAGTTCGAAAATTCTTTTCTATCGGCTGCCTACGTTATACAAAGAACACACCCTCAAAATGTCAGATCTCAACGATCAGTGGTTTAGATTGTGCGATGATTAACGAAGTAAACTGTATTGAATTTGAACTCCATTATGAAGAAGGGATATAATATGGCATGTTGTTCATTTTTGAATTTGGGTACAAAATGCAATGCGGAGTGTCCACAAAAGCGTGCATTTGATTAATAAAATTTGGCGAATTCGCCAAGGCTAATTCGCGATCATGAATCTCCCGAATATTCATATGGGCGCAAATAAATTCAAACAGCTCTTAGGCAGCACGACCAGAGCCACCGATCACCTTCCGAAAGGAAATCGATGGAGGATCGCTTTTCCGGGTACCTACGTGGAGAAATACTAATAACGTTCCCAAGACACTCACAACGTGGTTCGGAGAGTGCAAGAAGTCCACTAGACCAAAGTATCAATTTGATGCAGGCCCTAACAATAGCTAGGTTGCAAATCGCGTGTACGATGACTGGCCAGCACGTCGGCACAAAGACCGGACCAGAAATTCCCTACGCTCCCTGATGCCCTATTCGACACACTTCACGACTCTACCTACCTGCCACGCAACACGTGAACCTGGTGTGCCCGGCGCTTCGGTGCTTGACGCAGCGTTTTTAGCCGAGAATCCCCAATGCAGTGAGTTCTCTCATGAGACAGCACTCGTAGGAAATTCGGTAGTGAGGGTGACCTGTTCACAGCTTCCGGCGGTTCTCCGTAGCCGCTGCCCAGACTCAGACAGCTGTGTAGTTCCAAATGATTCCTTGAAACTACGGAGAAGACTTCCTGGCTTGATTGATGCTAATCCTCCACACATTCGCCTATTCCTCTAGTATGTCCACTTGCTCATGAATTAGTTTTGTCATTTGGTTTGGGCTGAAGGATCTGGCCAGCAGCACTTTGTCGTCCGCGTAGAATGCCAGTTTCGTGATGCTATTCTCCTGCTTTTGCACGTCTGCTGTGTAGATGAAAAAGAGGCGTGGCGAAAGCCTTGCGGAACCCTTGCTTCTAGCAGTCGTCTAGTGGAGAGCGCCTCTCCGAATCTGCATTGACACCGTCTATCCCCTATGAAGGGGTCGATAAGTCTTCCAATTTGCATCGTGTAGTCAATATTTGCCATTTTGGTCTATAGTCCATCGCGCCAGACTCTGTCAAAGGCCTTCAAGACATCTAGGAATACTGATCCTGTGTAGCGTCTTTTGCCTCTGCCCACCACTCTAAGGACTTGTAATTCCATTGAGTGTCTGAATTCGAACTGTGCGTCTGGCAAGACGTTCCGTTTAGTGGTCTGTTCTTCGAGTTTTTTCAGGATGAGGCTCTGCCACCTTACTCATTGCTGGTGTTAGACTAATCGTCCGGTGGTTGGCTGAGAATATGGAATTGTGGTGTGGTTTCGGGATCATGATAACCGTGGCCTTCTCAAACAAATACTGGAAGTGGCTATGCCCTTCCTGGGAAGGGCTTTCAGGGCACGGTTTGGAATTTGCTCCAGGCCTGGCACTTTCCGGGTAGCGAGACGTCGGACGATGTCCAAGATCTCCACCGGTTACGTGGGGCTAGTTGGTTGGTGTTGTTTAGTTATCGTCTTCTGATCTGCCTTACAGTCTATTGCACTTTTCTCTTTGGTTTCTGGAACGGCGTTTTCTCTGCACTGCCTGTCGTGTTGTCCGCGAACACTTCTACCTCCTCTGGTTCAGTCTGTCGGCGCTCTTTCCTCACGACCTTCAGCATCTGCCACGCAAATTGAGTGTTGAGTTGTTCCAGGAGGCTATTTTATCTCTGGTGTTATCTACCCTTGGAAGTCGTTGCGCGCTACAGTAATCCCCCGCGCACCTCTTTCCATGGCTCATTGCATCACTAACTGGTTTTGCGTTGTGACCTCTTCCAGCTTTCTCGTTTCTATCCTGGGATGTTCCCAAAGTTGTCGTGAACGTAACTTCGAAATGGTTTCCAGTCACTAGCGAGCCAGCAAATTCGCAAATATTTCTACCCTACTTCTACATTCCTACCCATTGGCTTGAGCCGTAGATACGGTTTCGAGCAGTCGAAGATTGACAAAGTATTGATTCTTTACTTTATATGCTTTTCAGCGCTTTGAAAAGTATTTCTACACCTATTAGAATTAGTGAAATAATTCATTTTCAATTGAAATTAGCTAAAAGGCTAAATATAACAGGAGAAAACTAAGATCGAAAGTCTCGGAGAAACTTGGCTGTCAGTCAAATCCTAAACTGCCAATAGAAATTAATAGTAATTGACAGAGACATTCGATTGGCTGTTGAGGACTCAGCTGACAGCTCAGTTTTTATAGCGAATGTTTCTTTTTTTTTCATTTCTTTATTTAACGTCATCCTATTTCCGCTACCAAGGCCAATCACCGACGCCGGTGAGCACACTTCCCCCAACCGGAAATTTTTCCGAACCCTCTGATATTCCAAGCAGAGGTAGGGATCTTTAACGAGCCCAACATCCATGGACTGGGGACCGACGGTTTTACGTCCCCTCCGAAGGACGGCATATCCTCAATATATCTTGTGCTTATTGATATATTGTCTGCGAGCTATGATATGCTATTTTGCTGCAGCTGTACGGGTTTTACACACGGTATTTTCCTGCATGGTCACCCATCCAAGTACTAACCGCGCTCGGCGTTGCTTAACTTTGTAACGGGTTCTGTTGATTGAAATAGGAAAACCAATGCCTTTTATGAACTCGAAACAATATTTATTGAAAATATCAGTAGCAATTCCACCTACGTTAGGACAGCTTAATGTCTAACTCAACTTAAAATTAATAATTAGTCCCGATTTTTTGGTGACACGAATGAGTCCAGAGCTCTTTCGATGAAAAACGAGTAGGTACCTACACAATAGCACTTTGATGCAAGCATAGCAATTTATCACGAATCTCACAAAGGCTTCAGTGAAGTGTATTCATATAAAGAATAAACAATTGGATGGATCCTACCTTGGATTATTTTCTCGTGCTTTGCCTCAAATGCCTCTCTTACGTCCTTCGCTCTGAAAGTTCAGCTGCTTTTTCCCCATTGGTGGGAATAGAATTGATTTTGTATTCAACTCGGAACGCTGATGATCAAAACTTTCTCTTAAAATTCATTGACTTTTTCTCTTCTTGTCAAAGTACTGTCACCTCTCACCACCAATCCAAAAACACCAAATCTCAATCAACTTACATCATTCTATCTTACGCCAGTGGCGTGAACGTTTAAAGGGTAACAAACCAAAACCAAGAAACGATAATTGAAATAATATAACATGCCACTTCAAAATAGGCGCGGCACAACTTCAGATATCGAATGATTGTC
This sequence comes from Zygogramma bicolorata, assembly GCA_032362365.1. Taxonomy (NCBI): domain Eukaryota; kingdom Metazoa; phylum Arthropoda; class Insecta; order Coleoptera; family Chrysomelidae; genus Zygogramma; species Zygogramma bicolorata. The sequence goes on along the minus strand of JAVJAQ010003765.1, from coordinate 763,070 downwards.
AGTCAACATGAAGAGCTGGGCCCTGAAATCATTTTTCTATTTTGATATTTTTCGGATCGGATTTTTTTTCTTGGCATAGATTTGTTTGAAAACATTATTTATAATTCCTTAGGGCCGGTTTTTTAACCACCAGCTAAGCGTTAGCTAGCTAGCTAGCTGAAGTGGTTGACAGAGACATGCGATTGGCTGTTAAGTACTAATCTCACAGCTTCTTGTTAACAGTAGACAGGAAAACCCACTCTATATCTGCAAACCGATCGATTATTTGAATTGATGTCTGGTTTGAATCTCATTTTCCCTAGTGAGCAACCTTTCCGAAACTTGCTGAGCATACCAAACATGACCAATGCCAAACTTTATTTTTACTTCGACTCACTGTTTTATGGAGTGCCTGATGGAGTCCAGTTTGGATAAAATATATATGAAGGATCAACATCTGAATGAAAGTTGTTTTCATATCCAGATCCAGCAGTCCCAAAAGTCCCTTATTTGTATGCGATATGTGAAATAAATATCAAGAACTTGATTTTTTATGCTTATTAGCAAAATGAGTTGTATTATCTGGGAGATAATCACCACAAAATAATAAATATGATTCATTAAGGGAACTGAGTTGCTAAGCAATTGAGCAGAATAGTTCATAGTAAAATCGAATATTCTAGCGGAACGATTTTTGTAGCCCAGCGAGTTAGACCAATCTTCATGGAATTTCTCAAATGTTAATTCTGCAGCTCGGCAAAAAAATTCTACTTGTTCAATAACATAAGGTTTAATTTCCATCTCATTAATTATTATCTGAGTTTAGTTGAATTGATGAAGTAATTATCATAAATAGACATATTCTTACTAATTTGACGCAATTGGTGACACCCACATCAAAGAATTCTTTCGTCTGGCGGCACAATAAACATGTTTGATGGCGAAGATGTCTGTATTTTAATAACCCACAATCCTGGGTACTTGACCCTCCAATGACTATACACGATTGATAAAATGTTGACATCGCGGTCAAAGAACCCGTATCGTTCAGAGCGCAACAAAGGAAACCAACTGTGCGATGCAAAAAAATCAAACATAGCTCGAAACATCAACCTGTCATTATATGATTTAGACTGGAAAATAATTGATGCCTAGGTGGAGTTCGAGTCGGACAACTTGTTATTACGGTCAATATTCCAAAGTGATTCGGAGGAAACGAAATTAAATTCCTACACAGCGCTTCATTAGCATATAAGAAAAATGTTGTTAGAAACAGACAGGTTAAATATCAAAATGTCATGGTCAATACTTTTCTGAAATATATTTGGGAATGTAATCTAAACTGACTTCCCGACAACAGTCTTCCAACCCATTCGCCATAGGTTGAAAACTAACTAACATTTTTTCGAAGGGCTGTTGTTCGTTTCACCACCTATGTGTTCACATTCAAGGATATCTATGTACTCAAGCTCAGTAGCTGCATTTTTCTCATCACGGGATTTATAATAATCGTTTCTTAAGTCGAATTGAACTGGATGATACTTGATGAATATCCATATTCAACAAAAATATTGAAGTTTCCTGTACTGTTTCCTGTTCTGTGATATAATCTGTTTTTGACGTCAAGCATGTGTTCGTATATTTTTTTTCTACGAGTATATGGAAAGGTGAACTTTTTCATTTCCTTTGCAAAATTATTTGAAAAAATATGCATATTCACAGATTTCTACCAATAAATTATGTTCTGTGGACAAATAAGCATATCTTGTTATCTTTCTTTTATTTATACGAGATGTGAAAAATTTCTCACAATGAAAATATGAAATCAAGTTTCTCAGAAAAATTTCTGGAGGTTTTACTCACATGGCTGATCGTTGTTCTGACCATCGGAATTGATGGCATCGATGGGACAGTAATAACCAATGGTCTCTCTTCGAAAAATACATTTTTGGGTTTTGCCAACATTTAATTTCGCCAAGTTATCAGAACACATTCTGAAAACTCTGCTAATTGCTCAATTGCAACATTAACACTTGTTTCTTTTCGAAATGTGGTTTCACGAATAGTTATCTCTAAGAGAAACCGGTATATAGAGTAGTTTCTGTTTCCTAAAAAAGCAAAAGCTCTGAACAATGAATCGAATCGTTTGATGCTTGACAAGTGATCTCAGTTCACTTGAGCCACTGTTCAAAGGAGTTTGTACAACTTACTATTAGCAAGCATGTAATTGAGGAGGCAAGAAGAATGGAGCAAGTTAGGCGTGCAGTAAATGCGATGAGATGTGAAGTGTCACAGCCAATCTTCACCTATATTAGCCAATGAAATTCTTTTATATTGCCCAGACATAAGCGAGAAATGAAATCCGTATTGCCAATCTTCAAAATATTCCTGGTTGTCCAAAATATTTATTGAAATTCGAAATTGATCAACATAAATCCGTTTGTGATTGCCAAAGTATCATCCGAATGATGTATCTTCAACATAAGAAAAAAAATCAACAAAAGTGAAATTTTTGTTAGACTTCTCGAACCACTATCACAGTACAACCTTGTGAGTGAAGCTGAAATATTTGCATATCGTATACTTTCTTCTCGAGTGTTGATTATTGAATTGAAGATCCTCGCTTGTTTTGATTGAGTTGCTCAAGAGCGAGGTGTGATCAACGACTGAGTAGAATTTAATTGAAACTGCCGACTTCCATTTCGAGAATAGTCGGTAATTTCTTTCTGTGCTGCAACTGACGAGAGATTTATAATTGATGAACTTTCTAATTTCTTCGCCGAGAGTAATCTATTTAATTTCACTTTTCATTCATGGGATGCAATAAGAACTTATTGAAAGTGTGATATGATTACCGTTCTTGTTCAGTATTGATGAGCCAATGCATAATTATATATAAAGTGCTCTGCGAGAAATCGTGGATGCATGTTTCGAACCATTTTACTTCAGAAATGTGTACGTTTTGAAGAAAGTGAAATGAAAAATATTGATGGCAGAAGTTCGACAGGATTTCATAAAATCATAAAATGTAATCAATCAGATAAAATCCGTTCAAGTGCTAAAAAAATGCAACTCGGAAAACCTTCAAAATATTTTCATTGGACATTTATTTGTAGTTACATGGTATTTCCTCTACCTCCAGTCTCCTGAAGGCGTATCTGCAAGGACAAAATTCTGGCAATACCATATTCATAAGATATTTTAATAGTCGAACTCATTTCTACGGCAGGAAGAACGTTAGAGTACAGAGAGTCATCTTCCGAACAATTCGAAAAGACACTGAATTATGTAGACGTAAAATGCTTTAAGAATTATGCATAATAAATATTGAAAATTATTCGTTTGTTGATTACTTGTACTCGGAGCTAGTGTTATTATAATATAGATATTATCGATATATCTTACTTGATTCCTCCCAATCGAGACATCTTTACTTACAAAGTGCCTTTTTTCCAGGAAAATGTTCTCTTGAAACAGAGAGGTAGTAGTTCAATTAAAGTGATAGACTTTGGAAGTTCATGTTACTCCAATCAAAAGGTTTACACCTATATCCAGTCAAGGTTCTACAGATCTCCTGAAGTCATACTGGGACTCACCTACGGGACTGCCATTGACATGTGGAGCTTAGGTAATAAACATTGTTTGAAAATTTGAAACCAATTTCGGTTTGAGTTATCAATTTGGGAACTTGTTTCTTCTCGAATTCTCGAAATCAACAAATGATCACCATTTTTAACAAAGATCATTTGCTCCCACACCATTATGCAATCAGTTGCATTTGACACACCTTTTGCCAACCAAATCACCGTGTTCAGAAGTATCAATTCTTCTTTCTCAAAATTCAAATGAATTTTTGATACATTATCAATAGATATATGAAAATGGAGGCATTTCTTTCAAACGTGTTTTGTTTCCAGGTCTAAGTCACTTTCTTTTACAGGTGGTAATCTAAAAACTGGCTAATTAATTTTCAATCGTTTCGTAAAATGGATCGATAGAACAACAAAGAAACTGGCTATTGTTTATTAAGAAAGAAACGTGTACAGTACCACTTCAAAATTTCTTGTAGTCAGATAAAATCTACTGACACAACAGTTTTTCACGACAATAATAATACTGAAACGTACAGCACTGGACCAAATTCAAAATGTGAGTTCTTCAATTATAATTTCCCTGCCAACCTGTCGAAAGTATAATCTTAACATAGGTTTGAGCAATAAGATTAATGTCATTAACGATACCTACGTTCCTACGTTGTTTACATGTCCGCCTAAAATTCAATGAATAAAAATGGTCCGAATTTTCGACTACGTGGTTTACAAACACCTTCGAGAATAATGCAAAGCAGAATTTACTGGCGATGATGAATCTTTGGATAAAAAGCTCAACTGTGTGGTACTGATTATGCAAACCAGTCAGAGTTGAATCTAGTTTACGAGTCCATTCGTTGTTAATACCTGATTTCATTATTTATTGGTTGGATGTAATTATAGTTTGATTTCTTTCTGTTTTTCAAGGTTCAAAGCTTCATTCAACATGAACTAATCTTCATTATATGGCAGTCACTACAATAATATTTCCTCAAAAATTCCATCAATTGTTTGAGATGAATAAAAGAGAATTTGTTATCAATTCAATGACCGAAAATTGAAGATCAAATAAATGATTTCTCCCAATAATATGCCGAGGAAACCAATCATAATCAAAATTTAAGTACTTTATATAGCCAGTGAAAGTTCGAACCAATACCGCTCAATGAGAAATCTGCCAACAAAAATAAAATAATTTTCAAAGGTTAAGAGACATTTTTCTGCACATTATATCAGAAAGAATTCGTTTCATGCGAGAAATGTATTTATCTGACTCCAATATGTTTTCAGTAACAGTAACCCAAAGGGTGTTGAAGTGTTGAACTGTAATAATTGTTTTATTTTGAGTTACCTACGATATTCCCGATTACATTCTACAGATTATTGTCTGAGATCGTCAGTTCTCAACATTCGTGGTGGTTATGGCAATTTTTGCATGATTCTAACAATTTTTTCCTCGAATCAAATGAACATATATCGATTAGCATAATCAGTTGTTGAATTCAACTGTTATATCAAGACTTACCGTTTTGACAATACATGCCGTAAGTAATCAAGAAAGCAGGATCATGCAAGAATGTATTCTTCGTCCAGTAAAATAATTATAGAATACAATCCAAATTTACCAAGTCATTTCACACACATAACTTCAGTATTTTCTGGAATTTTCCTGGTATAAAAAGTTTTTATTTCCTTTTCTCCATTTTCGTCGAATTGTTGCAGGTTGTATTTTGGCGGAGTTGTACACAGGTTACCCTCTTTTTCCCGGCGAAAACGAAGTTGAACAGTTGGCCTGCCTGATGGAAGTTTTGGCACCACCACCAGATGAGCTCATCACTGTTGCCACCAGGCGAAGGTTATTTTTTGGTGAGTTGAACTGCAACAAGTTTCGTTATTCGAAACACTAGGGCATGCGTGATTTCCAATTTGATCGAAGTGAATCAATTTGAGCTATTTGGGCTTCAAGGGCGTCGCCAGAGAGGGGCAGGGGGGGGCAGTTGCCCCCCCCTAGAGATCAAATGTGTGAGTAGTGTTCATAAGAAACACCTACAGCCTACAGTTCAATAAATCGACTACAATCCTTGTAAAACCTAGTATTGCTACTCTACGCTAGATGGCGCTTTTTCAATGAACTCTCTGGAAGTTGGTAGCAGTTACTAGACCAGGTAGAATTTTACCGCACATTCTAGATTCTAGTATGATTTTCGTTTGGGTATATGAAGACGTGGTTTGCCTAGTCAATATTGATTTATATTCATTAAATAATAAGATCTCATCATCTCTGTGTTGAATTGTGAAGTTTCTGAGTGTGTCTCCATTCATCATCTTATCAAAATGGACATCAGAAAGTTGTTTGGTGAGTTATGTACTGCTTTAATCTTGAACTTAGGGCCGGTTTTTCAATACAAGAATAAATGAGTTATCTGTCAGTTAGATGAAAGAAATGAGAGGGTGCGCGTGAGTGATGTTTGGCAGTGACAAGGATGAACATTTTTGGTCATTTCTATCTGATAGATATCTCGCAAAAACCGGTCCTTAGAGCTAATATTTTCATTTTATTTCTCTTAGCTAATAGCTTTGGTAACGGATATACTAGCTAGAAACGTGTATGATGATCGTTTAGGTATTTTATTGAAAACAAAATTATTGATTCAATCTCTATGAATTTAACGTTAACTGAATGGTGGTTTCGTTTTCAGTAATCATTTATGAAAACAAATCATAAATTATATTTGTGGTTCAATTAAATACAAATCAAAACGGATCCTTAATATAAATAAGGCTAAAAAAGCTTTCTGAAATAATGTTTATAGGTAATTGAGTTGAGTGGAGTGAGTAATCGAGGGCTTGTGGAGTTTTATACATTGATATCAGAACCGTTTTTATTACAATCGTCATCGAGGCAAACACTTCCAAAGTTTGACGCTTCATGCTTTTGACTGTACCAGGCGTTCATATTTTTTATCCTCCATAGTATTACCCTATTGCCCCCCCCCCTTAGTCATAAGCTGGCGACGCCCTTGGGCTTGATAAATATCAGGTGATAGATTCATATGTACCAAGGAAGGCCGACTTTGTTCATTTCGATTTGATCACTAGAAAAAAAATAATTTTAACGTGCGGAGGAATTAATATCACTCTTTATATTTTAGATTCCCGTGGGAACCCCCGTTGTATAACAAACTCAAAAGGCAGGAAGCGGAAACCAGGTTCCAAAAACTTGGCGATGGTTCTTCGTTGCAATGATCCAATGTTCATCGATTTTATCTCGAAATGTTTAGAGTGAGTATTATATTCTGCTTTAATTGTTATCTTGTTGTAGAGTTTTTCATAATTTGTGAATTGAGTCGTAGGGACAGGACGTTAAAGTTGGAAAATTATTATTCACTAGTGAATAATGAGTCATTATTCATTGCTGTCGAATACTTCCTTGATTTAGCTATGATATTATATTGTTTTGCTACAAACAATCATCGGATTTCAAATTTTTTTTGTGTAAACCACCAAATATTTTCATTCAGTTCTTTACCAACATATAAAAAAAGAAGGCAACGAGCATCTACTCTGATATATAGCGACAATGAATGTGCGTGTCTCAATACCTTTTGAATCCAAACAAATTTGACTCAAACCTGTCAACAGCATTGTATGAAATATTTCTGAGAATGAAATAGTAGTGATTTTAAAACATACGTATGAAATGTAGCAGAATTTTCCATGAAAAAAACTCCAGTCGTGGATAAAGTATAATATTCTACTCGCGTATAATATCAATTATTCTCTCGGAGATTCAATCCAGTCAGTGGCATAGAAAAATGGCGGTTATATTAGCAGACATATCATTTCGCCATAATGTGATTTTGCTAGTTGGAGACTCACTTGCAAAGTTCCGTTCAGAAAATCAATCATATCCAAGACCTTGGGAGAAATTTTATTCCCAAAAATCATTTTAAAACGTCAATATCTTGCAAATCCAAGAGAGCCCATCTAATTTCCAGATCAGATCAGATCGAGATGTTTATAATTCACAAGTTGAAGTTCAAACGCTCACAACTAAACAAGCGAATACCTTTTTTTATATTGGTTATCTCGATTTCATTCCAGTTGCAATCTAAGCGTATAGAGTTTTTTAGAATGAAGTCCTCTATTTCAAACGTCTCCTTTGTTACAGCTGGAACCCCAAGAAACGCATGGCCCCCGACGAAGCCCTGCGCCACCCTTGGATCCTGTCCGGCACTCACCCCCAAAAGCCGGGCTCCGAGCTGCGCCACAGCCACTCGGAAGTCAACGTCTCGCACGAAAGCCATTCCTCGAGCAGCACCTCAGGCAGCAGCCATTCGCGCGTCCACCACAAATGCGTTGTCCAAAAGGGAGATAAAGTCAAGGCCAAAATCATAGAAACTAGGTTACACGATACGGTCGCCAAACTGGACTCGAACCTGAACGATTCGGGGACCTTCCTTCCCCCCATCCTATAGCTTTAGGTGTGAGGCGCGGAGAGGATTATCGAAGGGGAGACGTAGAGACACTAGGTCACGAATAGTTTGCAATTGGGTTGGAAGAACTGCTGATTCATTGTCTCTATAGGCGTGATACTGAAGATCGGCAAAGCGAATTTCATTCGCTTGTTATTTGCGAGCATGCTAAATATGGCTGTATACATATCATCATAATTGACAAAATCGACATTCATTTCGATAACATATAGCAACAGAATATTTTTATTCAAAATCATTCAAATACATGCTCATTTCTCACTTTTAACCACAACGAAGAAAAGTACTTTTCAATCTCTGGTTGATACATTACCAAAAGCTCATTCCTCTTTTTCACCTGAATTGTTATTTTGATTATCTGATGAGAATCGCAAGTGTTAAGATCCTGTACACACCAACGTGGTTACAAAACGAGCTAAGCCCTAAGGTGATTTTACAGACTATCTCAGTACTACCCAGGTATCCCTGAAACAAACCCCAACCTCTTAATAAATAATTTTGTCAATCACGGCAAAAATTGTTTACTTGTTCATGTATCATAAGTACCTATATTATAATGATAGGTTTGCCGGTAAAACCACTCATTAATTGAGAAACATCACATCAAACTTCCCAAAATGAGTCAGTATTGTCTTCAAACCCAAATCGTTATTAGAAATGCCAACGATATATACGACCAATGAACATGCTTTATTCGATATTTTAGAAATAGAGGCAAAGAAAACTTTCAAATACGAGGAATATGTAGGTCTGATTTTCGTAAATTAGGTATTTATTTGAAATATATTGTATATCTGTGAGACTAGAACCTCACACTATGCCAAACTTCGTTGTTAGTGAAAATTTCAATTTAAATCCGGAACGAAGAGAACAGAAAATTCGTGAAATATACTAATTGCCTAATAGTATCTAATTCCTCATCTCCCGTTGCAGATTCGAGGCTGAAAATACCATAGCAAACTATTTCATCACCATATATTATGTTTTACATACTTGCCAATATTCATTTGAAGACGAGATGATCAGTGAAATTGCAACATATTCGAATACAAGGTGGCTTTTTCAATGTTCACGATAACTTGAAAGTGAGGACGATGATTCTTGTTTGACTCGATAATGAAAAATAACTGAATATCATATCTGAGGAGACGTCAAAAACTCACCCTGTATATAAATATTTGCAGTGTCGGAGGGTAATATGTGTTCTGTACCTATAACCTATTTGTTCAGTGCCGATCTCCTATACAATAATAGCTGTGTTGTTAGATTAACTGTTTGAATCACTTCTAATTAGCGGTCTCCAGGATGAATACCTTTACATTTTTCATTTAATGAGAAATATCTTTTTTATCTAGTAATAATTTTGACATGTATATTTTCATCTTCAGTTAGTAATATACTTAATGTAATGTCGTTGTAGTGTATTATTGTGCATTTGCCAATATGCAAGGTGTGGAATATTGAATGTTACGTTATTATCTGGTTTTACAGAATTTAAAAACAAGAAATGATTATACGTTTTATGAACTAACGAAACTCCCTGTGTATTGGTATAGTGAAAGTTGTAAAGATCCCAATGTGATATATACTGATAATATTGTAAAAGTAGAGGATATTATAGTTTCTAGTACCCTGGCCTATAGTGAAATATAAAGAATATTACAAGGTATTACATAATCAAATCATTTATAGAATAATCTATTTGTTTGATCACAAAAATGCACTCTAATAAAATCGATAATAATATTTTACACTAATCTATTGTAACACAATATCGATAATTTAGTTTGCTTAAATATTGTAAATTGTAATAAAACATTGTTGTAAGTTGTTAAATAAGACTGAAAGTATATGTGTTGGTGGTTTCATTTACAATTAAAGTGGTTCAGTAAAACATGAATCGAAAAAAAAATATACACGGAAAATACTGAACAGTCAATTTGCCATCCGAAAATACAACTCAAAACTATTATTTGTAGCCGTCAAAGTAACACACATTGTTTTCTTGGTATTATTACTTTCGCTATGCCTGTCAACGAATTCATACTTCAGCTGAAATAATCCCGACGATCGTCACCAGTCGAATAGTTGCTGAAAGCTAATACTATTTTTGAATTTTATGTTTATGGCGTTGCAGCCGCTGTCACGGTAGATTTCTCCACGTCAAATTTTGGATGTCAAGGCAATTCCGAAAGGGGCTTATATTCGGCCTTCAGTACGAAGAACATGTCTTAGTAGTGGTATTTTTCTGAATTCTAGTACGCTGAAATAAGACGGCTTGTGGGAAATAAAATCCTCTATTAATTTCAAGCAGTATATTATCAACATAAAAATAGGAACTGAAAAAATTAGATTAGAAAATATAACAGAAAAGGTATGCCTTGAAATAAATTTGAGCACACAAAAAAGTGAAGTGAGACCAATAAGGTATTCTCATGAAAAATGAATCATATGGAAAATTACGCACGCAGTTAAAAATATATAGTTCAGAACACATGAGTCCAATGATCTTTTACTATTATGCCTCTACAATTATCTACTGGCTAAATTTATATTATCGGCCGCCTTAGACCCACCTCAAAAATATCTAGGTATTATAAAGAGTCAGTAGATTCCTCAATATGTCATTAATATTTATATATTCAAAAGAGAAATGAAAAATAATGGCTTCTCTTCCCAAAAGTGAATGAAATAGTTATTAACGTTAACTAACATCAAAATTGAAATAGCGAAGTTGGTCCTCTATCTAACTGGCATGGCGGTGTCCTAAGCGACTCCCATTCAATTTTTTCTTGGGTTCCAAATACCAGTATAACATAATATAACCGACACTCAAGCACACGAATTCCTTATATTCTTATTTGACAGGATTTTCTGACCGTGAATAAATGCTACTCTCCTAATGGACGCGACCCCATGATTCGGCGAGGGACTGACGTCCCCCGCGCTCAACGTGCTATTTTTGCGGACCTCTTCGTTCAACTCTCGAGCGCGACTTCCGTTCAACTGCCCAATTCTGCCCCTCATCCACGTCCGCCCGCAATACAGATTGAGTGTAGATAACAATAATACAAACAGATGAATGTTACGTCGATTCCCTTTCGAATACGGAAAATTTCAGAAGCAAGCACTTTCAGTGGTCTATTGAGTTTGTCCGAATAAAGTTGTTTGATTTTGCCGAACTAAATGTTACTTAATTGTCAGAATATACTTGTTTAATTTTGACGTTTTCGAACCGTATTAGTTCGTGTCATAAAAGCGGAATAAGTGATTGAAGAGGCTCACACATTTCATAGCAAATACGAGGAGGACAAATTACGACGACATGTAAGAATTTGTGAAAATATTAGAGGCCATGAGTTGCGGCTAGAACAACGACGCCGAGATGAAGAAAGAGAAGCTGAAGAACGAAAAAGAAGCTTTGAAAATAATAGGGAAATATTCTTGAGAATTGGACTTGAGATAGACATCCATAAGATATTTATCGATGAAACAGATATATTTCAGAAAATATTCTACTGATGACTGAAAAAAAAAAATATATATATATATTTAAATATCCGATGCGAGCATAAACTTATGGGGATGTCGAGCTTATTTTTGGATATCGATGTTTTTTCCTTTCGTCAACGTAAACAAATTGTATCATTTTATATATATTTATATATATATATATATATATATATATATATATATATATACTATATATATATATATATATATATATATATATATATATATATATATATGTAGTGAATCTTTTGCGGTTGCAGTCAGTTTTTTTTTTATTCGTAAAACTTTCGGCAATCTTTATTGCCTTCCTCAGGACGTCTATAATACATAACATATGATAATATGAATAATGGAATGGTTACTTACTAACGTGAGATTGAATAATAAAAAAGAGGCAAAAATTCAACATGAAAATATGAAGGTGACGTTTAAATGAATTTAGACATATGATATAATTTCACTTCTAGATTACGGTGGAAAAGTCGAAATAGAGGGTGATTTTTTCTTATCCTTCCCATACTTTATCAAAATGGTGTAAATTTTGCTAAGATGGAATGGTCATTATTATTTATATGTATCATTTCTAAAAATACACGCTTAGAGAGATTTATTTCACTATCCAAAATTTCAGCTTGTCCGTAATTCATACGGTGATCTCTGTTATTGACATGTTCTGATAAAGCACAATAATTTACATTTCTTCTACAGTCACTTTTATGAGAAATGATACGACTGTTGAGTGTTCTAGATGTTTGGCCAATCTTACAAGGAATCTTATAAACGACATTTGACCTATTTTTAATCGAAATTGGAGTCTTTATTCTACTATGTAATTTGGAAATTGTTACGATATTTTTCTTTGCTATTTTAATATTGTCTTTTTGAAAAATATTTATCAATTTTGGGGTTAATTCTTGTATGTAAGGTAAAGATTTGTAAATTGTTATGCTATTTCCACCTTGTTCATTATTTTCAATGGGTATTATTGGAATTGATATCGTTCTTTCAGAAAATAGTATTTGGTTAACTAGATGTCTTGGATAAGAATTTTGAATCAGGATGTCTCGTAATTTGGATAAGCTACGGTTCCTCAAACTTTGATGAGTGATTTTCTCAACTCTACTTTTGAGAGATTTAATCAGATTAATTTTGATTTTGTATGGATGGTAGGAATGATAGTTTATGAATCTGTTGCTGGATATCGATTTTCTGTACCATTCAGTAATTATGACGTTCGATTCGGATCTTATTAGTCTCATGTCAAGGAATGGTATATTATTATCTTTCTCTTCTTCAGTTGAAAATTGAATGTTTGGATCATAAGAGTTGAAAGTATGTAATAATTCTTCTTTACTGTCATACGGTATAGCTAGAATCAAATCATCAACATATCGTTTGAGGAATGGAATATGGAAAGATAATTTTGGAATACAATAATTATATTATATTCATTAATCAGTCACGAGTTACTTTCCTATATATATATATATATATATATATATATATATATATATATATATATATATATATATATATATATTTGATGAGTTTTATACCGTGTTCTGTGGTTTTGATCCTCTGAAGGATAATTGTCACAACGTTCCGGCAAAGTCTCATTTGCCATCTTCTAGGTGATGTCTAGGTATTCATTGATGGTATCTTTGATCTGGGCCCTCCCACTTTCTTCGTTGGTCCGACTGCATTTGTCATCGTGTCTTGGTAATTACGTGGTAAGGTCCGATATTGTTCTTCTGGTGTAATCGGCTTGTCTTTGTTTAGTGATATAATGGATTTCCACGTTTTTCTGGTGTAATCGGCTTGTCTTTGTTTAGTGATATAATGGATTTCCACGTTCTTGGTAATCTTTGGGGGTCGCCTCTCTTGTTCATGCTACTCGGTCGTCTCTCAATTTCGATAGCCTCTCTGATTGTTCGAGAGTAGAAGTTTTCATCGCTCGCTAATGTTTTTGTGTTTTCGAAATTTATGTTATGTCCTGTCTCCAATATGTGTTGGAAGATGGAAGATGTGGTGACTTTTCCTTTCACCGTCTGTTGGTCTGGCTGATGTAGGACTTGTTGCTGTCTCGACATGGTACTTCGTAAACTCCCTGGGACTCCAGTGGTATCTGGTCCTTCGGATTACGGAGTATCGATCTTATTGTACGTTCCGTGTTTGCGGAGGATTCTGCTGATTTTATTTGTGGTTCCTTTTATGTATGGTAGTCTGGTTGTTATGACCGGTGTTTCTGGGGTTTTCTGCTGTTTCGGTTTGTTCTTGGAAGCCGTTTTCATAATTCTCTCTCTCTCTCTCTCTATATATATATATATATATATATATATATATATATAATTATTATCTTGGACCGTACAATCTGTCCTGGACCGTAAAATCTGTCTAGACTCCACAAGATATTCATGGATTCGCAATTGATATCCGTTAGAAGATATTCTACATTGGACATAAAATATAAGTGAGATCTATTCGAGAAATGGGGGTAACCCGATAAATGCAGTTTATTGTTCCATCCCTGTTTGAATACGTTTACAAAATGAGAATTGGGTACAAGGATTTTGTGGTAATCGTCACATTGAGAACAAATTGGTGTTCAGTATTTTCCTGCTCCCGTTGTTCTATGATTTGTGAATGTTGACAATGTTGCAGATCTCTCGCAGACTGCGCGAGAGAGAAATGTAACCTTAATTTGTCGCTCTCCTTTGTTTTTCACAATTCCATTCCTTGATGAATTCTCGTAGATTTTGCGGATTTTGGTTTCCTTTACATACATTTTGGAGCTTGAAGGTAAGTGGTAAAAATATAATATCCATATCTATTTGTGGAACAAGGGAGAAAAGTGCTACTTCTCCTCTCGAGGATGAAGTAATCATTCAAGGGAGAGAAAGGCATTTTACCCCCATGTTATACATATGATTTTTCCGCCTTCCCCAAATAAATCATTTTGAATAATTTATTCATGAAAATAACAAACAAAATTTATCAAAGAACTAAAACTAAGAAGTAGATACAGTATTCTCCTGAAATTCCGAAAATGAGGAGGACTCATAGGCAATCTTTGCGGAATCAAGAAAACAGCGTATATTGCTCTAGCTCTATTATAATATATATTGTTTTACTTTGATTTCCTTAATATATTTACTTCTTGAAAATATCTAACATTTACTGATTCCTACTATTTTGCAAAATACAGGGTGTTCTATAAATAAACGGTAAAATTCATATACTCATAGAATAGACTACAGTTAAGAGCGTTAATGCCTTATAAGGTTATTTCAATGATGACGTATGACAACGTCACTTTTATCCTCTCCCTACAATGAGGCCAGGAAAAGTATACTTTGGGAAGAGGCAGGCGAAAAAACGATTTTCAATACATGCATTATTAGGTGAGAGCAATTGGATAACAGCAAGAAATATCGAACAAAAACGCTGATTTTCTCAATGATATATAAAAAATTGAAATGTACGAGTGTTAGCTGAAGAGTCCACCAATTTCACTCGCACATTAAGTACTAATGACGACTGATCGATCTCGGCAATGTCATCTTCAACAACATTCATTTCTGATAATGTTATAATGTCCCTTGAAAATATTAATTTTGATTATTTATCAACTTTCGAGAGGGACAGAATTCGATAGTTCTAGAAAAGGAGTTGCTTGCCTCTTTGGATAATGAATTTGTATTTGATTCTGTTACAGAACATACTTTTCATTAAATTACCAGTGTAGCTAAGAGTACTTTTAGTGATATACCAAATTCGAATCATTTGAGTTCGCAATTACGTTAAGTTAGGTATACATACATATGAATATGGATGTCTCGGTAGTGTAGTGGTTAGCATATCTGCCCATCAAGCGGAAGGCCGGGGTTCGAATCCTCGCCGGGCCACCGTGCTGAGTAATCGCACGTTAAAAGGTAAGGCCTCGTTGATCCATTGCTCGCACAAGTTTCGACTTCTGGCTAACGGAAACGAACAATTTAAGAACAAAGAACAATTTAAGTCAATTTTCCATATTCTTAGTATACAAATTGAGCAAGAAATAGTGATCTTTATGTAGCTCAGTGTCCGTTATGTATGAGTGTAGGTGTTTAAGATAGACTTCTTTTTCCTCTTTGTGAATGAATTGAACGTCTTTGATTTATATACACGTACGTATCAACACAGAGTGTTTGGTTTTTTTCTCCTCATATATAAGTTGTCATTTCTATTTTTTTTTTCCAGAGAAGAAAGACAAAAATATTTACTCGAATTCCATTCTCTCCGCAAAAACAAACAAGTCCCGAAATATATTTCTCAGGTCGATGAAATTTCAAAACTTAGGGGATCATCATTATACGATTTTATAAAGCGTTTGCTTTCTTTCATTTTGACAAATGAATTTATATCGGAGAGATGCTGGCAAGAAGCAAAAAAAGAGTTTTTGGTAAACTCAAATTGGCTGAACTTTTACTAGGTACTAACATTATATCTCATATAGTTTTGCCTATAAATGAAGATTTCAGTAAATTCTACAATAGAATTTGATTCAATTGCGAATTTTCAGGAAATGAATTCTTCAAAGAATTTGTTGCGAAGGGCCTAAGAAAGATATCTGCTGACTTTGAAAAAACAGAAAGAAACACCAAGAAGAAAATGAAGAAATTAACAGTGTTCTTATTTTTCCAAGACCAAAGAAAGACATCTGCTGACTTTGAAAAATCAGTAAAAATCCCAAGAAGCAACTGAAAAAATAACAGTGACTGATCAGTTTTGACCAAATATTTTTTGTTTTTCTCGATATTATCGAAAACTCTCAATTTTGAAATTGGGGTCTCCATATGTATTAATCAATATAGTAATGATAATAATATAATAAACGCTCGCCAACGAAAGTACCTGACATCAACCGAAAGGGGCGGCCAAAAGGTTACAGCTGTGACAAAGAAGGGCATCTGAGACGTGACTGCCGGACTCTACAAAGGTCCGAGAAAAGAAAGAATTGGCAACACACGGCACCCGAACAAGAACAGAGAGTTGCGGAAAACTCCGCTGTCAACGTACAGGGGCACTCATTGGCTCACCTATCCCAAGCCTCCAGGTTTTCAATTTTTATTATAAGACGCAATGGCAACAGTCTATTTGCTGATGGAGTTCTGAACGACCATACGTGCTGTTTCACTTTTGATACGGGAAAAAAGATCGGAGATATAATCACCGTGTTCGGAGAGAGTCAAGGCAGGATTGGCTGATATTGTCGACGAATTTATTCTTGGACTTGACATCATGACTGCCCATAGGTTCGTAGTCGATATCAGGAACAGAACATAGATTGTCGAAACCGAGGATATCTTTTTAACTGTACTCGACCAAAAACTTGGAACCGTGAAACTTGTGGTAGCAGAGGATTCCATAATCTCACCCAACTGCGAGAAGAACATCGCTGTCGAATTCGTAGAACCTGGTGGCTTGGGAGTTGGTGTAGTGGAACCGCCCAAAAAAATTCAAGATGTTTTTCTAGCCAAATGTCTTGTGATCTGTAGTGATATACTATATATAATAGTAATAAAGTGTTCCATTGAGAGTGGCCAATCCAAAGGACAACAGGATCACACTCAAGAAGGGTCAGGTCATCGGAATATGCAAACCTGTTGCAAAAATTACTAAAATTCAATGGTAGGTACCAGTATTTAGCGGTCAACTCCTAGCTATCTCTGGAGAATGATTTGTGTGTGATTGGTTTTTCTGGCTTTGGAATAAACCAATTAGCCAGATCTCTGGAGAAAAAAGGTGAATTATTCTTTCACACGAATCTCGTTCAATATCGAATCAATACTGGTGATGCTGCTTCCATCAGACTCCCACCAAGGGAACTGCCCTTCAGTGAACAGGAGAAAGGCACGGCCTTCACAAAGGAAATGTTTCAAGAGGGGTTAAGGGGGGAATTCAGTAGTACTTGGTAGTCGCCTATAGTAATGGTAACCAAGAAGGATGGATCAACAAGATTATGTGTGGACTTCATAGAAGTCAACGATCCCACAAAAAAGACAGCTACTCTTTACCCGGAATGGACGACACCCTGAACCTACTTAAATGGCGTTTTCCACCGGTAATGGATTCTAACAGTTCCGAGTTATGCCATTAGGACTCTGCAATGCTCCTGCCATCTTTGTACTATTAATGAATCTGGTACTGAGGAGGCTCACATGGAAGACAGGCGTTGTTCACATCGACGACATAATTGGGATGGGAAAAACTTTTGACAAACAAATTTGACAGACGTCTTCAGCAGGCCGAGTAATGCCAACTTGCAACTGAACTCCTAAAAATGCATTATCTTTCAACCTGTGGTCAACTTCCTACGGCACGTCGTGTCCTCGAAGGATATTGAGACCAATCCGGACAAGATCAAGGCAGTACAGGAATGGCCCGTATCGAAAAACAAGTCCAGAAGCTTTCTTGGGCTCTGCAGCTACTACCGACGATTTGTCGGATTTCGGAAATATAGCGAGACTCCTGCACACCCTGGCGGAAAAGAAAGCACCCTTTTCTTGCTCAACGGAGTGTCAGTATGCTTTCAGTAACCTTAAGAGACACCTGACTACTGCTCCACTCCTGGCATACCCGAAAAAGGCGGTATTCTCACCCTTGACACGGATACTTCACGGTATGGCCTAGAGGCCGTATTATCCCAGGTTCAAGGCGGGAAAGAAGTCGTTATTGGCTATTTCAGCGAAACGTCGTGGAAGATAGAAAGGAACTACTGCGTGACTACAACATTGCTATTGTCCAAGCCGTAGAATATAACATTCATTCCTTTCACGGCCTGAAGTTAGAACCGACTACTCGGAGTTGCAGCGTCTCTTCAACTTCAAGGAAGTCACGGAAACGCAAACAGTCCCTCAAGAAGACCTTTGCTTTCAGAAGGGCTGCAAGCTTTGCCAGCGCCGGAAGACGAATGATGGATGGCACACGCACGACGATGAATTTTTGTCAAACGTCACAATAGGCGCCAAGATTGTGTGTGTGAGATTGGTTTTTTTGGCTTTGGAGTAAACCAATTAGCCAGCGCCAAGATGATTCCGCCGACAAAAAGGTTGCAACATGTCACGACGGCTACCAGCAACGACAAAAATGGCCTGGCAGAGGATACGGTGAATGGTGAATCATGGTCAACCAGTTAAAGACTACTGGCTTCAACGGGAGTCGCTGAGTCTTCGGGATGACTTAATCTCTCAGAAATGGGAAAGCCCTACGATGGAAAACTGGTCCATTATCAAACGATTCTTCCTAGAGGATGCATACCAGACGTGCTTGAAGAACTCCACGACAGCCGTTCCGTAGGACACTTTGTCAAAGTTGTAGATGACCAGTGATGAGATAAAGATCAGGCTCGACAAGAAGTCGATGCAGATGCAGTCTGGTTATATCAGCCCTTGGAAAGACCCTATTTGGTAAAGGAGGAAATAAACGACCTTGTCACCTCGAAGCAAACCGAAGGTCGTCATATAGAAAGAATTAGCCCCTACAATGGACCTGGCCCTCTGATATGGAACAATTAAACGATTGTTTTTCGGAGAGACAACTTAAGAAAAGTGGGTAGTGTTGCAAATTCGACGATCAAAAACAATTCTACGAAACAATGATACACTCTCTCTACGACCACGACCTCGTTAGCGCCTATACAGGATAAGTGGAGAATACCATGCCCATTGACTGTTATCTCGATTCATCGATGATGTTCGAGAAATATACCAACTGCATTTGTTTACACATGTAGAGAACTCTCAGAGCCAACAATCAAATTTCCACACTCCTCCGTTCCCCCCAGGGTATATATAAAATTCCATGTACCCTAATTGTCATAGAACATATGAAGGACAGACCAAAAGAGTGTGACAATCAGGGTATACGAACATCAACTTGCTGTCCGAAAGCCAGACCGATCCCCAGCCCTTTCCAAACATCACCAAGAGACAGGATACAATATAGACTTTGCAAACACCAAGATCATTGCCACAGCGGGAAGGGAATATCCAAATGGAAATTACTTCATGACAGAAAAATATATTGGTCAGTATCTAATCAACATAGCTATGATTTCCTTTTCAAATATCAATATCAGGTATCGTCTTGTATCAGTAATACATGAAAACCTTAATTTAAATACACTTTACTTCAGAAAACAGATGACTATACCCTACCATCTATAATTTCTTGCTCTTCTCTGCTTCTCAGAAAATGCAGACAATTCAATCCTGCTCTATTACCTTGACAAAGTGATTCATATGATTGCGTATGGATAAACAAATTACTTTTTTTCCGTGGAAGCCGTCTGACCTGTGTTTCACAACCTGGTCTCCGGAAAGCACCTCAGCCTCTGCGCTTTGCTTTCCTATATTTCATGCCACCCATTCCAACAGCCTTGTCCCCTGCACAAGTTTGTGCAGGTTGATTGCTGGGTGTTTGTCATATTCTTCTGGATCCAGAATTGGTTTTTCATATATTTGTTGCCTTTTGCGATTCAGAGCCTCACATTCGCAGAGTACGTGTCGAGCTGTGTCCGACCCTTTTTTACATTGTCTGCAACTAAGGTCGCCGTTGTACAGCCCTATCTTGTTCAGGTGTACTTTGAATCAACAGTGTCCAGTCAGTAGCCCTGTTATAATTCTTATCTGATTTCTGTTACACTGAAGCAGGTCTTCAGTCTTTTTTTTCAACGGTACTTTTATGAAAGTTCTCCCGTGAGCAAAACAAATTAGTACTCACCCGGTTTCAGGAACGAAGAAACCTTTCTGCAAAGCACAAAATAAAAAGTCCATACAAACCTGAGAAAGTTAGGTTAGGATCTGATGGCGACTCTTGTCAGGTTAGCCAATAGCCAACTGATACATATCAACCATCTATTAATTCGAGAACATATTGTATTCTCAAATATTAATAAATATAATGTGTGAAACTTACTTCAGTTAGTCTTGCTAATGTAATCAACTGGAATGTATGACAATATACAGTTATGCCTGATTTGGTGTTTGAATTCAATTGTTACGTATCACCATTACATTTAGCATATATCGCAGTAATATAATCAAATGAAATCATAGTTTGACCTCATTATAACATCTCGGAGATGTCTATGTCACAGATATTTCAGAGAGAACTCGTGAAGAGAGGCACCGGCTTGATAATGGTTCCAAAGTTGGAGCCGAAACGTCGACCACAATCTGGACAAAATTCAATACACAAAAACATAACTCTGGACGCGGTTCAACCCGAACTCAACGTCGAAACAGAAACTCGATACCGACAAACCAACAGAGAAATCCACAGGAAGAGGTTACCTTATTCGTGGAAAAAAAGTAATCTAACGAAACTATCCCCGATATGAGAATATTAAAAAAATTACAGGAAGGTCGATATTATATTTTTTTAAATTCACTTATTTACAATGGAATATTTCCATGCTTTCTTGGGTAATTCTGCAATTTCTTAGTCTCTAGCAAAGCTAAATCTCTGCACAGCCTCCATCTCGTGGATCTAGGTTCAATAATATCATCAATAAAACCTAAAAAAAAAACAATATCTGAAAAATGATGACCTTGAGAAGCTCTAAGTACCAAATCTACAGACAGTGTTCAGTTAGAGAACAAGACAGAGCAAGTTTTCTGATGAGATTTTCTGAGTACCAACCTCTCTGAGCAGCCGGGAAGGGACTCCCAAACTTATCGATATATTCAGCCTCTCTTTGTTCCATGTCAGGTTTTCCTCTGAACAATATGGTAACTGCCCCCTTGGCACCCATAACAGCTACTTCTGCAGATGGCCAACAATAGTTGATATCTCCTCTCAAATGTTTAGAAGACATCACGTCGTAGGCACCACCATAGCCCTAGCAACAGAGTAACAGTTGAGAACCTTATCGAATTTGAATAAACGGTTGCGTATGACCCCGACTATAAAATTTTGTCAGTTTCATATTTTATTGATCGTATACCAAATAATATTTGGTATATTTGGCCTACCTTTCTCGTGATAACGGTCAGTTTAGGAACTGTAGCTTCAGCATAAGCATATAAAAGTTTAGCTCCATGTCTAATTATACCAGAATGTTCTTGTGTAACTCCTGGAAGAAATCCTGGAACATCTACCAAGGTGATGAGAGGGATGTTGAAGGCATCACAAAATCTGACAAACCTAGCAGCTTTAACCGAAGCATTTATATCCAAACAACCTGAAAATCAATATAATGAATTTCCCTAGTCAGGTTATATGGTAATTCTAAATAAAGACTTCATTATTGAAAGAGATTGAAAAATAGGTCGTATAAGAACATATTTTCACAGACCTGCTGCTACTTTTGGTTGATTCCCAACTATTCCCACTGTTTTTCCGTTCATTCTTCCAAAACCTGTAATGATGTTTTTGGCATATTTGGGCATGATTTCGAAAAAGTCCCTCTCATCTACAATACTCAATACAACATCCAGCATGTCATATGGCGTGGTTGTAGATGATGGTATAATCGTATCCAGAGCTGGGACGTCCAAATTACTGAAACAAAACAAGGGGTGGGACAAGTTAACTTTTGATAAAAAATAAGGTTATTGTAATACGCATTCCAATACCAATTGAAACAAGCAACCCTGAATAAGTCAATCGATACTGGGTTAATAAAAAATTGTGAAAAACGTCAACTGTAATTATTAAGATATATTTCATTATAAAAATCAAACCTATGCCAACCCTCCACTCCTCTTAGCAACTCTGTCAAAAGATTCAAATAGAAAGGTGCTCGAGTGACACACCTTATTTGAAAGGTCCTTCAGGTCTGACACTGCTAGTTGGTTTTTAATACAATAAATATTTTTATGGTAATATTGCTGAAAACACCTTTTAATAGTTCCATGAGCTCTGGGATGGACTATGGTTATGTTGTAATATGTACACAGTGGGTATGTGGACAAGGTGGTCCGCAAAGGGTTGATTTTTACATAATAATCTAACCTCTTGAAAACCAATGTTGAAAGGTTTCACCTTTTTCTCCAGAGTACCAATATTATCTGACTAATTCAGGGTGACTTTTTTTTACAGGTAGGCCTTCCAAAATTGATAAATATAACATATATGATCTGGAATGAATGCCAGAAGAACTTTCGTACGAGTAGAATATTTTTTGAGATGAATGGTTTCTAAAAAATAATTTCTGGGGATTACTTTTCCTTCAATTTTATGTAGTGTGTGTGAGTGTGAGTGTCTGAACGCATACATGTGTGAATTATGTTCTATTATTCAACTGACATTACCAGGGATCGTCGCATTCTCTTATAGGGGCGGGATATTTGTTGGACTGAGGTAGAAAGCCCATGAAATTTCTCAATTGCAACAACGCATCTACGTCATTACTAAAAGAATTGTGTGCTACTCCTGAGATGGTCGTATGGGTTTTTGCCCCTCCCAGTTCTTGCTGACTCACATCTTCATTGGTTACTGACTGAAAGGCAACACAATCATGTTTTATTGGCAGTATACAAGTAGCCGAATAATCTGTGTTGATTCAAACTGACAACTGATTATTGGATTGAAATAACATATTTTACTTAATGGAAAATTGCATTTTCATCCTTGTTACCGAAAGGATATGGAAAATTGTTTCGTAAATTTCGAGATATTTCAAAAATCTTTCTAAAAATTCGATAAATAAGTAATCCTGATATATAAACATACAAACCAACCTTTACTACATCTGGACCAGTAATGAAAAGATATGACGTATCCTCAACCATGAAGGTGAAGTCAGTTATTGCTGGCGAGTACACAGCCCCACCTGCACAAGGTCCCATTATGAGAGATATCTGAAAATACAATTATTGGCATTCACAAAATTTCTTTACCATTAATCATAGAGATATCCGAATACTACACATCAATAGACGCCAATTCTATTCGTACATGAGTTGCAAATGACTTTATGGTTTCAACATATTAAATTCCGGGATGTGCATTCCAGCGACATTGATTCAAATTTTTGAATGTCCACCAATTGGGTTGATAACTTTGAAAAGCACATTATACTCTTGACCTTCGTGGCCATTAAAGAGACCCTTAACTTTTTTTACATTCTGTTTCAGAAAACTACACCCTCTCCACCAGCGTTACTATTCGATGTGTTCGTAAACTATTGTCACTGGAGTGTTCTTTCGAATTTTGATGTAAAATAATTTTAATTAGCGTCTGTGTTATATCTACATATTCTTATAGGATATTTTAGTAACCGCATCGTTTTCGCGAATCAACAGTAGTAGAGAAGGATAAGTTACATAAGTGAAACGGTAATAGAATGTGTAGTACAACTTTATAGGATGGTGTCATAAGTGGTAATAAGCGGTCTCGAATAGAAATGCAAATCATCAACTTTTCAAAAGAAAAATTCTTAAATGATTCATCATTGAATGAATGCTATATGTATATAAATTAATTCAGACCACGGTACTGTATATAAATAGAGAGTGATATCTGCGGCTTCAGACTATTTACTTATAAAAGAAAAAGCAGGAATGTCGCACATGTTACTAGCTGACATGATTCAATTCAACAACTATAAGCAATACGGAATATAAAACGGAGTAAACTTTAAATAACGAAGCTACGATGAACAAACGCAAATGCAAATTCAGCTGAATGTGGAACCTTTTCAGACAAAAATCAAATTAACAGCAAATCATAAGACGCTGTTTGTAATGTCATTAAATTGACGTCATCTAGCAAAGAAATTGAGGTTACGACATGAACCGTAAAATTACCCCCTTAATATTCTAAACCATATCGCATCAGTTGTAACACCAGCGTTTGAAGACATCTAAGGTTTACACGTTAAGGTTACATTTTGAAATTTTAAATATATTTATATTTGATCGTACCAGTAGGATCAAATAGTAGTGAAACACACTTTCTCTGGATCGTTCTTCGCATTTTTCTCACGTGTATGTGAAAATATGTCATTTCCATGGGTAACTCTTATTGAAATATTTTCGAAAAACTTATAATCTAATTTGAGGAAAGGAAGAGAATTCGTCAAGAAAGGCGATCAATTGTCAATCCTATAAGATTTTCAGAGAAAATGCGTTGGAATCATTTGAATTGCATATATATATTAGTTGTCGTACAGGATGTTTTCAAAAAGTTAAATGTTGGAAAATACTTGTAATTTCCTCCCTCTTACCTGTGGTATTACTCCAGATGCCAACACATTCCTTTGGAAAATATCGGCGTATCCTGCAAGTGACGCGACGCCTTCTTGGATCCTGGCACCTCCGGAATCGTTCAATCCCACTACTGGTGCTCCAACTAGAAGGGCTTGGTCCATAATTTTGCATATTTTCTTGGCGTGAACGCTGGAAAGGCTTCCTCCGAACACAGTGAAGTCTTGGCTAAATACGTAAACAGGTCTCCCATTCACTAAGCCATGTCCTGTTATAACGGAATCTCCTGGAAACTTCAGAATTCCGACACTTTCATTTGATCAATCCATCATCAAATAAAATATTAAAAGATGCCATTACACGAAGCATAGAGTGGCATGCCTGGCGTGCGGGGTGCCGCGCTGATGCGTGTTCATTCTTACGAAGAGTAGAGTATCAGTCCCCACGCCAGGCGCGTAATCGCCCCTTGAAATACCCAATTCAGTGGTAGCTAGTTCTTAGTTCGAAAAGAGAAAACCCTAGTTTATGAAAATAATAATATTGGTAAAAAATTAGTTATAGTTAGTGAAATGAGGTGTGAAACGTGGTTAACGAATAAAACGTATGCATGTGTTCCCCTCGTATTTTGGTACAGAAAGGTGGGTTGTGCCCCTTTTTTCGATCTTTGAGGGGCAGTGGCCCTCGAACAAAAGAGGAACGCAACGTAATATTAACTAAATTAACTCTGGATCTCAGTCAGGCCCACAAAAAACCTTATATTTCTTTGACTATCAATTCCTTGTAACCAATGAGATAACTACGGTGGAAAATCAGCTCGCTTATTTCACTCTAGTGAAAATCCCCGTTAGCACAAATATCGATATTTCATAACCTTCTTCCGATATACGAACAATAAGTATTGTGCTGGCTTCAGTGATGATAAAAATAAAGAAAATATAAAGTGTTTGCGATCTTCATCACAATGAAGAAGTCGTTAAAAAACCTTTATAACATTTCTCTGTACGATGAAAAACATTTTATTGCAAAAGTCACTAGAGAATTTTTAAAATAAATTTGGTAATACTGTACAGTATCAGATAGTTCAACTGAACGGGGCAATGATCAACTTTCATTTTCCTGTCAATAATTTCAATTTCATTATCGACTCATTCGTTAAAATCGACCTATTGATTATATTATATAATTCTCGTGGACGAACTATGCTTCAAATGGTAGAATGTTAAATACGATTTCTGTTCAGAATTATAATATGATCTCTATCTGAAATGAGTACAAAAAGACTATATGGTAACCAGCTGTCGCCCTCTTAAAAAAGCAGCCTTCAAGAAGTCGAAACTTGCTCAAGGTACACTTTCTAGAAAGAACCGAGAATCGTTTTCATTCGAATTATCGTCTCGGTTAAACTTACATCGCAACATTAACTATACTCAACACAGAGTAAAAAAAGTAGTTTCTACCTGTAGAAAGAACGGATATGCCCGTACAGCTTATCCAATCCATCCTGGCAGAAACTCAGCTACTTTTCCAGTTGCCTACTGGTAGTGCAGACCACGACGAAAGAAAAAACACCTACTAGGGATAAAGTCCAATACACTGAACACATATAATAGGTGTTTTCGTATGTAACTGTACTTCACAGAGACTGCTGGGCACACACGTCATTAGTTCTTTGCCAAGATGGATCGGATGAGCAGTACCTCTTATCCATTTTATCTTGGCACGGCAATGATGACCTGTTGGGCAATGGAGGATAAGCAATCATTTGAAATCTGCTTTCAATTCAGTGCGCAACTAGACGAATTGCCGTGCCAGATTGAATTGGATAAACTGTACGTCTGAACATTTATTATTTCGATTCTGATTGAAAAATTATTACCTTCTGATTTTCCATTCCAAAGTCCGTACAAGTATGTTCCACGAACATATCATATTCCACAAAACTGTCATGATCGCAGAAAAGTGTTATTCTTTCCCTTGCTGTTAATTTTCCCTGAAAATCAACCAAAACCTTTATAATTCCAGATTCTGAAAACGTCACTTCAATCGCTCACATGATAACACCATCGAAAAATATAATTTACCCACCACTGGATATGTACTATTTATAAACCTCGTGAAGCGGGCATGTCATGTTATAAACACAATGTTTACTTGATGATAGCAATATAAAAAAATATGAATTACACTTATTTGTTATTAATTGTAGCTAGGTTCGAACTATGTTACCTTTTTGTGTTGCAAATCAATCCGTTTCTGTCCTCCTCCTAGCAATGCCTGGTTTCTCTTTTGTTTGATTCTTTCGGCAGTTTTCAGAGTATGCGCAGCTGTACTGTATTTCACTTGTTTTTTCAGAATATGTTCCAAATTTGCTCTAGCACAGAACAGAATTCTCGTATTCAACGATAAAGCCATCGTGTCCTCGAACTCACAACCACATTTACAACAAACTTGTTATTATTCACAAGACACGTTTTCCACGCGTCCAGTTTGAAATAGGTACAGTCCGTAAAGATAAATGCTAATAGGCTAATAATGAAGTTGGAAGATATCCTATCTGAATTGACTAGCATAAGCGTAGAAGTTTATAGGCAAAAGGGATAATTTCGAAGTACCACAGAAGATTCGAAATATAATTGAATTGATAGTTCCCCCGATGAAATGTTTTCTCTAGATTAAACTACTGAACTATTGTTAGACTGAATATTTGGCTCATTCGATGTTATTTATATTATCCACACGCAGTGGCGGAAATTGGGTTTCTTTATGTTTTTTCAACGACATTTTCCTAGCAACATAAATGTGCAACTTGGCCCCAATTCAATCGTCCTCATATCTCCTGTATATTCCGGAATCCCAATGCTGAGAGTGGAATTTCAAATACACGAATGGCAAAATGTTGGAACGAGGGGTAGAAGCAAACAAAACAGCATGCATTCCGCAGTATATAGCAAAAATCCATTATTCCATATGGATATCCGTTTGTGGATCCATATATGGATGTGGACCTTGGATGACCTTCACCTATCAAACTACGGATATTCGTCTATATAGACATGACGAATACGCAAAAAAAAATATACACGAGAAGTCGATTACGTCTTTGTACGGTGTGGTGATCGGCGGAAGGATATTGTATTCTGGTAATTTCCTTACATTTTTCTTTCGCTTCAAAAGAATTTCTCCTCCACAAAAACGGAAACAGATTACAATTCTCCGCACGTCACCAATGTAGTAAACGTGGTTGAGTGATCTATTCCTTTTGAAATGGTAACAGTATTAGGCTTTTACGCTATTATAATAATGAGCGGCTATTATAGTTTATCTCTATGACAGCTGCTGTCATTAGACGTGGATTTCTCCACGTCAAATTTTAGATCTTTAGGCTATTCCGAAAGAAGTCTGAGTTCCGCCCCATGCAGTATTATACAAAGGATTTTTCTGCTTTCTGGTACCCTGAAATAGAGCGGCTCTTTGGAAATAAAACCCACTAATAACTTTAGGCACTTTATCAGCAACAAATAAAAATGGAACTAAACAAAATAGATTAGAGAATATTAGAGAAAAAAAATGAAATGAAGCATTTTATAATCAAGAAATCAACCATTTTTTTGATCAAATTAATGAACTACAAAGAAAGTATAAACACGAAAATTAAGATCAACAAGGTCTTCTCGGTGAAAACCAATCATATGAAAAACTACACAAGCAGTCAAAAATATGCGGTTCAGTGGTTCAAAAACAATTTATTTCTACCTATTTTGAATCTACATTGCCCTACCGGCTGAATATATATTATTGACCGTCTTAGTACTATCTCAGGTAATCTGAAAGGGTCAGTAGATATGTGGTTAATGCTTATGTATTCGGAAGAAAAAGGTAACTTTCCCACTTTATTGAAAGAATAATGGCTCCTCTTCCCAAAAAATAATAAAATGGTTATTTACGTTAACACACCACAAAATTAACGTACCAAAGATTTGCCCTCCGCCTACCTTGCATACCGGTATACTTATCGATCTTCTCTACCGAGCCGTAAACCTACCCCCTTACCATAAGAGACACGTCGCGCACCCCATCATCAAAAGGGTTTGGACGCGATGGCCCGTAAGCGCTTGTCGCGCAATTCGCGCGCGACCTTTTATCTTCGCTTCCCGAGAGACACTTTCACCCGTCTCGACTGCCTCCTTCGACAAAGGAATTCTTTTTTTTTATATGCAGATTCACACGAAAGGGAAGCCCTGTAATGTTCAAAGAACACCGCGTGAACCAAGGGACAGGAGATATGAATTAACATTCACCTTGAATTTTTTAACTTTGTAAGCCTCAAGAAGAACCTCTTTCGGCAAGGAGTTCTAAAGGTCAGCTGTTCTATTGAAAAAAAAGATCCCTGAGCAAGAGATGTGTAGGTACTGCCAAGGGTGGAACGATTGATAATAATTCAGAAGAGCACCGACCGTAAAAATATCTATAGAAGGGAGACAAGTCTCCCACCCTTCTACGATGTTCCAATGAAGTGAGCGAGTCTGCGAGCGAAGAATCACCAACAAGACGAATTGCCTTTTCCTGAATGTTTTGGTGCCTAACTCCACACATAAGAACTGAATTCCAAGACAGGTCGTATATGAGCCTTGTAGATCGTTAGAAGCTGACGAGAAGTGAAGTATTTCTTCGCACGAAATAGAAATCCAAGTTTCTGAGAAGCACCCGATCGATCGATCTCACATGGTTCTCCCATGAGAGATTATCACTGATCGTAACTCCTAGCATCGAGATACTCGACTTTGTAGGAATAGTTAGACCTGACATCTGAATACTAGATGATAATAGATCGGCTTTTCTTGAGAAGAGACATGCCTGGGTTTTCGTAGCATTAAATTCCATCAAGTTCATGTTACCCCATTCTACCTTTTTTAACAAGTCGTCGTTAATTTTATCGACGTGAATGTTTCTTTGAATTTTTATTTCTCGAGCTGGTATGGGGACTCTAGAAAAGAAACTGGTATGAAGAGCACCGTCGTCCGCAAAATTACGTATTGAACAAGATGTTTTTTCGAGCAAATCATTGATATGAAGCAGAAGTGAACCCTGTGGAACACCTGCATTTATTGGGGGAATATCAGATGATACTCCATCAACAACTACATACAGAGACCTATCAGACAAGAAACTCTTCAAAAAAGTACACAACTGGGGAGGCAAACCATATGACTGCAGTTTAGAGAGGAGACCCCCGAAGCCAAAATCGATCAGATGCTTCTGAAATATCGAGTGCAACAGCTATCGTTTCTCCGAATTTCTCGATTGAATACTGCCAAATATGAGAAACAAAAGCCAATAAGTCACTGGTTGATCTTTGATGGCGAAATCCGTATTGTCGATCATTAATTATTCCTAATTTCTCTAGATATTTGATAAGCTTCATATTGATTGCTTTTTCCATGACTTTGGAAGTGATAGAAAGCAATGCAATTGGTCTATAATTACAAAGTGAAGCTTTTTCCCATTTTTTTAGGAACTAGCTGAAGTTATATGAAAGGTTGAATTATTCGCAAAGTACTGGTGTCAATTCGGGGGCATATTATGCTTTCAGAACAATTGCTGGGATTCCATCGGATCCGAAAGCCTCATTCGTGTTCACGTCCATTGAAATATTTCTTATATGTTGTTGATGAAAAATTATTTCAGGCATATGACTGTCGAAAGGCTTGATATTCGGGGGATCTTCTGCTTTTTGTTGGGCAGTGGTAGCTTGTGATCCATCTTCGGTTGAAGGGGGAAATGAACTAAAAGTGGAATTTTTGGCGACAGCTTTAGCAAATGACCAAAACGAACGAGAACCGTTTGGACATTCAACAAGTTTCGATTATGTGCTTCTTTAGCAGCTTCAATTGTTTCACTACACCTATTTCTTGCGTTAACATACTCACATCTCTTCTCCAAACTGGGGTCTTGGCGACAGCGATTGAATGCCGCTTCTTTGGATGTGACAGCCTGAGAGCAGCTTTTATTGAACCATGGTTTCTCAGAGTGTCGTCTCTTTGTAATACTTGGAATGAATGTTTCCATTCCCAGGATAATGGTATCAGAAATTTCTTGGGCACATAGAGTGGGATCACTAGATGAAAAACAGACTCTTCTCCAAGGAAAATCAGAGAAAAACATTCGAAGACAGTCTCAGATGCCAGACACGACGTGCAGGTAACTTACCTTTCATTGAAGCCAAATACGAAATCATAGTGTGATCAGTGATTAAAATTCCCAAAAAGGAGTGAAAATTGATCTGATAAATATCAGGACGAGTAGGAAGAAACAAGTCCATTTTATTGGCAAATTGGTTGTTCGTATCAGAAACACGAGTGGGTTGATCGATGAGTTGTTCAAGATCATTAGTAATAGCAAATGCCTCTGCCAATTCACTCGTAATCTCAAACCATCGTTTATTTAGTCTAGCGAATTATCGCTGATTTCATGTCTAGACATGGCTACATGTCCGTTCATGAATTGTTTCAGGACACAAAACTTCAAACTGAAATTGATTGATAAATGGTTAATTCAAGACAAAAAAAATCATGCATATTCCCTATTCCCTGTGATGTTTACAAAACCGCAACACGCTGTGTATTATATAGTTTGAGGAAACATTGTTCATCGAAACATATCGCTGTTTCGTAAGGATTTCTTGAAACGTTTTCAATAATAGCTCCAAATTTGCTCTGTTTATATAACTCAACTAGCGTATTTACAACCAAAAAGGGCCCCACTTTATACAACAATTCATTCAGGACATCCTTCAATAAACTACACAACCTTTATAGGAAAATCAATATGATGATTATATAACTGTCTATAAGTATGTTATATCGTGAGTTGGACGTCTCACAGGTATCATATTACCAGAGATAACGGCTTCCCAGAGTTCGAGTCAGCAGAACCTTGAGGATACTCTGTTTCACACGTCTGTTGCTGACAAAGCCGACTAATAGCTTATAAATAGGACCCTGCGAGGTCAGAACATTATTTTTTTTCTGTTTATTTCATTCAGTAGAGTCACTCGATATATAAAAGTAGATATATTCGTTTCAACCAAGTAACTGTTCTTGTACTTATATTATTTCCAAATAAAAGTGTTTTTTTAAAAAGTGTTTTTGAAAAGGAGAAATATAACAATTGGCGCAGTCATAGTAGGATCTGACAACGTTGCTAGGACACGGAAAAGCCTCACTAGCGGCGGCAGATTCCAATCCCTCAACGGAAAAAGAACCAGAAACCCAGAGGAGTCATCACTCGTAGAAGCAGCGGAAGGAACACCTGGTGAAGCCCCTGGCTGAACGACTTCGAGAACAAGACGAATCACATCGGAATGAAAATCCTAGTATCGTGAGTCGATATTGAATCATCTGAATATGAAACATATCCTACCAATCAATCAATAATCATACAGTGTAATTATTTATTAGCTGAAAACAATATTCGATAATTGTACGATCAATTATCAAAAAGTGTGTGAAATTACTGTTCGATTATCCATTGTTTGAAATGTTTGATAAAGTCCATGCAAAATAGAGAACAATAATAATGAAAACAATGCACCTGAAGCGATTAAACGTTATAAATTATCAGAAATATTTTCGTGGTGCCTGAATTTGAAGGTGATCAAATATTTTTGAACACATTTTTAAATGCGTGCGATTGTGCATACAATATGTCAATACAAGATCAAAGAGCTCTATTAGTGATTCACATTAAAAACAAGCTTAGCGGTAGGGCAGCGCAACTAATAAGTTCTAGAAACCCTTCAACTTATCCTGAAATAAAACATTTACTTGGAGACTCTCGTGACTTGACATCATTATTTCATGATCTTCAGTGCATAAAACAACTTCCAAACGAATCGCCTATAATATTTTTCAACCGCCTTCAAGTACATAACGCGAAAATGCATGCTTGCATACAGAAGTATGTTCTTACTGCAGAACAGAAACACGCACAATCTTCATTAATAGAAACTATGGCATTAAATTCACTTCTTACAGGACTTGAACCACGTATCGGTCAAGTAATCCGTGCCTCTAATCCAGCGGATTTGCTTGAAGCACATATTAGAATCAGAAGGGAAATACAGCTTTCCTATTTCGAAAATCAGAAAAATGAAAAAATTAATCAACCTCGTTCTCAACAAACAATGAGAAGAAATCAGCCCATTAACCAAAAAACTTGTCACACGTGTGGTCGCATTGGTCATTTGTCAAATGAATACAGAATTAGACAACTGAGACCTCAATTCAGTTCTCAGAGTTTGATTCAAAACTTTCCGAGACAAATAAGTACTCAACCAAACCAAAATATTTTAAGACCAACAAACTCTCAATCAGACCCCCAAAATAATTGACCGCAACCAAACCAAAACCAAGCTCGAAACCAATTTACAAACAACCAAAATCAATACCGACCACCTGTAATCCAAAGGAACCCCAATTTCCCAATAAACTTCAACCAACAACAAAGAGCACATTTTATGACGTACGAAACCCAAGATTGTCATACGACTGATAATCAGGATTACTATACTGGTGATTATTACAATCAAAGAGACTATAACTATCCATCCGAGTATGATTATGATCATTATACGACTAATGATCAAATCACTCGATCAGACCAAACACAATTCCCCGAAGATCCTTCAACATATCAGGATTTCCTTTCACTTCCTAATACCAATCACCCACTGATCAATCAATCGATAGACCCCACATTAGAGATTCAATCCCAAATCCAGTCTTTGAACATCCATCTCCGTCAACTCGAAGAACTTATATTACATTAAAGACTCTCCAACCACCTATAAAATTTTAATTGACACAGGCGCAGGTATATCAATTTTCAAACCAGAAACTTGCAAAAAATATCCACATAGGTTGCCTGAAAATATCCCAATACAGGGCATCACTGATCAAAAAATCATTGTGAATGAATCCACTCTAATAAATTTCAAATAAAATGATCCCCACAAAGTTTATATCTATAACTTGGACATTAACTTTGATGGCTTGCTTGGATCAGATTTCTTAGAACATTACAACTGCATTATTGATCTGAAAAACAAACAACTAATAACCAACTTCAAGGCAGTCCCTCTATTCAAAGTTACAGAAGACGTTTCAGAACCCACTAACTCTGAAGTATATAACCAGATAGAAATAGAACCGCGCATGGAAAGAGTTTTCAAATTGAAATACGATCTCAGTAACACCGACGCTATACTGTTAGCGAAAGAGAAAGAAAAAGTAAGAATCCCCAACGCGATAGTAAAAATTGACAAAAATGGTATGTTCTACACCACACCAACGCCATTCCAAAAAAAATTGATTTTTCTGACATAGAACTAGAACCTCTTCAGAAAAACGAAACAATTTTCAATTCTAACGCGACTTGTAACCAGAATAACCCGCCTATTGATCGAACCGAAGAAATAAAAAATCAACTGAGAATTGATCATTTGAATGATGAAGAACACGAATTGATTACCAATCTATGTCTTCAATTTAAGGACATTTTCTACCTAGAAGGTGACAACCTTACATTTACAAACGAAATTAGGCATAGCATTGAAACGAAAGATGCACGACCCGCCTTTACCAAATCCTACCGGTACCCGCAGGTACATAAAGAGGAAGTGAAGATATAAATTTCTATAATGCTTGACCAAGGCATTATTCAACCATCGACCTCTCCCTGGTCATCACCTGTTTGGGTGGTACCCAAAAAGTTAGACGCTTCTGGAAAGCAGAAGTGGAGAGTCGTGATTGACTATAGGAAATGAAACGAACTAACGGTAACACTGAGTGTTTAGAAACATTCGCTTGATAAAGATACAGTGTATCGAAACATGTCGCAAAGACAATAAATTTTGTGGAAATTTAATCGTGTCTACCTTATAGCGTAATAACTATGGATTTCCATCAAGTAAAGGCCACCTCAATCCAAAAGAACTAACGGTAGACGATAAATACCCACTACCGAATATATCAGACCTTCTTGATCAGCTTGGCAAATGTCAATATTTCACCACGCTTGATCTTGCATCAGGATTTCACCAGATTGAAATCGAACCTAAGGACATTCCTAAAACAGCTTTTTCCGTCGACAATGGTCATTACGAATTTGTTCGAATGCCATTTGGATTGAAAAACGCCCCATCTACGTTCCAACGAGTTATGGATAACATCCTTCTCGGTATACAAAACGAAAGATGTCTAGTATACATGGACGATATTATCGTTTATTCTCCAACCATCCATGAGCACATAGCAAGGCTAACCGAAGTATTCGAAAGACTTCGAGAAACTAACTTCAAAATTCAACCGGATAAGTGCGAATTCTTGAGAAAAGAAGTCGCTCATCTAGGACATGTCATCACACCAGAAGGAGTCAAACCAAACCCCGCAAAAATCGAATGCATAAAAAATTTTCCAGAACCAAAAATCCAAAAAGAAATCAAATCCTTCTTAGGTTTAGCCGGTTATTATCGACGATTTATTCATATTTTTGCAAAAACTTCTAAACCATTAACGGGGTTGTTGCAAAAAGACGTTACCTTCAATTTTGACACCCAATGTAGGCAATATTTTGATCAACTCAAGAACGCTTTGATATCGATCCCGATTCTTATATATCCTAACTTCGAAGAACCATTCCTGCTCACCACTGCTCTATCTTTCCAGCTCAGCTAGCTGTCTCTGCAGATCTTCGCTTTGCCTCTCGACTAGCTCTCGACGCCTCGCATTTTCCTCCGTGCGTGGAACGTTCTGGGTATGCTCCAGCTCAGCCTCGTTAAGTGCAATTGGGAAGTTCGTCATCCAGATAGGCCTATCTTCAAATATTTGAACTATTTCATCAAGTAAAACAAAAACAAACTTCTGTCTCTGTCGAATGTGATCTGAAATTGTGGTGCATTTTGGTGTTCTTGTGCTTCACTTTTGCGATTTGATGAAATCGATATTTATAGCAATGTCGAAGAAATTAATTAATGTGAGCTGTTGTGTGGATGGATGTTTCAGTAGAAAAGGAAGAAATCCTAACCTCTCTTTCCATACGTATTCCTTATTTTAATAATTATCGTACGAAAAAACACTTCTGTAACACATTCACACACTGAATAGTCTCAACATTTGTTTTACACAGAACTTCGCCAAAACAAGGAACAATACAACTTAAACAGTAGTGAGCATATGTTTTGACACATTACGATCAGCTGATTACTGAGGTCGGATTATGAACTTACGATATGTATC
The DNA here is from genome assembly GCA_032362365.1 of Zygogramma bicolorata. Classification (NCBI taxonomy): domain Eukaryota; kingdom Metazoa; phylum Arthropoda; class Insecta; order Coleoptera; family Chrysomelidae; genus Zygogramma; species Zygogramma bicolorata. The sequence goes on along the minus strand of JAVJAQ010003765.1, from coordinate 727,005 downwards.
GTATACTCGAAACGAACCGGAAACAGCTTCGAACAAACTCCATAATATGCCGCGATTTTGTGAGAAAAAACACCACTTCTTCAAAAATGATTAATTCCAAACGTTTTCGACAGCTTCCGATCTTTTAGAAGCTTTCTTATGCGTTTTGCGAGACCTATGGAATCGGAAACATGGTCGTTTCGGTTCGTTTCGAATTTTCGTAATCCGACGGCTGTTTGGAGCCGACATTTTTGAACAGACATCAGCGCCCTCATCGGTAAAAATTCTTCCCAATTTCGGCATCAACTCGTTCCTTATTGATGGAACGAGCTTGTTCGAGAAAGTGCTGCCTGTCATATGCCACTGGAGGCAATGGAATATCTTCTACAGTCGGTATCGGTTTAGGCGGAGTTACAGCTGTATGCATGTTAACAGGGCTATTCACTAAGCAGAGTTGTTATGGATAGCGACTAAAAATTGTCGTTATGTTCAAGGTCAGTTGCTAAGCGCGAAATTGGTATTCACTTTTCAAGTTAAGTTGTTACTATAATGACCAGTTGCTGTGAGTAGTGGTTCACAGGCCACTGCTTTAGATATCTCATTAAGGAAAAACAGCTTACCACCTTCATTATGGCAAGTAATTATCAGAGTTGCTACGACGGTTAGCAACTACGATAACCACTTTACTTGGTGAATAGCCCTGCATGTCCCCTATTACCAAAGACCTCTCCTTGACATTTGACTTTTCGAACACAGGTGGGCGCGTCTCCCTCTTTTTAGTTGGTACTGGCAGACGGGGTTTAGGTGCCACTGGAAAAAAGACTTTTGTATTTAGTGCAAAAAAATATTTATTAAATTCGTAGCAGGGCGCTTTCAACTGAAATTCTTCAAAAAAAACATTTTTTCAAACATTACTTACATGGAAGTTCATCCATCTGGTTGGGCTTCTTTTTCGTCGGCGCTGGCAAACGAGGCTTCTCGACAGAAGAAATGGAGGGCCTCATGGTGGGTGGCTGCATTTTGGCGGTGCGTAAATTCTCTCCTGCTACCACTGGAGGTTCATTCATCTGGTTAGGCCTCACAGAAAGCCTCTTGGTGGGTGGCTGTATTTTGGCGGTGCGTGAATTCTCTCCTACAGCTACCACTGGATATATCCAGACAAGAAAATAATCAATAGAAATGACGACAGAAACACTAAATGATAAAAGGAACGTTTCTTTCTATGGCATGGGCGGCACGGTATTCGAACACTATTTTAAGTATTTACGAAGTCAAACCGAACGACATAAATAGAAATTTTGAGTCAAGTATTGTCAAAACGAACGCATTCGAACACTATTCACAGTCTTTACGAACGACAGAAACACTTTTGGCTGGATTCAGACAGATCCGAAATCCGATCGTACGACGATCTGATAGCTTTCTGATTGGTCTAAATTCGAATTAAGACCAATCGGAAAGCTATCAGATCGTCGTACACACCCTAGTGAACGTTGATCGGGGAATATCGAATAACCTAGTAGAGAGTTGAAGTGCTGCCTTTAACGTTAACGTAAACATACAAATTGACAGCTGCGCATGCGTAGTTTTGCCCTGTTTACGTTTACGTCGAGAACTTGTTTACGGGCCTACGTTATCTTGCGGGCGCTCACGGATACGTTAAAGATCAACGTACGTAATCCGAAGAATATACGAATCACAACGACGAGTTGCGAATGATCGAATTTTGAAACTTCATTTGGTGAGGGAGGTGTATGGCCATTATCCCCATCAAGATCCGAAGAGCTGTTTTCTAATTCAGATCAACATAATCGAAATTACAGGAAAAAGTGTCCGCATTTGAAAATTGGCGAAGAAACATTCACCTTAGGCCGAATAATCAGTGATTGAGAATGCGGTTTCTTGAATATTCTAGATTCAAGTAGCTACTGTTTCCATGAGTAGGAATCAACTTTCATTATCTTGAAAGTGAAATTCAATATGAACAGTAAAATATTTATTTGTATTCGATTATGATTTCCAGAAAACTATACAAAAACCCAATTACATTGGCTAGGAGCCGATTGTAGATTCCCAAACAGGTCTATTCTGTGGTGGCCTATTGATCCTTGAATTTCATTAGATTATTGAAAAATATTGAATAATGAGACCAATAATGCAATTATGGTCCTAATCAAAATTTTTCAATAGACAATATTTCTCGAAGATATTTCAGAAATCTTTATGGTGTGTATTTATATTTTATAGCAGTTGTTAATTATTTTGTTAATTATTTTCAATAGCCATTGCAATATTCAATATTGAGTGTTATTCAAGATTCACCAAAATAGACCTGAATATAATGATATTGAAAATTCACATAATTTAAGTAGAATTGGATTACCTGAACTGCTTATCTCAGATGAGTTCTATTTCATTACTAGGCTAAATCGCTATTCAATCCATAGCGATGTTTGTATAGTACCTTGAAGCTTGGAAGATACCACCTTCTGTTTTCATTTAAATAAAATTATATAAAATTTATTTCATCTAAAAAATAATATTTTTTTCAATGAAAAATAAAAACCTGATCCTAACAAATGTACTAATCTGAGACTTTTGTTTCGAAATAACATTTTTGTTCAGGAGTTAATACGCTCAAAATCTCGGAATCCACGCAAAATCCTCAAAAACGTCCTATTACTCCACGCCGGTTAATCCGCAGCGATGAACCTGCTCACAAATGGAGTATTAGTAGTAATAAATCACAAAACGACAGCACTGGTTAACGGCTAATAGTAACGTCATGTATAGTAGCTACTTCAACTCAAATTCATGAAAACCCGTAAACGTTATATTTCGTACGTTAACGTCTACGTTGAGGTCTACATAATGCAATCACTTCAACTCTCTAGTACCACTAGACTCTACAAAGTAGTGAAAACCAGGAGAATTTTATGAAAATTTTGATACATCGCAGATTTTAAACTATCTTGAATATAATTTTTGTTTATTTCAAAATGAAGAAAAAGAATATAGAAATAGGATATTTTCACAATTTATTACAGAATATACAACTCCCATCATAATGAAAAATATATCCGTTTGAGAAGTCTGCGGAAACTTTCCTCAAATATTGCTCAACGTAGTAGTAGCTATAGGGTGGCGAGTAGGAAGATTTTTCCATTTTAAAATCACTAAAGAACTAAGTGATCTCAAATAAGAACATATTTGAAAAAAGACTGCATCTCTTCATTATAAATATTCGTTGTTTTCGTGCCAATCGATGTTAGATAAATTTCATAGTATCACTATGGATCATCAAATATCATTATCTAGGTATATAAAGTGTTTAGGTAGGTATCTTCCTTGATGAAACATTGAGTTGTGCAAAGCACATGGAACTCCTTTGTATTCAAGTCATGTCTGTTATGGATTCTCTGGGGTGGTAGTTTTCTGAATATAAAAAACTGCAATTTGCATCTATGATACGAATGTATTTTCATTTTCACATTACTTTGAAAAATTTAAGGAGTAGCTACCCGTAATTACTGCACTGTGAATGCTATGGATTCTACCTAACCGCATGTCTCAAATAGAGGGGCACTTTATTCTTGTATCAAATTGTTTCAATTTTTCAACTGCAGCTCTCAATCAGCATTTCAATAAACCACTTTTACGAAAATTCTGCGATATTGAGCCATATAATAGATTACTTCAGCACTAATTTAAATGTTTCGAAAAATACTTATTTCTCTTAATGGTCTATATCAAACTCTATTTCTTAAGTAGCTCGTACAGTTATATGACTAACTATTACGCCCCAGGGGGTATGAATTGTGCCTGCAAATGACCATCGAATTCAGCATGGATTATTTTGACCAGAGCAAACGTATACAGTAGTCGAGATGTTCTCGTATCTCCTTATTGGATATAATCGCCCTTCCAAATACTGTTTGCGAAATGGGTATTCCCTTTTAATGCGAATGATACATACTGCAACACTTATCTGTATTCAAAATGAACGATAAATCTTTGTGAGCACCTTGGCCATATCTCGTTTAATTATCATGGTCAAGTTATGAGCCCGTCACCCTCCAATGGAAACATCTTCACTGTGCCCTTGATTTCACACAAAAAAATTGTTATTTCATCACTGCCATTGCAAATTTTCACTCTTCCACCAAGCCAATCTTTGTTGTCGGATTACTAGTTAAGGACATATGATTTAACTGATGAATGGTTTCATTATGATTATTTGCACCTCTTCTCTTCCGACTACGTACAGATAGATCTCATGGCTCAGTTTACTTCAAATATAGGAAATAATCTTCATTCATCAAATATATTTTAATTCGCCCTGAAAAGGTATGACGGTTAAATACGAAACACTCGACAATTTTGTTTACTGTACCTGGCCGAAAGAAAATTTTGTTTCCTTACTAAAGGAAAGGACGCATATTATTAGATGAAGCACATTTGCAACGATCTCACTCGATCACCGAAAAAAAAATCAACAATAAAAATATTATATTAAGTTTTGATTATTTCATGGCGAAGCGAAAGGTGAAACTTTATGTTCCGTGATCACACAGAACCATAAAACCCGGAAATTCGTATCCGAGTAATCGGGTTTATGTGAATCGCCCATTTTGTCCGATGATACGAGTACGATTCGGACGTCGGACATGTCTGAATTCACCTTAAATGATGAAAGAATCGTTTCTTTCTATGGCATGGTATTCGAACACTATTTTTTTTAGTATTTACGAAGTCAAGCTGAACGACACAAATAGAAATATTGAGTCAAGTCAACGTTCATATATAGGAAAGTTACGAAATGTCACGAGTTTATGGGAGAAGGGGTACCTGAGGCTAGAGGCACATGATTTATTCAGCAGTTTTGAGTAATGAGAAGTTCAACCATCACTTTTCAATGGAAACGTTTAAGCACTTGTCATAATAAAGTTGGGTAATTTCCATTTCTTATTACTCAAAACTGCTGCATAATCCGATGTTACCTTTAAATAATTACATCAATTTCTTTAGTTATGCTATTTTTAAATACACTACATGATTTATTCATTCGCGAATAATCATGGTACTCATTTTGTATGAATGGACTATATCACAATTGGTTGCATGATTACAAAGCGATATCTTTGAAAAGGCATTTTGTTCATAAGTTCATTTGGATTCCTATATAAATTGAACACTAAACATTAGAAGACGTAGATAACATTCAAAGTATAATACAAAGCTCAAGCATTTTCTTGGCCTAGGAAAAATATCCTTGAACAACTGATAAACCCAAATACTTTCCATTTCATATACGAGTGATTATCTTACTCTGACAAACTACTTCTTGCTGCAACAGGAACAGTCCCACTTTTTTTTAAACAAAGGTATTCCTTTCGGATTCTCACCAACCATACACCTTCATCAATTTTTCATTTGCTTTCGTTTTCAATTTTTACATATATTGAGATCGAGTTGAATTATCTGTCAAACACAAATACGAAAAGTATAGGTGTATTTTCATGGCACTGAACTGCTGCAAGCTGCAATTGCAGTATCTTTTGACAGATTTTACTGCTCGAGCAGTGACCTTGAGAAGTTCAAATTTTTCAACTTCATAGCAGCAAAGTGGATATTATTTTGCAGCCATTTTGAATATCCGTAGGATCGTTTGTGTATGGGGTCTTGGGTTTCTTCAAAATTAGTGAAATTTTCGTACTTTTATTCAGTTTTATCCGAATGTATTGTTTCAATTAGTTTTCATATTCTATAGTTTCAAATAGTATTTAGATTTAGTGGGTATAAGTTAGTGTTAGTTGAAGTGTAGGCAGTTTTTTGTTTGATTGGGTTAAGGTAGATCATTTAGGTCAGACTCGGGAATATATTCTGATATAATAAAAACTATTTATTCAGTTTCCTTTGTTTTTTTAATTATCAAAACTCTATAAAATTCTAGGACGTTTTTCATTGACAACTGAAAATTGTTATCAAATCAACATTTCTAAGCAATTCGAAACAAAATCAGTAATGACAAAAATATATACAATGTTATATAATTCACTGCGTCCCTTAAATATATCCACAACCTACTTCACTTTTTTCTTGTAAGGTACGTCTCTTCTTTTTAAAAAACCATAATATATAGTTCAGTGGACAATACTTGATACAACACTATAGCTATTTGCTTCCTTCTCACTTCATGCTGATGTATCATTTTATTTTGATATATCATCAAAATTTGAAAACATTCCTTTCTCCATTTATATAATGTCAACGGATTCGACATTTTCAAAATATTAGATTTCCAGACCCCACTACACCACAGAATATAAATCCAAACAATAAACTTGAACAATGGTATAAATGACCAATGAAGCCAATGACATAAAAATGACTTATTTCATTGCTTTCAACCCTTTTCATGGAGCAGTTGAAATTCTACTGCATTTGCAGTAAAATCTGTACTGAGCTTGCGCACTTGCATTTTACTGCAGTTGCAGTAAGAATTTTACTGCTCCATGAAAAGGATCCTTATGAATATCCACACTTTTTCTCCACTGACATTTAGTCTTGAACATCATGGAGTTAGATTTTCAATATAATCTTAGCTCACCGAGACCAATTGTCATCTGAGATAAAATGTTACAATCCTGGATTAATTCTACTTAGTGAATCACTAAAGCAGATATTGATGATTTTGAACTGGAACTCAGCAACTACTCGCTTATCCGATGTAACTCAAAAACAAGGTACACTGGAGGAGTTCTGATATATATCAGACAAAATGTACAGTATTCAATACACAGAACATATGAATTAGAAGGAAACTATTGGTGCAAAGTAGTGAAACTGGCATCCAATGGACATAACAGCCTACATTAACGGATCATAATACGATATCAGTAAATTTCACTCATTGTATCAGAAATCATACGAATGAAATTATTCAGAAAAGTATGAGAACATTAAGTGAAAATAGTCTGCATAATATGAATATTAATTTAATCAATTCAAACTTTCTACTCTGTTCTGTTGATACAGATACAATTTATGAAAATATATACAAATATTGTGAAGAAGTTCTAGACAGAGTTGCTCCAATTCGAGTGATAGATTACCACATAGATGATTTACCTTGGTATGATAACGAAATGAAAGTTAAAAGTAAAGGTAGAAATAGAGCATATACATAGACTGATGCGACCTGGCAAAATTATAAACAAAAGAGAAACGAAGTATTGTGACACTTTTATCATGATCAAATTGATATGCACAGAAATGACCCTATTCAGATATGGAAAACCTTGAAAAAATTAATTATTCCAAAAAAATTCAATACGACATTAACTACTAATGGCATCCATTTTGAAGTTGATGGGCAAACAACAATCAAGAGAAATGAATCGGAAGTTGCAGATTAGTTCAACAAGTTTTTTATTAATAGCATAACTGAAATCGTAAATAGTATCGATCCATGTATCTTTAACTAACTACTCTATATATCAGACTTGAAAGGATTCGTGAGAAGCTTTGACAATAAAGGATCCAAAATCGAAATTTTGAGTAGCATAGTGATAAAGAGTTCCTTTGATGTTATTGGTCATGTATGATTGCATTTCATAAATACCTCACTCGGAAGTGGAAAATTTCCTGCTCATTTAAAAACAAGCATGATAACGCCTGTAGAAAAGATTTTGAACACAAATAAAAGTTGGGAATTTCGCCCCATAAATACTCTACCCCCACCAGAAAAGTCACTGGAGAAAATAGTATATGAACAACTCATTCGACATTTTAATGAAAATAACCTTCTCCTTCAAAATCAATCTGGATTCAGGGGAAAACACTCATGTGAAACGGCGTTACACTTAACTATATCAGAATGGAAAGAAAATATGGACAGAGGTTAATATACAGTGGTAGTATTTCTCGACCTGAAGCGAGCATTTGAAACCATAGATAGAAATATATTACTCAAGAAAATTTACCAATACGGTATCAGAGGTAAAGTACTGGACTGGTTAACAGACTATTTATGTGATCGAAAACAACAAGTCAAGGTCAATGGTTTCATTTCAACACCCATGACAATACAGTATGGTATACCACAAGGAAGCATTCTGGGCCCATTACTGTTTCTCATTTATATTAATGATATTCAAAATCTCAGCTGCAGCTGCAGTTTAGAATCTAGGATGACAGTTTATAACACAATAATCCAGCCAAATTTCGATTATGCTGCCACTATTTTATATTCTTTCAATCTGAATAAAATATCTGCACTTCAGAAACTTCAAAATCGAGCTATAAGGATAATTTCGAGATGTAGCCGTTATGAACCAATACAGTGTATGTTATCATCACTTGCATGGTTATCAGTCAGAAACAGATTACGATACATGGCAATGATTTTTATATACAACCTTCCGACTGATCTATTGCCAAAATACTTTGAAAATTACATTTTACATAACTATCAAGTACATGATCATGATACAAGGGGTAGCCAAAATTTGCATATATTTAGACAAAATATGAGTCGAACCTCAAAAAGTATATTCTTCAAAGGATTGGTTGAATATAATGATTTGCCTGTTACATCCTTGAGTATATATAAAACAAGATTGTTGGATTATATTAAAGCACTATGATACACAATGTATTCACTACTGCAGGAGATATCATAAGTTTCATACATGTACTGTATGGTATGTATTTCATATATAAATTTATCAACAGTTCTGTTCACATGTTCGTTTTATGATTGTCGATTTTATCTATCTATTTTATAAATATTGTGTACTATTTTTATTGTTTGTTCTGTTTATGTATTCTTTTTGTGTTCATTGATTGTATTTATTATTTATAATTATATCATGTATACTTTTAAATATTGTAAAATAAGGTATTCCTCATTGAAAATGAACCTACCTACCTACCTATACTCGAATATTCATAGATCTCATTAGGAAGGCAGGTATTTTTTTGGCTATCTGTTATTTTATTACCTACCAATCAGATACCAGAAACTGAAATCCACTTGCATATTAGTATATAGTGGAATTTAACCTTAACCTCATTGACGCCCCTGTGATATGGAGGGATCGGTATGATGACAATTCGTAACCTTCCTCCCATATACCAACGCTGAGTCAAGTATTGTCAAAACGAACGCATTCGAACACTATTCACAGTCTTTACGAACGACAGAAACATTAAATAATGAAAGAATCGTTTCTATCGACAAAATAGTTGAGGCTTTCGCGGCCGAGGTTTTCAGTATCACTACTTTTATTCGGGTTCGAAGGCCGTCGTTTTTTGGAATTTCTTCCTGACGTTTCGCTGGCTCGAGTGGCTAGCTTCTTCAGATGAATGAACCTCTGAAGAAGCTAGCCACTCGAGCCAGCGAAACGTCAGGAAGAAATTCCAAAAAACGACGGCCTTCGAACCCGAATAAAAGTAGTGATAATCGTTTCTATCTATGGCATGGTATTCGAACACTAGTTTTAGTATTTACGAAGCCAAAGCTGAACGACACAAAAAGAAATTTTGAGTCAAGTATTTTCAAAACGAACGCATTCGAACACAGTCTTTACGAACGACAGAAACAATGAATAAACGTTTTTTTCTATGGCATGGGCGGCACGGTATTCGAACACTATTTACAGTCTTTACGAAGTCTATCCGAACGAAATGAACACTAAGGCTGGATTCAGACAGATACGAAATTCGATCGTACGACGATCAGATAGCTTTCTGATTGGTCTTAATTTAAATTCAGACCAATTTAGACCAATCAAAAAGCTATCTGATCGTCGTACGATCGGATTTCGGATCTGTCTGAATCCAGCCTAAGGCACAAATTCATGGAATCGAAAACTAAGTTTAATGCTCTCAAGTGACAGAAAACGCATGCAAAGTCTGTCAGATTCTTTCTTGAACTCAGTTTATCGATTTCGTGAATTCGGGCCTCTCATCATTTTCACAAATATATTAGGTTGGCAATTTGGAATGGAGTCTAGCAGATTTGTAGTAACCGCTACTATGGCAGCAATGGAGTACCTTAGTACCTATATAAATTACCAAAGATAATTCATATTCATTAGGTTTAGTTTGATTGAAGGAGCATCACTGAAGTTAATTTGGTAAGAAACTATTTTATTTTGTTTTATATTGGATTGTTTGTTATGTCTGCAGTGCACTGTTTATTTTAATAAGCGAGTAGAAATTTTGATTTAGGGGCTATCAGAACTAACCCGTTTGTACCGAGCCCAAAACATCTTTCATAAACCAAAAACCGTTTACTTGTATATAATCATCTGAAAGACGGGTAAGTGCGGTCATGTGCGCGAGGTCAATGTGATGAAAAGAAGATGTCAGTTTGATAAGAGGATTGCCAAGTAAGAATCGGAAGCTAAAGGCCGAATCGTTGATTGTTATCGGCAATTTCGATTCAAAGAAGTATCTGCGCAGTATCGCAGTGTTTGTCCTAGACCAACTGGTATAACAAACTTCAAGCTGTTTTCGAAGCTGTTGTCGGAGCCTGGAAAGTTCAAATTCGAGGTAGGAGATATCCTTATCCTATTCTTAAAATTCGCCAGTCAGAGTTGTTTTCACACCGCACAGTCGGAATTTCATCACGCAACTCCAGTTATTATTATTGAAGATTTGTTTGAATAGAATTGTGGAAGCGGGGTTGTATATACAGACATTCGTATTTGAAAGGTGCCATTGACAGAATTAGGTAGGTTAAATTTTTTGGAATTTGTTATCTTTAGAATAGAAAAAATATCTTGAACATATTGTATTCTTTTTCGTACTATCAATCAACCTGAAAGAACCTTGAGATACAGAGGCTATTTGCAATTGGCGCCCAACTAGAGGGGCTGAAGTTTTTATAATACTTCAAAAGGGTGATTGATCTGCAAACTAGAGAGCATGGATTGTTACCTATAGTATATTTCATTGATTGTTCCATTGGCTTAAAATTTCGAGAACTGAAATGTCGGGACGTGGTAAACGGAAATCGAAGAGGGGTGTTTTAGGTTCAGACGAGGAAAACGAAAACTCGTTTGAAGAGTTAACGAAACTAATGAGAAATATCAATACAAATTTGATGCAAAATAATGAAGTGATGAATAATAATTTTTCACTTTTGGCAGAAAATAGTAGAACAATGAATGGTAGTTTGAAAGAAATAAAATCATGCTTGCAATCATTTCCAGCAACTAGTGTAGATAATGACAGGAGAGTTGAAGTAGTTAATGAAAAGGTTTTGCTTGGTCAGGGAATACAAAAAAATGACAACTCAGGAGGAAATGTAATTAAAGCCCAAAATGCAAACTATTTATCTTGTTGGAGAGAACTCGGGGGAGGTACATTACAGTTCAGACCGGAAGGTGGAACAAATCCACTTTTGTTCATGAATAAGCTTTCATCTTTATTCAACGAAGCTGAGGTTCCTGAAAATAAAAGATTACTGTTGGCCATTGGTACTTTACGTGGTTCGGAATCAGATTGGGCGGAAAATAAACAACGTTCATGTAATAATTTTCAAGATTTCAAAGTTATGTTTTTGAATAGATATTGGGACGCACGGGTGCAACGCCAAGCTTATAGAAAATTGAAATTTGTTACATATGAAAGGGGATCAAAGGCTGATTATTTTTCGAAACAGATAAGGGAAGCTAGTTATTTAGATTCGCCGCCAAACGATGATGAATTGATTGAAATTGTTTCGAATCATTTCGAGTGGGATATACGTAGAGGTATCATAAGTTCAGGGTTGAGGACGATTGATGAAGTAGAGAAGTATTTGAGGCGGATAGATGAAACGGAAAATATCAGTAATCTACAGGGGGTTCAGAGAAATCATGGTATGAGACAAACTCGATATAATAATGTAAATTCAGGTCAGGTACGAGAAAATTTCAATCGTAATCGATATTATGGTGACGAAAGAAATGAAAGAAGGGGTGAACTGAGTCGAAATAATAATAATGAGGAGCAAGAGCATCGAAATGGGGAAAGGAATTGTGATAGGGTTTTGGCAACTTTATTCAATGATAGTTACGAGGATTCAATTACAGAACCGACTATTCATTCAAACATTAAAACGATACCAGTGATAAAAGCTGATGTTGAGTCACATGAAACTAATATTTTAGTGGATAGTGGCTCTTTAATGAGAGAAGTAATTCTCGGTTGTGATTGGATGGCTAATTTCTCGGTAGTCATTGACTTTGAAAAATTAAAGATTACTGGGATATTTGGTGAAAAAAGACAGGTTTTTGAATTCCTAGGTATTGTTAGAGACGATGAAGTCGAAAGTGCAGTTTTCGAAATGTCAGTAGATGTAGATGAAAATCATATAGAAGAAAAAAGTCCAGTAAAAACAGTTTATTCTCTAGAAGAGATAGAAGAATCAATAGATAAGTCAGAAACGTTTGGAGAAAAGGATAGAAAACAGTTAGGTGGACTATTGAAGGAGTTCAAAGGTATTTTCAAAAACATATTATCTTCGGTATTTTTTCCGATCAACCAGGTTTGTTGAAGGGCTATTATCATGAAATTGTATTGAAAGATGAAAACCCATTTTGTCTTAGATCATATCCAATTCCGTATGCGTATAAAGATGAGGTGAAACGGCAAGTAAAGGAAATGATAATGTGGGGGGTTATTGAAAAACGACCTACGGAATATGTGAGCCCTCTGGTGGTGGTGCGAAAGAAGGATTCGAGTGCTAGAGTCTGCGTTGATGCTAGATTTCTGAATAAAAGGATGGTGAAAGAACATGTTATGCCACCAGTTCCGAATGAGCTGTGGTATAAGTTTTCAACTGGTCAATGCTTATCCACATTAGATTTAACGGCTTCATACTGGCAAATTCCGATCCGCGAGGAGCATCAGAAGTTTACGGGGTTTTCATGTGAAGGGGAGACATACGTTTTCAAAGTTATGTCGTTTGGTTTGGCTACTTCTGTCAGTAGTTTCATAAAAGGTCTCAAAACAGTTTTAGGGGATAAACTTGATGAATTCCTCATAATGTATGTAGACGATTTGTTAGTCTTTTCTAGTACACCTGAACAACATTTGACGCAACTTCGTATTATTTTCAAAAAAATTAAAGAAGCAGGACTTACTATAAAACTACGAAAGTGTAGGTTTGGCAGAATCCAAGTTAACTTTTTAGGTCATATTTTGACTCCTACAGGTATAAGCATGGATCCTGAACGGATCAGGGCTATTCAGGAATTTAGGACACCGCGAAATAAAAAAGAGCTGCGGTCATTTTTGGGTTTGACAAATTATGACAGAAGATTTTGTGAAAGATTTGCCGATCTCACTGTACCATTGTTGCCATTACTTAGAAAGAATACTAAATGGGTCTGGGGGGTTACACAAAATGAAGCTTTTGATAAAATAAAGAGAGGATTTTTACAGGTTTCTATGCAAATACATCCACATCCAAATAAAAGATTTTATATAAGAACTGATAGCTCTGCGTACGGTTTAGGTGCTTATTTGTATCAACGATGTGAAGACACAGGGGATTCTCTAGTCATTGCATATTATAGTAGGACATTAAAGGGACCAGAATTGAATTATACCATCACAGAAAAGGAAGCATTAGCGATTGTGGCGGCCTTAAAGCAATGGAGAATTTTTGTATTGGGTCAAGATTTAACAATAGTGATCGGTCACCGGTCATTATCATTCATTCAGAACTGCAGGTTATTGAGTTCGAGGCTGTCGAGATGGATTTTATTCATCCAGGAATATTAATTTGATATCGAGTACTGTAAAGGCTCCGAAAATGTCGTTGCTGATACGATGTCGCGATTCCCAGTTTCCAAGGGAGAGTCTGAAGTAGAAGTTCCTGATCTATCTAAAGTTGAGGTATTTATAGTTATATAGATTTTGAAAAGGATCAGCAGGAGGATACATTTTGCAGTTTCGTCAAAAAGGAGATAGAGAAAGAGGCTCAAGGTTCAAAGCGTTGCACTGACTGGTATTTTATATTTGAAGGACTATTGTTTCGTAAAGGTTCTCTTATCAATAAAGGAGCTAGGTTGTGTATTCCAAAACAGCATATTCTTCTATTAATTAAAGAAGAGCATGAACATCATGGTCATTTTGGATCGGATAAAGTCTACCGATATTTGTCTAAATATTATTTCTGGCCTAAGATGAGACGAGTCATCAGAAAAGCAGTTTCTAGTTGTTTGTTGTGCCAAAAGTCGAAGCAAAGTGAGAAATGTGTAGGAAAAATGTTGAGTATTATACCAGAAAAACCAAATGATTTGGTTTGCACAGATTTAATCGGTCCATTGCCTACTGCTAGAGGAGGTATGACCCAACTACTTGTTTTCGTCGATGCTTTTAGCAAATATGTTAGTTTATATCCATTACGACGTGGAACTTCTAGAAACATTCTTAGTTGCCTCATTAATAAGTACTTTGTACGAGTTGGTGAATCGAAAGCTATTCTTAGTGATAATGTTTCATATTTCACGAATACACAATGGAGAGAAAAATTGGCGGAGGAAGGAATCCAAGTAATTCACACTTCAGTATATTTTCCGCAAGGTAATAGCACCGAAAGGGTAAATAAAGAAATTTTTCGACTTTTACGGGCTATGTGTTATGAAAAACATTCCAAATGGGTAAATATTTTGAATCAGGTTGAAGTTTGGCTCAACCAAGTGATACACGAAAGTACCGGATTCACTCCAACAAAAGTACATTTCGGAAAATCTCGATCGAACGATTTCATCAAGAATATTTCTTATCCTAAGTTGTCCGATGAAACCCATAATTACATATTTTTAGCTAAAGAAAAATTGATCTCTAAAGCAAAGAAACGACAGTTGAGACAAGATGGAACTAAAAAGAAATTTTCTGAGTTCATACAAATACAAAGAAATCAAAAAGTTTTTCCTGTTATATCGTGGTCCATGTACCATTACTAAAGTAGTTAACCCAAATGCTTATCAAGCCGAAGAAGATGAATCAGGCGAGCTATTGGGTACTCAAAATATTTATAATTCGAAACCTTTTCGGTTTCCTGTTGAGAACTTGTATTGATATATTTTTTTTAAATTGAACTCGTTTTCTGTCATGTCACTTGTTCAATTTGGGGGGTGATATACCGAGCCCAAAACATCTTTCATAAACCAAAAACCGTTTACTTGTATATAATCATCTAAAAGACGGGTAAGTGCGGGCATGTGCGCGAGGACAATGTGATGGAAAGAAGATGTCAGTTTGATAAGAGGATTGTCAAGTAAGAATCGGAAGCTAAAGGCCGAATCGTTGATTGTTATCGGCAATTTCGATTCAAAGAAGTATCTGCGCAGTATCGCAGTGTTTGTCCCAGACCAACTGGTATAACAAACTTCAAGCTGTTTTCGAAGCTGTCGGAGCCTGGAAAGTTCTAATTCGAGATAGGAGATATCCTTTTCCTATTCTTAAAATTTGCCAGTCAGCGTTGTATTCACACCGCACAGTCGGAATTTCATCACGCAACTCCAGTTATTATTATTGAAGATTTGTTTGAATAGAACTGTTGAAGCGGGGTTGTATTTACAGACATTCGTTTTTGAAAGGTGCCATTGACAGAATCAAGTAGATTTAATTTTTTGGAATTGGTTATCTTTAGAATAGTAAAAATCTCTTGAACATATTGTATTCTTTTTCGTACGATCAATCAACCAAAAAGAACCTTGAGATACAGAGGCTAGTTGCACATTCGAACACTATTTTCTCTAAAAATTTTATTTTCCTGATGGTGGACAATGGCTGCATTTAACAGCTTGCAGCGCATAAAGCCTCTTCACAAAATTTGACATTCCACCATGGAAAACTGTCAAATTTTGTGCAACAGCTTTAAGCGCTGCAAGCTATTAGACACAACCATTTTCACGAATATTTTCAGGATGGCATTGTTTTATATTGAATTGTTTGTTATATCCGCAGTGCACTGTTAATTTTTTTTCTGTTTGGATATGTACCTATTCATCCAATATTATGTTTCACTATTTGCATTATTTCTGGGGATTTTTTTTATTATGAATGACAATACTTTTTTAGGTAATACTTCGGTCGCTATAGGCACCTTTTTTGAAATTTTCCTATGTGGAACTCACGTAATTCGGTCTCCTCTCCAAAAAACCTAAATGAAATTATCGGCGGTCTCTTATATTTTCGGAGATACAGGGCATTTTCGGTGTAAAACTTCAAAATTTTCCACATCAAATTTCTGTTGTTTGAACACACAAAATTCCTCCTTCTTCTGATCAAACACCACATACTCTCTTATTCACTCGTTTCCAACATTTTCAAGCAGAAAAAAACCATTATTTTTTCAAAAAATCCAACTTTCTCCAAAAGTCAACTATGACATCACAACAAATTGGTTATGGTTTGAAAATAATTGCATTTCTTGGAAAAGTAATGGTTTTTTCTTATATCCGAAAATATAAGAGACCGCCGAAAATTTCATTTAGGTTTTTTGTAGAGGAAACCGAATTACGTAAGTTCCACATAAAAAAAATTTCAAAAAAAAGGTGCTCATAGCGACCGAAGTATTACCCTTTTTTTAAAACGGAATAGAATAGAATAGAAGTTAATTCATCACTAAAGCTTTACATGTAAAACAGTAACAATGTACATACATGAAAACTTATTGGACTTGTCCCAAAAAAGGACTCACAGATAAATAACATGCGCACAGTTAAAATACAGTCTATCACATGTACATTAATAATAAATGATTATACCTATAATTACATTTTGAGTCAACAATTAAAAAATTCCTCAACAGAATAAATTACGTTATGTTTCAGAAATTCAGTCAACTTGTATTTCAATTCATCAAAATTCATCAAATTTAGATCGTTGTGAAAATCCATAAATTTATTATAACATTTGATACCTTGGTACACATGGGAGTCCTGTCCTACCCTTAGTCGCGAGTATAGCTGGTGTAATTTTTCAATATTTCTTGTACTACAATTATGTATATCTTTATTCTTTATCAAATAAGTTTTTTCTTTCTTGATAAACAAAATGATCTGCAGTACATAAAGTGACGGAACTGTAAGGATTCCCAGTTGAGCGAATAAAGTTCTACATGAAGTTCTGGGATGCACCCCTGCCATACATCTGATTATCCTTTTCTGCATAACAAACACTCTATTCATATGAACTGAGTTGCCCCAAAACATTATCCCATAATTTAGCATCGACTGTACCAACCCAAAGTAAGCCAGTCTAAGAGCTTCCAGTGATATAGTTCCTTTTAGTTGTCTGATGATGAAACAAGTTGGGCTTAGTTTTTTTGTTAATTCATTAATATGAGGTTCTCATGTCATTTTTTGATCAACTTTGACACCTAGAAATTTAATTGAGTTTACAAGCTCTACCGTTTTATGATTCACTCTTATTAAAGGGCTTGAGTTAATGGTTACATTTTTTGTTGTAAATACCATGAAAAATGTCTTGGATAAGTTTATCATTAGTCCGTTGGATATGCACCACTCATGGAAATTATTTGCACAGATATTCGCCATAATCACAGAGTCTCGTAATTTATTTTCAGATATTAACATGTTAGTATCGTCAGCATACATGATGGTTTTTTGCACCTCAGGAAATGAATAAACAATATCATTGATGAAAATTATGAAAAGTACAGGTCCCAGTATGGAACCTTGTGGGACACCAATATTCACAATTTTCTGTGTGGATCTATTGCCATTTATTACCACTACTTGTTGTCTGTCACGAAGATATGAAGCAATCCAATCATTCGCAACCCCTCATATACCAATTCGGTATAATTTGTCCATGACTAGTTGGTGATCGATCGTATCGAACGCTCTACTCAGGTCAAAGTATAAAGCAATATGATTTTATTTATTATTGAGAGAGTCGTATATGGTTGTACTTAAATCAGATATGGCAGTAGTTGTTGATCTGCCTTGTCTGAAGCCATTTTGACAGTTGAATAATATGCTGTGCTGATTTAAGTATTTATTGAGGCGTTCATTATAAGCCATATCGAAAATTTTAGCTATTTGACTCTGCAGGCAGACATTTCGGTAACTACTTATATCCTCTCTGGATCCTTTATTTTTGAAAATTGGTACAGACTTGGAGATCTTGAGAACAACCGGATATTGTCCTGACAGAAAAGAGCTATTGATTATATGAGCTAGTGGCAAACTAATCACTTCCTTGAGAAACCTCACAGCCCCGCCACATATATCATCTATTCCAGAAGCATATTTACTAGTGGTTTTAATTATATATTCCTCAATTTCCCGATTTGTGGTACGACAAAGAAAAAAGTTGTTTTCATTAAAAGGAGCCAGTTTCAATTTATCAGGCTTTGGTTTTGAACAATCAATATTCATGAAATGTTCATTCAAAATATTACAGATTTTGGTTAGGTCGGTTATTTTTTTATCATTAACGGTAAGTTGGTTGACTGTGCTGAACATTGGTTTCTTTTTTGATTCATTAATTATTTTCCAACTCTCTTTCATTAGGTTTGGTGCTTTTTGCAGTCTATCATCATTATATGTATATTTTGCCTTTTTTATTTTCTGTTTGTAATAATTTTTCGGAATCATATACCTACTCATAATATCACTAGAGGTACTTTTTATTATTTTAGACATTTCACATAACATATTGTGAAGCTCCTTCAATTCAGGAGAATACCATGATTTCTTGCTTTTATTAATGTAAGTTTTCTTCAGAGGGAAAGAGGTATCGTAATGATATTTGAAAGTATCATAGAAGCTATTGAATTTATCATCTATACCACTTAACGTCATTACTTTTTCCCATGTTTCTTTCTCTAGCATATATTTAAAATTGTTAAATTATTCTTCGATATATCACGTTTGAATATAACTTCAACATCACTAGATTTTTTATGTTGAACTTCAAACCGGCATACTTGAAAAGTGTGATCAGATATATGATTATCCTTGATTAATTGCATCTCAGCATCAAGGTTAGAAAATATGACATCGATAGAAGTGGAGCTTCGGTTGGTGATTCGAGTTGCAAGTTGGATATAATTTATCATTCCAAATTCATTAACGATATTGTTAATTTCTCTAGTTTCTACATTATCTTTCAAGAAATCAATGTTGACATCTCCACAAATAATTACCACTTGTTCTTTGCCACTGTATATACCACAGATCAATTCATATAATTTATCGCAGAATATTCTAAAGTCACTGTCAGGTGTACGATAAACATTTATTATAAACAATTTGGATTCACTTTCGACTAGGTCTATGCATATCATAGTTGATTCAAAAAAAATTTCTACATTATCATGGAAATTTATTTGTTTTGAAATTTTAAATAAATCATTTTTCACAAAGATAGCAGTGCCCCCATGATTAAGATTACTACGGCAAAAACTACTTATCAAATGAAAATTATTCAATGTTAAACATTCTAATTGTTGATATGTTAGCCAATGTTCTGTTATACAGCAAACGTCTATGTCATATTGGTCAAGGATTATTTCCAGATCGGTAATCTTACCAGCTATTCCTTGAATATTGAAGTGCATTATATTTAACTTTCCAGTGTGTCGAATAGCTCCTTCGATTTCTCTTTGGTTGAATTTATCTTTATGGATTCCTATTTCACTAACGCTTTCCGATTTCATCTGGGTGGTTTCCCTTCTATCTGGTATTGCCATTGAACAGGATGGATCATTTTTCTGAGAATCGTGATTTATAAAAAAGAAACTGGAGGAAATCATCTTCAGATTGGTTCCCATTGTGCTGTGATTTATCCAAAAGATGTCGCCCTTTATTAAAATCTAAACGACTGTACAATATTTTATTTGGCCAGAAACTAGGCTCGTAGACTCGTTTCTTTGAAATGCGGTTCAACTCCGATAATAAACGCTTGATCATCATCACGGGTGCTTGTAGTTGCTAATTTCTTGACACAGACGTTTTTAGAGTCGATACGCGCCTCAATGAACTTTGATATATTTTCAGCCATGATAGTATCTGGAACTCTGGATAAAAAGAGCCAGATTTTTTTATCGGGATTTACGCGCCCATATAGATCTTCATCTCCAGCACCACTTCCTCTTAAATATTTTTTCTTCCTTCGTACTTCACTGAATTCACCATCGTTTTTGTCTCCGCTATTATCCTCAGATAAATGTATAATTTCATTGAACTTTTGTTTTGTTTGAATTCTCATTATTTCTGCATTAACTTTGGCAGTAGGGATTTTTGACTCCCCCTGTATGTTGGATTTTCCGGGTGAAGATATTGTTGCTCCTTTGCGTTTTATTTCATTAGATTCCGAAATAGAAACACCTTTTTTAACTACAGCTTGTTGATCGTTTTTTGTGACCAAGGTCGACTGTGTGTTTTGCATCTTTTTGTGGGATGATTAATTTGACCCGATTTGTTTTCGATGCTGATGAGTTTCAGTTTTCCTTCTAATAATGCAATTTTGTCATTTTGCAGTAGGATTATAGAATCTTTGTCGCGTATAATGATGTCTCTGTCCTGGATTATTTGTCTCAGTAGCTTGTTTTCTTCTTTGAGGAAACTTTCTTCCGTTAGGATTGCATCCTTTTCTGTACTGTCTTCTGCTTCATGCTTACAATCAGCTCTTTTTTGATCTCTTGCCTGCTTCAAGCATGCTGGGTGAAACAATTCACTACATTTACTGCACTTGACTTTGTTTACCACTTTTTTTTGACAGTGTTCACATGTATATTCTACAGTTTCTATGGAGTGAATTGAAACGTGTGTCGACTGTTCGGCCATGTTGAGTGTAGTAGTTGAATATTCGTTAACATGCATTATTTTGTTGTAGGTGGATGCGGGTCGCGGTTGGCCATCTACTGTTATTTGTAGAAATAAATCAGTCATGTCACGGAAGTTTGAACTACAAGCTGTCGGGACGAGTGTCTTAGGTGCAGACTTTTTTCCGCCTATTGAATTGGATAGAAACAGTCGTTATGGACTAGGACTGTTGGGATTCTATGGATGCAACACAATCAATAATATAACTGAAGAAAATATAATTTAATCAGATTCAGACTTAGTGGAGACGAAAATATGTTCAGATTGTTTTATGACAAAAACCAATTGATATTACTGCAGATGATATTTTCTACCTACATGCCAATAATAATACTATGAAATGTCAAATGCGATCAAAATATGAAATTGATCTGACACATCCAAACTCTATTGCGAGCATGATGGGATTTGACCATGACATATTTCCACAGAATCAAATACGTGAATCCTCCCTACCGATTGATATAACGATTGTGAGACTCATCCGTTTGGATTGCATTATAATATCTGGTTCATATATAAATAATGAAGAGTCCCACATTCCTTTCTCATTCGATGTTGACGTCGAGGGAGAAGACCACACAAATTTGCCTGTCAGCCCAGAAGGACGTCAATTGATTCACAATATAACAGTGCGTATTTTGGATAAAAAAAAAGGCTCGTGGATTTTGGAAGTGAAGAAGAGATCTTTATTGTTTTGGAATTGAAAAAAATCGATTAATTTCTATTATGGGTTTTCGTTTCAATATATGAAATCATCAACGATTTGAGAAAACTGAAACCAAAATGGAATGCTCTACTAAAAAAAAGTTCATTCCAGAAGTGTTCGCTAAACAGTCAACACGTCACCACCTATCTGTAAGAGACCTCAAATTCTTAAAATCGATAGGACTGAAAGTGAGGAAGTAACCATGGTGCATGAAACAAATAGTGAAAAGTTGAATATATTCGATGAACCGGTGCTCGATCATTCCCTCATAAGTTTACATGAGCACACGTATAAACCATATGGCTCGCCCCTATTCAGGAATTCAGATGAAATTCGAATTGCAATTAATAATCAAGATGTTATTCTTGATATTGCAGAAAGTTTCATTTACATAGAGGGGAAATTCACACCGGAAGATGCAACGAAAACATGCTATTTATCGAATAATGCAATCGCTTTTCTTTTTGATGAAATTCGTTACGAAATGGGTGGAGAACAAGTGGCTGTCGTCAGAAAACCCGGAATAACCTCTACAATGAAAACCATGATTTCATTTGGACAATCGCACGCTAACACCTTACTACAGGCTGGGGGTTTTCAAGATTCAAACAGGACATATTGGACACAACCAGTCATGTATTCAGTGGCAAATAACCGCTGAAATATCTGATGGGCTTTGCTGAAGATTACAATAAAAGTATCTTGAATGCCAAACAAGAACTAATTTCGATAATCGCTCATACTTTCAACAACTCATATATAGGCGAAGTTGATGCTAATTTGTAAATAAATAAAATCGAATTAAGAATACAACACATAGTATCAGTGGATAAGCACAAACTAAAACTTTTGCATAGAATCAACATAAGTGGTCTGAATGCGAAAATTAAGTTGGCCTATCGTATGTGGGACTTGTATGAACTTCCTTCATTACGAGCTACATCTTCAGACATATGGGCCATAAAAACAACCAATGCTTTGGAAACACCTCGTTTCATTACAATCGGATTTAAAAATACCACAATATCTGAAGACCGAGCAGAAGACATCACAAAATTCATAACAGCTGACATTAATAATATTCGGGTATACTTGAATTCTGAAGTATATCCATATGAGCATTGGAATTTGGATTTTGACAAAAAATTCGATTCGTCTGCATACTATGCTTATGAGAACTTTCAACGTAGTTATTATGATAAAGATATGAGTGATTTTGAAATAAGACAACGATCTACCAAAAAAAAAATATTTATTGTTGTAGCATATAGTTAGTATTTCCAATTTGGAGGCCAAGAGGATGCAATACCCAGAAGTTCTACACAAACACTTTTCACCTCGTTTAATCGATCACGCTTCTCTTCGTAATTTTGGAGGCTCCGTTGAAGTGTTGGATGTTGGGATTCTGCCTCTCTCATGAGTTCAGCTTTCTCTCTTTCCAGCTCAGCTAGCTGCCTCTGCAGATCTTCGCTTTGCCTTTCGACTAGCGCTCGACGCCTCGCATTTTCCTCCGTGCGTTGAACGTTCTGGATATGCTCCAGCTCAGCCTCGTTAAGTGCAATTTCGGCATCAACTCGTTCCTTATTGATGGAACGAGCTTGTTCGAGGAAGTGCTGCCTGTTATATGCCACTGGAGGCAGTGGAATGTCTTCTACAGTCGGTATCGGTTTAGGCGGGGTTACAGCTGTATGCATGTTCATGTCCCCTATTTCCAAAGACCTCTCCTTGACATTTGACTTTTCGAACACAGGTGGACGCGTCTCCCTCTTTTTAGTTGGTACTGGCAGACGGGGTTTAGGTGCCACTGGAAAAAAGACTTTTGTATTTCGTGCAAAAAAATATTTATTAAGTTCGTAGCAAGGCGCTTTCAACTAAAATTTTCCAAAAAAAAAACATTTTTTCAAACCTTACTCACATGGAAGTTTATCCATCTGGTTGGGCCTCGTCGGCACTGGCTTCTCGATAGAAGAAACATAGGGCCTCTTGGTGGGTGGCTGCATTTTGGCGGTGCGTGAATTCTCTCCTGCTACCACTGGAGGTTTATTCATCTGGTTGGGCCTCACAGAGAGGCTCTTGGTGGGTGGCTGCATTATGGCGGTGCGTGAATTCTCTCCTACAGCTACCACTGGAGGTTTCTCTACAGGTCTAGCTGTAGAAGAAGATGAGTTTTGGGGCCACCCTCAAGCGAAGGGGTTCGTTTGGTTACAAAGTCTTTTTGGGGATGACCCCTTTTTAAGGCGCTGAAGGTTGTTTGGAGGGGCTGTTCTTGAAGGTGGCTGAGTGTTTGCCTTCTGCTGAAAGGGCTTTCCCAAAATCATTGCTGCTTGGATTGATGGTCATTTGTATCATCCCGCTTTTCATGAGATTCCTCTTGGCTACGCTTCCGCTCACCAATCCTAGCTGAAGTTGAGGCTATCTGCAATACAGCGGTTGGCACTCTTTCACGGTTCATAAACTCTTCAATAATGGCTTCCGATGATTGGCTTATCCTTTTTCCTCCAACTGCTGAACTTCCCGAACTGGACCCCGAAGAAGAACTCGAACTTGAAGTATTCGATCCCGAAGTACTAGTGGAACTGGAAGTATTCGATCCCGAAGCATCCGATCCCGAACTACTGGAACTGGAAGTATTCGATCGCGAAGTATTCGATCCCAGAGAACTCCTTCGTTTTTCAATGGGGGTGCCGCCGCTAACTGCACCAAAATCAGTGGTTGGTTGGTTGGTTGGTTGGTATTACAATCCATATCTGGTAATCGAGAAACACGATGATACAAGTTCATAAATATAACAATGTTAACTCACCTACTATTTATCTGTATTTTTACTGGAATCTTTTGATATGTGGGCAATTGTACTGCTTGGCTTCTAGTGGTCAGAAGTTCTACACAAACAATTTTCACCTCGTTTAATCGATCACGCTCCTCTTCGTAATTCTGGAGGCTCCGTTGAAGTGTTGGATGCAGAATAAGTTCAGCTTTCTCTCTTTCCAGCTCAGCTAGCTGCCTCTGCAGATCTTCGCTTTGCCTTTCGACTAGCGCTCGACGCCTCGCATTTTCCTCCGTGCGTTGAACGTTCTGGATATGCTTCAGCTCAGCCTCGTTACGTGCAATTTCGGCATCAACTGGTTCCTTATTGAAGGAACGAGTATGTTCGAGGAAGTGCTGCCTGTCATATGCCACTGGAGGCAGTGGAATGTCTTCTACAGTCGGTATCGGTTTAGGCGGGGTTACAGCTGTATGCATGTTCATGTCCCCTATTACCAAAGACCTCTCCTTGACATTTGACTTTTCGAACACAGCTGGGCGCGTCTCCCTCTTTTTAGTTGGTACTGGCAGACGGGGTTTAGGTACCACTGGAAAAAAGGCTTTTGTATTTCGTGCAAAGAAATATTTATTAAATTCGTAGCAGGGCGCTTTCAACTCAAATTTATCAAAAAAACATTTTGTCAATGTTTATACATCTCTTTTTCGTCGGCGCTGGCAAACGAGGCTTCTCGACAAAAAAAAACGGAGGGCCTCTTGGTGGATGGCTGCATTTTGGCTGTGCGTGAATTCTCTCCTGCTACCACTGGAGGTTTATTCATCTGGTAAGGCCTCACAGAGAGCCTCTTGGTGGGTGGCTGCATTTTGGCGGTGCGTAAATTCTCTCCTACAGCTACCACTGGAGGTTTCTCTACAGGTCTAGCTGTAGAAGAAGATGAGTTTTGGGGCCACCCTCCAGAGAAGGGGTTACAAACAGCCTCTATATTTGGGGATAGACCCCTGAAGGTTGTTTGGCAGGCGGCTGCATTCTTGAAGGTGGCTGAGTCGTAAATTCATCGCCACTATCATATAGTTGTCTGAAAGGCGCTTTCCCAAAACATTGCTGCTTGGATTGATGGTCATTTGTATCATCCCGCTTTTCATGAGATTCCTCTTGGCTACGCTTCCGCTCACCAATCCTAGCTGAAGTTGAGGCTATCTGCAATACAGCGGTTGGCACTCTTTCACGGTTCATAAACTCTTCAAAAATGGCTTCCGATGATTGGCTTATCCTTTTTTCCCCAACTGCTGAACTTCCCGAACTGGACCCCGAAGAAGAACTTGAAGTATTCAATCCCGAACTACTGGAGTATTCGATCCCGAAGTACTAGTGGAACTGGAAGTATTCGATCCCGAAGTAATAGAACTGGAAGTATTCGATCGCGAAGTATTCGATCCCAGTAGGACTCCTTCGTTTTTCAATGGAGGTGCCGCCTCTAACTGCACCAAAATCGGTGGTTGGTTGGTATTACAATCCATATCTGGTAATCGAGAAACACACAATAAGACAAGTTCATAAATATAACAATGTTAACTCACCTACTATTTATCTGTATTTTTACTGGAATCTTTTGATATGTGGGCACTTGTACTGCTTGGCTTCTAGTGGTCAGAAGTTCTACACAAACACTTTTCACCTCGTTTAATCGATCACGCTTCTCTTCGTAATTTTGGAGGCTCCGTTGAAGTGTTGGATGTTGAGATTCTGCCTCTCTCATAAGTTCAGCTTTCTCTCTTTCCAGCTCAGCTAGCTGCCTCTGCAGATCTTCGCTTTGCCTCTCGACTAGCGCTCGACGCCTCGCATTTTCCTCCGTGCGTTGAACGTTCTGGATATGCTCCAGCTCAGCCTCGTCACGTGCAATTTCGGCATCAACTGGTTCCTTATTGATGAAACGAGCTTGTTCGAGGAAATGCTGCCTGTTATATGCCACTGGAGGCAGTGGAATGTCTTCTACAGTCGGTATCGGTTTAGGCGGGGTTACAGCTGTATGCATGTTCATGTCCCCTATTACCAAAGACCTCTCCTCGACATTTGACTTTTCGAACACAGGTGGGCGCGTCTCCCTCTTTTTAGTTGGTACTGGCAGACGGGGTTTAGGTGCCACTGGAAAAAAGACTTTTGTATTTCGTGCAAAGAAATATTTATTAAATTCGTAGCAGGGCGCTTTCAACTAAAATTTTTCAAAAAAAACATTTTTTCAAACATTACTTACATGGAAGTTTATCCATCTGGTTAGGCCTCTTTTTCGTCGGCGCTGGCAAACGAGGCTTCTCGACAGAAGAAACGGAGGGCCTCTTGGTGGGTGGCTGCATTTTGGCGGTGCGTGAATTCTCTCCTGCTACCACTGGAGGTTCGTTCATCTGGTTAGGCCTCGCCGAGAGCCTCTTGGTGGATGGCTGCATTTTGGCGGTGCGTGAAATCTCTCCTACAGCTACCACTGGAGGTTTCTCTACAGGTCTAGCTGTAGAAGAAGATGAGTTTTGGGGCCACCCTCCAGCGAAGGGGTTTGTTTGGTTACAAACAGCTCTATATTTGGGGATAGACCCCTTTTTTGAAGGCGCTGAAGGTTGTTTGGCAGGCGGCTGCATTCTTGAAGGTGGCTGAGTCGTAAATTCATCGCCACTATCATATAGTTTCCTGAAAGGCGCTTTCCCAAAACATTGCTGCTTAGATTGATGGTCATTTGTATCATCCCGCTTTTCATGAGATTCCTCTCGGCTACGCTTTCGCTCACCAACCCTAGCTGAAGTTGAGGCTATCTGCAATACAGCGGTTGGCACTCTTTCACGGTTCATAAACTCTTCAAAAATGGCTTCCGATGATTGGCTTATCCTTTCTTCCCCAACTGCTGAACTTCCCGAACTGGACCCCGAAGAAGAACTAGAACTGGAAGTATTCGATCTCGAAGTAATCGATTCCGAACTACTGGAAGTGGAAGTATTCGATCGCGAAGTATTCGATCCCAGAGAACTCCTTCGTTTTTCAATGGGGGTGCCGCCGCTAACTGTACCAAAATCAGTGGTTGGTTGGTATTACAATCCATATCTGGTAATCGAGAAACACACAATAAGACAAGTTCATAATTATAACAATGTTAATTCACCTACTATTTATCTGTATTTTTACTGGAATATTTTGATATGTGGGCACTTGTACTGCTTGGCTTTTAGTGGTCAGAAGTTCTACACAAACACTTTCCACCTCGTTTAATCGATCACGCTTCTCTTCTTAATTTTGGAGGCTCTGTTGAAGTGTTGGAAGTTGAGATTCTGCCTCTCTCATAAGTTCAGCTTTCTCTCTTTCCAGCTCAGCTAGCTGCCCCTGCAGATCTTCGCTTTGCCTTTCGACTAGCGCTCGACGCCTCGCAATTTCCTCCGTCCGTTGAACGTTCTGGATATGCTCCAGCTCAGCCTCGTTAAGTGCAATTTCGGCATCAACTCGTTCCATATTGATGGAACGAGCTCGTTCGAGGAAGTGCTGCCTGTCATATGCCACTGGAGGCAGTGGAATGTCTTCTACAGTCGGTATCGGTTTAGGCGGGGTTACTGCTGTATGCATGTTCATGTCCCCTATTACCAAAGACCTGTCCTCGACATTTGACTTTTCGAAAACAGGTGGGCGCGTCTCCTCCTTTTTAGTTGATACTGGCAGACGGGGTTAAGGTGCCACTAGAAAAAAGACTTTTGTATTTTGTGCAAAAAAATATTTAATAAATTCGTAGCAGGGCGCTTTCAACTAAAATTAATCAAAAAAAACATTTTTTCAAGCATTACATACATGGAAGTTTTTCCATCTAGTTAGGCCTCTTTTTCGTCGGCGCTGGCAAACGAGGCTTCTCGACAAAAGAAACGGAGGGCCTCTTGGTGGGTGGCTGCATTTTGGCGGTGCGTGAATTCTCTCCTGCTACCACTGGAGGTTCATTCATCTGGTTAGGCCTCACCGAGAGCCTCTTGGTGGGTGGCTGCATTTTGGCGGTGCGTGAATTCTCTCCTACAGCTACCACTGGAGGTTTCTCTACAGGTCTAGCTGTAGAAGAAGATGAGTTTTGGGGCCACCCACCAGCGAATGAGTTTGTTCGGTTACAAACAGCTCTATATTTGGGGATAGACCCCTTTTTTAAAGGCGCTGAAGGTTGTTTGGCAGTCGGCTGCATTCTTGAAGGTGGCTGAGTCGTAAATTCATCGCCACTATCATATAGTTTCCTGAAAGGCGCTTTCCCAAAACATTGCTGCTTAGATTGATGGTCATTTGTATCATCCCGCTTTTCATGAGATTCCTCTCGGCTACGCTTTCGCTCACCAACCCTAGCTGAAGTTGAGGCTATCTGCAATACAGCGGTTGGCACTCTTTCACGGTTCATAAACTCTTCAAAAATGGCTTCCGATGATTGGCTTATCCTTTCTCCCCCAACTGCTGAACTTCCCGAACTGGACCCCGAAGAAGAACTCGAACTTGAAGTATTCGATCCCGAAGTACTAGTGGAACTGAAAGTATTCGATCCCGAAGTACTGGAACTGGAAGTATTCGATCTCGAATTATTCGATCCCGAACTACTGGAACTGGAAGTATTCGATCCCGAACTACTGGAACTGGAAGTATTCGATGGCGAAGTATTCGATCCCTTCGTTTTTCAATGGGGGTGCCGCCGCTAACTGCACCAAAATCAGTGGTTGGTTGGTTGGTATTACAATCTATATCTGGTAATCGAGAAACACACAATAAGACAAGTTCATGAATATAACAATGTTAACTCACCTACTATTTTTCTGTATTTTTACTGGAATCTCTTGATATATGGGCACTTGTACTGCTTGGCTTCTAGTGGTCACTGCACAGTAAGAAATTCGTAAGTATGGCCAAACCCTTAATTCTGCATTCAATCTACCCACACTTAATAGAACACGCAGAAGACTATGTCAATTTATAATATAATATAGAAGGACGTCAATTGATTCACAATATAACAGTGCGTATTTTGGATCAAAAAAATAAGCTCGTGGATTTCGGAAGTGAAGAAGAGATCTTTATTGTTTTGGAATTGAAAAAAATCGATTAATTTCTATTATCGGTTTTCGTTTCAATAGACGAGATCATCAACGATTTGAGCAAACTGAAACCAAAAAGGAATGCGCTACTGGAAAAAAGTTCATTCCAAAAGTCTTCGCTAAAAAGTCAACACGTCACCAACTATCTGTAAGAGACCTCAAATTCTTAAAATCGATAGGACTGAAAGTAAGGAAGTAACCATGGTGCATGAAACAAATAGTGAAAAGATGAATATATTCGATGAACCGGTCCTGGATCATTCCCTCATAAGTTTACATGAACACACGTATAAACCATATGGCTCGCCCCTATTCAGGAATTCAGATGATATTCGAATTGCAATTAATAATCAAGATGTTATTCTTGATATTGCAGAAATTTTCATTTACATAGAGGGGAAATTCACACCGGAAGATGCAACGAAAATATGCTATTTATCAAATAATGCAATCGCTTTTCTTTTTGATGAAATTCGTTACGAAATGGGTGGAGAACAAGTGGCTGTCGTCAGAAAACCCGGAATAACCTCTACAATGAAAACCATGATTTCATTTGGACAATCGCACGCTAACACCTTACTGACTACAGGCTGGGGCTTTCAAGATTCAAACAGGACATATTGGATACAGCCAGTCGTGTATTCAGTGGCAAATTACCGCTGAAATATCTGATGGGCTTTGCTGAAGATTACAATAAAGGTATCTTGAATGCAAAACAAGAACTGATTTTGATAATCGCTCGTACTTTCAACAACTCATATATAAAATGGTTAAGGCTTTCGCGGCCGAGGTTATTAGTATAACTACTTCTCTTCGGGCTTGAAGGCCGTCGTTCTTTGGAATTTCTTCCTGACGTTTCTCCGATGACTAAACGTTTCGATTTCTCAAGGCATATTTATATTGATGCAGGTAGTCTGGAGTGTTAATTACTTCTGTCGGGTTCGGGGAATAATCATCATTATTAGTTGCCGCACTACCTGCTGTGATTTCATTAGTTATTCTTGATCTCCTCAGAATCGGATTCCAAATTCTGTTCAGATTCAACGCTTCTTCAGAACGACGGCCTTCAAGCCCGAAGAGAAGTAGTTATACTAACTCATATATAGGCGAAGTTGATGCTGATTTGGAAATAAATAAAATCCAATGAAGAATACGACACATAGTACCAGAGAATGAGCACAAACTCAAACTTTTGCATAGAATCAACAAAAGTGGTCTGAATGCGAAAATTGAGTTGGCCTATCGTATGTGGGACTTGTATGAACTTCCTTCATTACGAGCTACATCTTCAGACATATGGGTCATAAAAACAACCAATGCTTTGGAAACACCTCGTTTCATTATAATCGGATTTTAAGATACCACAATATCTGAAGACCGAGCAGAAGACATCACAAAATTCATAACAGCTGACATCAATAATATTCGGGTATACTTGAATTCTGAAGTATATCCATATGAGCGTTGAAATTTAGATTTTGACAAAAAACTCGATTCGTCTGCCTACTATGCTCATGAGAACTTTCAACGTAGTTATTATGATAAAGATATGAGTGAATCTCTAATGGATATTGGACAGTTTC
This sequence comes from Zygogramma bicolorata, assembly GCA_032362365.1. Classification (NCBI taxonomy): domain Eukaryota; kingdom Metazoa; phylum Arthropoda; class Insecta; order Coleoptera; family Chrysomelidae; genus Zygogramma; species Zygogramma bicolorata. Next base: position 696,019 of record JAVJAQ010003765.1, on the reverse strand, counting down.
GAAGCAATCCACTTTTCATATTCGATTGTTCACACCAACCGAATGCCATGAAGTCCTCAACTATCGATATTAAGGTTGACTTTGAAACTAGGAAAACCAAGTTTCCAGACAACACCAAAGTATATACACTCATTTTGAATGATACATTTCCAACATGCAATGCACTGGATGGTTCAGTTTACACCAGATATTGACACTACATTATTGATAGTCAGGGCTATTCACTAAGTAAAGTGGTTATCACAGTTGCTAACCGTTGTAGCAACTCTGATATTAACTTGCCATAATGACGGTGGTAAGCTGTTTTTCCTTGACAAGGTTTCTAAAGCAGTTGCCTGTCGAATGCCACATAGTCCTCAACAGCGATACTAAGGTCGTGTATGAACTAGGAAAACTTAAGCTTGCAGACAAGTAAAGTATATGCACTTCGCGCTTAGCAACTGACCTTGAACATAACGACAATTTTTAGTCTCTATCCATAATAACTCTGCTTAGTGAATAGCCCTGAATATTATGTTTTGAATTGTATTGTTATCTTTCACCATGTATTTACATTTATTCATTGTATTTTCATTCAAATGATATATATTATTTTTGCATAACCTTTTTTCTCGTTAATGTTTGTTAGGAATTGGGTAAATGAAACATGTGAATTATACAAATTTGTTTTATTCAATACTATCGATGGTTTATTGGTACATATAAACAATCTAGAATAACTTCTTCCTCGTAGTCATCATTTTCTTGACCATCTTCAATGTCCTCACGATTTTCATCAGTCAGTTGGAAGTCCTGGATGATCCATTCTGGCAGGGGGCCAAAGGGGCCGGGGAGGAGCCCGGCCCCGCTGAAGGCAGAAGCCCACACACTACCGAGACCAGGCAGGAATGATCGAATACGACAAAGAAATCTCCTAAGCCTCAACTCAGTCAATAGATTACAGAGTTGATGCAATTCTATGATTCCATTCAGAAATCTGTCACAAACTTCAGCACCACTCTTGTAGTTTTCGGCATCACGTAGACACAATTCGATTTGTTCTTCATCATAGCACACACCGAGGTCATAAACACTCGCATGCTCAGCATTCTCACTCAAGGCTTTCAATTCCGAAGACAGTCTTTCGATGGATGAAGTGAGATCCTTGGCCTCGACCCAGTGTTCACTTGCGTATTGCATCCACATCTTGGAATTATTGAACTGAAATCAAAAGAGAAGAAAATTAGTTGTGAACTCATCATATCATGAATGATACTCACATAAGGTTTTATCATTGTTTCAGTGTGTTAAGTGAGTGCGTTCAACAATGTGCGAAAATGTTTAAATTAATTCCATACAATTTACATCTACTCTCTAATATATAAATACTACAAAATTAACCTACAATAAATAACTATAATTTCTATTCTATTAAATCGAATTTGACTAGAGACCGCGTTTTCATGCCAGCAAAGCTTTGTGGACTCTGACCCAAATATTCTAGCGTATATTTACCGCTTGCAGAATTGATACAAGTTATTTCATCATCAGTGAATTGTGTCGAAATACGTTTGGGTAGCCATGTCTTGAATAATTTATCATTGCTCACGTCCTGTAATGTTAGTAATATTGATTTACCAAATCGAGTGGAATGAACTGACATATTCTTTATTACATACACCACATTTATAGGTAAGAATGATAAGTGCCTTTGCTCTAATACTTCAACTTCTTTTGTAATCGAATCATTGATTTTCTGTAAGTCCAGTTTAGAATCAGACAAATGAGGAATATATATATATATATATATATATATATATATATATATATATATATATATATATATATATACATATATATCAAGCACCGAACAACTCTCAACCAATTCCTAGCTGTTGCAGATTCAAAGTTGGAATGATTCTACGTCGTACTCATCGTTTCTTTTATAATGAAATAGTAGCTACTCCTCCACTATCAATCTATGCACACAATTCGTTAGTTGATCAATTATTTCCCTGACAGTGTGATGTGCACCCTCTCCACCACGAGAAGTAGGTATTGTGTGTGGGTGTGTGTGTGTGTGTGGGTGTGTGTGTGTTTGTGTGTGTGTGTGTGAGTGTGTGTGAGTGTGTGTGTGGGTGTGTGTGTGTGTGTGTGTGTGTGCGTGCGTGCGTGCGTGCGTGCTTGGGTGCGTGGGTGCGTGTGTGCGTGGGTGCGTGTGTGCGTGCGTGCGTGTGCGTGACACCCCACTACCATATCATTGGAGTTGGTGGATTTCAGAGAGCATATGAGCATTGGTCGGTGAAAGCTTATTGCGTGAACATGTCCCTCTCCCATTCACTGTGTTGGTGGCTGTTATGTATTTAATACCTTATTTTAATATCATACTATATACATAAAAAATGAGTAGCTATGAAAATAAATAGATACGATAGATGTCATGTGGATGTCACATATTTATGAATAAAGATATTCATTCATCCAGTTATTTACGAGTATCCATTATCCAAAGATACAACAAATTGGCGACGAGGTGAAGAATCTTCAGATCATTCTACTGCCGTTCGTTCGTTATTCGTTTTACTCAGCAATTCGACGTTATACAGTTTCGACGAAATTCGAATCAGAATGGATGCTGAACAGTTCGCACAGTTTATGTCGCTTCTCAACCAGTCACTGAAACGTGAATCCACCGCTATAGTCAATATATCTCCATTCGAAAATTATGAACCAGCAAAGGAAAAATTTGATTGTTACATCGAACGTTTTGAGAACTACGTTGCGGTCAAAAATATTAGTGATAGTGCCATTAAGAAAGCTCAACTTCTATGTGCCTCTATTGGAGCAACACATTATAACAACCTAGCAGCATTTGTTGGACATGATAATCCTATTAAAGATCTTCCTTATGAGGATTTGGTGAAATATTTCAAGAAAATGTTGTCGCCTCAACGAAATGTTATTGTTAACCAGCATTATTTTTTGAATTTGTCGCAAAGGGAAGATCAAACTATTCCTCAGTTCGTAGCTACTTTACGCCAGTCCATCTCCGATTGTGAATTTTCCGTGAAATGTCATTGTGACAAACAAGTCAATGCCGCAGATATTTTTCTACGAGCTCAGTTCATAAGGGGATTGAAAGATAATTGGATAAGAGAACAGCTTCTACAATCAGATGTCTCCGAGTTCAATGATTTCGTAATCAAAGCCACTGCTTTAGAAGCATCAAGAATCGAAAGTCAAAAATTCTTCCTACAATCTAGTTCAACAAACTCAAGTTCCTACAATACATTCAAGGTATCTCATCATAAGAATGGACGTGATCAAAGCCAAAACCGTCGTTCTAATAGTAGATATCGCAATAATCCACATCATCAGTCTCAACCCAGACGTGATTCATCCCAGCATCGAAGAAAGAATCAACGCAGCCAGATCGACTATCATTCTCTTGGAATTGATAATTTGTGTTTCAATTGTGGCAAATCGAATCATAGATCACAGGAATGTTTCGCAGATCGTGAAAATTTGAAATGTGGATTGTGTCGAAAAGTTGGTCATGTATCAAAAGTATGCATAACTACTTTACTTAAGAATAAAAGAACTGCTTCATCATCAACCCAGCATCTTGAAGAGCAATTCGACGAGGATTCTAATTCTGAATATGGGGTAAACACTATGGAAACTTGTATAATCGACCTTTTTGAATTAGGTCCAGACACAGATAAATATTTCGTTACCGTAAGATTGAATGATAAACCTCATAATTTTGAAGTCGACTCAGGAGCAAAATTTTCTCTTATTTCTGAGAATGATTTCGATTTACTGAATTTGAATGTTCCTATACAATCTACAACTATATGCTTTCGTTCTTACTCAGACCATGTCATTAAACCCAAAGGAAAAGTAACCATCAGAATATCCTACAAGAATAACTCCATTGAGGATGATCTTTACATAGTACCTACAGGACATCAATCTCTATTAGGAAGAAATTGGATAAGGAATCTCAATATTGACCTGAATGAAATAGATCGAGAAAATGAAGTGCCACAAAATCGAAGGTTATTTTCTTCTATCAATTCGATGTATCTTTTTGATTCCATTCTACAAGAATATTCAACCGTTTTTGAAGAAAAAATTGGATGTGTTCCAAATCTTCAAATCCACCTTCAACTTAGGAAAAATGCAAAACCTAGCTTTACACGTGCACGAGATGTTCCATATGCTCTCCGACAACGAGTAGAGAAAGAATTGGATTCCCTTGAAACTGCTGGTATTATTACACCTATACCAACAAGCGATTGGGGTTCACCATTAGTGATAATACCAAAGCCAGATGGAGGAGTTCGCTTATGTGTCGATTATAAGTGTGGAGTCAACGAAAAACTTGTTTCAGCAAATCATCCAATACGCAGAATAGACGATGTACTTCACAGCCTTCGAAATTCAAGATTTTTCTGCAAATTAGATCTTTATAAAGCTTACCTTCATTTGAAAGTTGACACAGAGAGCAGTGAAATTCAAACAATCGTTACCCATCGTGGAACATACCGTATGAATCGTCTCAGTTTTGGGATTAAAACAGCCCCTTCCGAATTCAATCGTATCTTGTCTCGAATACTTCATGGTCTTGACAAAGCTGAAGCCTACTTCGATGACATCATAATACATGGTTCCACTGAAGAAGAGTGTGCAACTAACCTTCGTGCATGTTTGAAACGTCTAGCACAAAATGATTTACATGTCAACAGAAGTAAGTGCTCTTTCTTCAAAAAGAAAATTTCTTACCTTGGTCACATTGTTGGATACAACCAAATCAGCAAATGCCCAGAGAAAATCCGTGCTGTTACAGAACTGCCCCGACCAACTAATGTAGAAGAACTCAGAAGATTTTTAGGAGCCGTTAATTATTATTCAAAATTTATACCAGATTTTTCATCATTGACATACCCTTTGCGTCAATTGCTTCGTAAAAATCATCGATTTTTCTGGTCTTCCAAGTGCCACTCCGCTTTCATGAAGTTGAAAAATGAACTTTGCAGCGACCGTATTTTGATTCCGTTCGACCCATCTCTACCATTAACTCTCGCAACTGATGCTAGTCCTTATGGTGTAGCTGCAATCTTGAGTCACACGATTGATGGTAATGAAAGGCCAATTGCTTATGCATCTCGTTCATTAACATCATCAGAGATGAACTATAGTCAACTGGACCGTGAAGCATTAGCTATTGTTTTTGGAGTGAATCATTTTTTCAATTATTTGTTTGGACGACACTTCGTTTTGATAACCGATAATGAACCGCTCTCACGAATCATCCATCAAAATAAAGCCTTACCTCAGATGACCTCTGCAAGACTACTGAGATATGCATCTTTTCTATCAGGATTCGATTACAGCGTTTCGTTCAAGAAAGGAATTGAAAACGAAAATGTTGATTGCTTGTCCCGTGCACCTTTAAATAAATCAGGTACATCAAAGGATGTTTCATTCAACAGAGAAGTATCACAACTCTGCGATCAGAAAATATTCCAAATATCCGGTGAGTCCATAACATATGAAACAATCCAGACTGAAACATCAAAGGATCCAGAACTCCATGAAATCGTGAAACGTTTGAAATCAAATTCTACCAATGAACCATATACTTTGGAAAATGGTATCTTATTTCGATTAGACAGAGTTTTCATCCCTGCAAATATTCGCAACCGAATTCTGGAAGAGTTACATTCATCTCATCTAGGGGTTGTGAAGATGAAACAACTTGCCAGGCGTTACGTATATTGGCCGAAAATTGATGCCGACATCGAACGGTTTGTCAAATCATGTGAGAATTGTGCCCGCAATTTGCCGAGTCCTCCGAAAGCTCCAGTTCATCCCTGGGAGGATCCTGAAGGTAATTGGGAACGTTTGCACATAGATTATGCAGGTCCCTTCAATGGCAAGCATTTCCTTGTATGCATAGATGCAAAATCTAAATGGGCTGAGATTCGTATATCAAAAGAAGCTCCATCAACTGATTCTACGATATTTCTACTAGAAGATATTTTCTCTTCACACGGATACCCATCTATACTCGTTTCCGATAATGCATCTATCTTCACAAGTGAACATTTCAAAACCTATTGTAAAAACCGAGGTATATTCCAAAAACTCATAGCCCCAGGCCATCCAGCAACCAACGGATTAGCTGAACGAAATGTTCAAACACTGAAACAAAAGTTACGAGCTACCGCCGAAGATCCTGTTCCTCTCACTGAGAAACTTCGTGATATTATATTTCGCTATAGAGCTACTCCCTTAGCATGCGGAAAATCACCAGCAGAACTATATCTTCATCGTCCATTACGAATTCGACTTGATGCTATCAGACCGAATGACAAAGCAATGAAAACCACGAAATCCATTTCCAAGCCCGTTCGAACATTCAATGAGGGGGAGAGAGTCCAGGTTCGAGTACACGTGAATAATAAGGATGTATGGCAATTTGGAAATATTGATAGCAAACTAGGACAGCTCCACTATAATGTCATTTTAGATTCAGGTCGAAAACTAAAAAGGCATATTGATCAACTACGTTCCACTCTAGTCCCCAAAAAGTCAGTTTCATTCGCATCAACATCTCGGAATTCTACCACAAACTCATCAGTGCCATTATCACAAGAAAGTTTTATACTGGGTGTTCCATTGTTGCCTGAGAAGCGGGATATTCCGAGGGTAATTCGTCGAAGTGAAAATATTCCTGACCATCACTTTCCACGGCGATCTACAAGAAGAAGACAAGCACCATCTTATTTAGGAGATTATGTTCCAAAATGATATTCTTAGAGTTTTTTCAATTATGTGGGGGAGATTGTTATGTATTTAATACCTTATTTTAATATCATACTATATACATAAAAAATGAGTAGCTATGAAAATAAATAGATACGATAGATGTCATGTGGATGTCACATATTTATGAATAAAGATTCATCCAGTTATTTACGAGTATCCATTATCCAAAGATACAACAGTGGCATTGTTCGATTCTCCTCTCACCCTTCCCACCACATCGATGAGCACTGCGGTGAGAACTACTCATCACCTGCAACTTGTGTATGCAATCTCCTCTAACCCAAACATTTCAGAGAATGACGTCACATCTCGTCAATCGTAGTTCCCTCATGCCTTAAAATCCTTAGACACGCCCCAAAGTGGTGGGGGAAGTTTGAAAGTCATCAACCACACCCTGAAGTGGTGGAACATTAAAAAAGCCATTAATCACGCCCTAAAGTGGTGTGGGGAGGCCCCAAATCGGCTGTAACACCCTACTTATTCAGTTATTGTTTTAAAAAAAGGTTGTTTTCTCAGTAAAATTAGATGGATCCGTCGCAATATTGTGTTTGTTTAAATGACGAAACTCCCTTTAGTACAAGTTTACTGATAAAAGTTACAATGAACGATTGTGACAATCGATGTCAACATATTTGAATGGCACACATACATTTTAGGTGCGTTTGAACATCTTGAACTACAAAATGTATCATAATAAAATAAATAGTCTACCTATTTATTGCTTTTCATTTTATGTATGTTGTATGTTGGTATAAATACTAACTGCCCAAGCTAGCAACACAGTGCGTTAGATTTCCGTGTTATCCTAGCACTATTCGGGTTCGCAATAAATACCCATCTAGGACGGTTCAAAATAGTCACTCACCCAATTATTATCTTTATTCGTGACAAACCCTTCACGCCTCAACTGTCCAACTATTTCGAACCATTCCTGGACTGTTTTTGTTGTAAACCGAACCACACCTCCTATAACGCCTCAGCAAACTACAGAGCATTTTGTTTTTTACAGAAAAATATTGGTAGATTTTCATATAAAGAATGAGGATTGGACCACGATTATAGTGAGTGGTCCAACACATTGTATGCAAAAAAATACACGTCGCTGTTTTGCATAAAGTGTAGATACACAAGATCGTTCGCAATAATTATTCAGTTATTATTTTAAAAAAAGTTTTTTTCTCAGTGAAATCAGATGGATCTGTCGCAATATTGTGTTTGTTTATATGATGAAACTCCCTTTAGCACGAGTTTTTTTTATATATGCAGATTCACACGAAAGGGGAGCCCTGAAATATTCAAAGAACACCGCGTGATTCAAGGGAAGGAGATACGAATAGCCTAGTTACTTTAGCAATAAAGTTCAGCAATATTTTTTTTTTTTTTTGACAAAGGGTGGTAAGTAGAACAAGTAAAGTCTTTTTCTGGGATTCTAGCGCTGTTAATAATATCCCACGGTTTTCAGGACCGGTATTTATAGCTCGAGCAATATTTTACAACTTCCTTGATATGAACTCTGTCACTTCATTATCTCAGCATGAAAATCAAAATGGACTGAGGAAAAAACCACATGGTCAAAATAATTTTTCCGGGCGTCCAGGACCGGTTTCACCCCGGCAATAAATCCCAACTTTCTTATTATGGACCCTGTCAGTTTCATATTTTAGTAAGACAATAAGGAAGGGTTAAGCAAAAAAGCTACGTTGTCGAAATAATTTTTCCGGGCGTCCAGGGCCGGTTTCACCTTGGCAATACATCCCAACTTTCTTATTAGGGATCCTGCCAGTTTCATATTTCAGTAAGACAATAAAGATGGGTTGAGGAAGAGAGCCACGTTGTCAAAATAATTTTTCCGGACGTCCAGGACCGGTTTCACCCCGGCAATAAATCCCAACTTTCTTATTATGGACCCTGTCAGTTTCATATTTTAGTAAGACAATAAGGAAGGGTTGAGCAAAAAAGCTACGTTGTCGAAATAATTTTTCCGGGCGTCCAGGGCCGGTTTCACCCCGGCAATAAATCCCAACTTTCTTATTATGGACCCTGCCAGTTTCATATTTTAGAGAGACAATAAGGAAGGGTTAAGCAAAAAAGCTACGTTGTCAAAATAATTTTTCCGGGCGTCCAGGGCCGGTTTCACCTCGGCAATACATCCCAACTTTCTTATTAGGGATCCTGCCAGTTTCATATTTCAGTAAGACAATAAAGATGGGTTGAGGAAGAGAGCCACGTTGTCAAAATAATTTTTCCGGGCGTCCAGGACCGGTTTCACCCCGGCAATAAATCCCAACTTTCTTATTATGGACCCTGTCAGTTTCATATTTTAGTAAGACAATAAGGAAGGGTTAAGCAAAAAAGCTACGTTGTCGAAATAATTTTTCCGGGCATCCAGGGCCGGTTTCACCCCGGCAATGAATCCCAACTTTCTTATTATGGACCCTGCCAGTTTCATATTTTAGAGAGACAATAAGGAAGGGTTAAGAAAAAAAGCTACGTTGTCAAAATAATTTTTCCGGGCGTCCAGGGCCGGTTTCACCTTAGCAATAAATCCCAACTTTCTTATTATGGACCCTGTCAGTTTCATATTTTAGTAAGACAATAAGGAAGGGTTAAGCAAAAAAGCTACGTTGTCGAAATAATTTTTCCGGGCGTCCAGGGCCGGTTTCACCTTGGCAATACATCCCAACTTTCTTATTAGGGACCCTGCCAGTTTCATATTTCAGTAAGACAATAAAGATGGGTTGAGGAAAAGAGCCACGTTGTCAAAATAATTTTTCCGGGCGTCCAGGGCCGGTTTCACCCCGGCAATAAATCCCAACTTTCTTATTATGGACCCTGCCAGTTTCATATTTTAGAGAGACAATAAGGAAGGGTTAAGCAAAAAAGCTACGTTGTCGAAATAATTTTTCCGGGCGTCCAGGGCCGGTTTCACCCCGGCAATAAATCCCAACTTTCTTATTATGGACCCTGCCAGTTTCATATTTTAGAGAGACAATAAGGAAGGGTTAAGAAAAAAAGCTACGTTGTCAAAATAATTTTTCCGGGCGTCCAGGGCCGGTTTCACCTTGGCAATAAATCCCAACTTTCTTATTATGGACCCTGTCAGTTTCATATTTTAGTAAGACAATAAGGAAGGGTTAAGCAAAAAAGCTACGTTGTCGAAATAATTTTTCCGGGCGTCCAGGGCCGGTTTCACCTTGGCAATACATCCCAAGTTTCTTATTATGGACCCTGTCAGTTTCATATCTTAGTAAGACAATAAGGAAGGGTTGAGCAAAAAATCTACGTTGTCGAAATAATTTTTCCGGGCGTCCAGGGCCGGTTTCACCTTGGCAATACATCCCAACTTTCTTATTAGGGACCCTGCCAGTTTCATATTTCAGTAAGACAATAAAGATGGGTTGAGGAAAAGAGCCACGTTGTCAAAATAATTTTTCCGGGCGTCCAGGGCCGGTTTCACCCCGGCAATAAATCCCAACTTTCTTATTATGGACCCTGCCAGTTTCATATTTTAGAGAGACAATAAGGAAGGGTTAAGCAAAAAAGCTACGTTGTCGAAATAATTTTTCCGGGCGTCCAAGGCCGGTTTCACCCCAGCAATAAATCCCAACTTTCTTATTATGGACCCTGTCAGTTTCATATTTTAGTAAGACAATAAGGAAGGGTTAAGCAAAAAAGCTACGTTGTCGAAATAATTTTTCCGGGCGTCCAGGGCCGGTTTCACCTTGGCAATACATCCCAACTTTCTTATTAGGGACCCTGCCAGTTTCATATTTCAGTAAGACAATAAAGATGGGTTGAGGAAAAGAGCCACGTTGTCAAAATAATTTTTCCGGGCGTCCAGGGCCGGTTTCACCCCGGCAATAAATCCCAACTTTCTTATTATGGACCCTGCCAGTTTCATATTTTAGAGAGACAATAAGGAAGGGTTAAGCAAAAAAGCTACGTTGTCGAAATAATTTTTCCGGGCGTCCAAGGCCGGTTTCACCCCAGCAATAAATCCCAACTTTCTTATTAGGGATCCTGCCAGTTTCATATTTCAGTAAGACAATAAAGATGGGTTGAGGAAAAGATCCACGTTGTCAAAATAATTTTTCCGGGCGTCCAGGACCGGTTTCACCCCGGCAATAAATCCCAACTTTCTTATTAGGGATCCTGCCAGTTTTATATTTCAGTAAGACAATAAAGATGGGTTGAGGAAGAGAGCCACGTTGTCAAAATAATTTTTTCTGGCGTCCGGTCTATCATGTTTTCTTTTTATAGGGTGAAAAAGCGGTAGCAAAATCTCCTCCACAAGGGAATATTAAAAAGTTATAAAATTCCATATCTCGTTGCATCTAAACGCCTGACGTCACAGGCCCTGGGGGTTTTGGCACATTTAAAACAAGTATTAAGTTCGGACATTCTGAAACGGAGCATAGGGAGCACAACACATGTACCTGAGGAACAAATGATAGTGAGACGAATAAAGAAAGCATATTTAGCCACGACTTCTCAGCCAACGTGCCCCGATTGAATCTCAGCCGTCGAAGTGAAGGGGAGCGGTCAACGCAATTGGAAGTTATTACCATACTGATTTTCATCAGCAACATAGCTTTTTCTCCCACTTTTATTAAGCCAATTCTCTTTATTATTGATTTTTGTACCGAAAGATTTTGCAGGCTTCTATTTTAATCACAAGCGAAAATTGCGGAACATTCAATTTTCGATTTTCAAGAACCCGAGCCGCTCCAGTCTGTCTCCGGTGGTGACTCAGAAAATATCACTCGATTCCCTTATTCAAAATTTCATGCTCAACCGCATTACGAAATATTGAGCATGCTAACTAGATTACAAATATGGACAAATGTGGCTACTCTTTCCGAATTTTGGGTAACAAGTCGTTATATCGTAACAATCTCCACAATTTTCAACTCGCAAGCTAAGTTAGGGGTTTGGCTAATAATTCACACATTTTCAACACAGTACCGCTAAAAATTTTCACAATTTTCAACTCGCAAGCTAGGTTAGTCAGGTCAGGTTAGGGTTGGCTAATAATTCACGCATTTTCAACTCAGAACCGCCAAAAAATTTCACAGATTTCAACTTGCAAACTAGGTTAGTCACGTTAGGTTTCGCTTATAATACACGCATTTTCAACTCAGTACCGCTAACAGTTTTCACAATTTTCAACTCGCATACTAAAGTTAGATCAGGGGTTTGGCTAATGATTTTCGCAATTTCAACACAGTACAGCTAAAAAAAATTACAATTTTCAAGAGGCAAGCTCGGTTAGTCAGGTTAGGTTTGGCTAATAATTCACCCATTTTCAACAGTACCGCTCAAAATTCCCACAATTTTCCTCTCGCAAACTAGGTTATTCAGGTCAGGTTAGGTTTGGTTATTAAGGTCAGCGTTCACTTGGGCTTGACAAACTAATCCGGCGACGGCGCTACGATATATTATAATGAATATTTATCTCATATATGAACCCATTTTACAGTTTGTTTTCGTCATCCTTGTTATCTGGCATCAAAACTAATTTCTGTCTAAATGTTGAATTGATGTTGAACTATGTTGCCGGATCATTAGTTATCCCTACTTCTTTGATGGTCTCTTAGACCATTAAGACAAGGACGCAAGATACTACCATCTGGCAACGCCTGTCTATGTTTGGACGAAGGGTGAATTTATGACCGGTCGAACTAATGGAAGAAAGTGAGACGGTGTGCTTGAATGATGTTTGATAATGACAAGGATAGATTTGCTGAATATTTTTTATGACTTATTTATTGGAGTGCAGGTACCTATATTATGTTTCAACCCAAAATGTACAAGGAAGAGGGTAATAGGTAATACCTAGTTGATAGAATAAAAACCCGATCGAACACATTTTTATTCATGCACGAGTTTATGAAACGTTAACAAGATGGTCGTCCCAACTATATAGAAAAATTTCAGTTGATAGGATTATAATAATAATAATAATAATAATAATAATAATATTGCTTTTATTGATAAGAAAAAAAACAAACGAAAAAAAGATCATAATATATAAGCTCCTATCAAACGGTAGGATTGAATTTCTGACCATGCCACAAAAAAACTCGCGGGCAACAGTTTTTCGCGAGAAACTTGTCTTTTGTGCAAATTCTGAATTTATATTGGAAGGATTTATGATTGATTGTGATGAAGTAGTTATTCATATACAAAGGGAATGAAGTAGATGTTTATAATATATGTGATCAGATAGGTTTCCGCGGTCAGTTGTATGTTGTTGAACCGCATCTGGATCGACGTTTCCGTCGATTTTGGAGCCATTTTCAAAAAGTTGATAAGACTTCACTGTGAAATTCCAATTCATCACTCTTCAGCTGTTGTCACAGGAAAAAGAAAATATATATATATATATATATATATATATATATATATATATATATATATATATATATATATATATATATATATATATAACATATATATATATATATATATATATATATATATGTTAGCATGAAGATTCTCACGGACGAAGTATGATGAATTGTGTTTTCGGGTTTCATTCCGTGTTCTGTGGTTTTGATCCTCTGAAGGATAATTGTCACAACGTTTCGGCAAAGTCTCATTTGCCATCTTCTAGGTGATGATTGAGTTTCGACCTACGAACTCGACTGGAGGTCGAAACTCAATCATCACCTAGAAACGTTGTGACAATTATCCTTCAGAGGATCAAAACCACAGAACACGGAATGAAACCCGAAAACACAATTCATCATATATATATATATATATATATATATATATATATATATATATATATATATATATACATGATCGGCTAGGCTTCCGCGGTTAGAAAATGTGCTGGCTGGAACTTCCGGTTGATCCGCGTCTGGAAAGATTTGTCTACGTTTCGGCTCCCATTTCGGAGCCATTTTCAAGACTTAGTGACCTTGCGTCTAGGTCTGAGTTGTCTAATACGAAGTCTTTTAGCATCAGGTAGGCCTTGTTACTCACTCCCTACGCCAAACATCAGGAGCAGCCTGGTTATTCGCAGCCCCCCTGCCAATAGTATAAAGATTTGGGAGATAATTTCATTATATTTTGATTAAATACTATGGTTGCTAGAAAAAAACTGCGAAAACTGAAACGTTAAGTTTCGAAAAAAAAAATGTGTTTTTTATGATAGGTGCGAACCATAAAATGAACTATATCCCCTCACGGGCATGAAGTACTACACTGTTATGTAGTGCGAAATTAGGCAATGAAAGCACAACAATGTTTTTTTTTTTAAGTAATTTTACCGAAGATAAGTATTTTTATATACTTTATACTAGATTCTGTCGCCGATTTTGTCCGTGTAGAAGTCGAACCGAACTGTTAGTCAGCGCACGCCGGTGGAGATTCACATCTCGCATGCTACTCTCCAACTTGTTTTACATAATATAATATTTGAGTTATTGAATTTTCGTTCAATCGTACTGAAGTATAGCCTATATTAATCTCTAATAGGGTGGCTTTCAGGTAGAAAGAGAATTTCCATGATCGGATCAGTATTTCCGAAGATTACTCCCTTCAAACAAAAAAGTAATAGACATCACCTCTTTATAATAGTAGCATAGATTAGTTCTTGTATTTTCGTGGAAGGTAAATTCACATTATATGAGAAGTTGACCGATAGGAAGTGTTTCATTTACAAGTAACTATTTTCATTTAACGCAGCAACTTTTCGGATTGGATTAGAAACATGCCTTCTCACATTATAATATAGACTCTATCAATTTCTAATTTTTAATTACAAGAGAGTTGCATACGCTATTTCATCTACACCTGAAAATTAGTGGAGAACTACAAATATCATATTTATATTTGTATTGCAAACGATAATACTAATTAAATGCATTTCTTTGCAAAATTCTACAAAATTGCAATAATTGGTATTACTTCGGGAAATAAAACAATGAGAAATGAAGAGAAGATCAAAAATTGAAGAAAAAAGATTACTCGATACCGGAATCGAACCCTTGTCTCTTCCAACTAGCTAACATAATCTCAGCGCCTTAGACCGCTCGCCTCTCCAGAAATAAGTTTGAAAAAATTAAATAATGAATCATGCATTTGACAAATGGGAAATTTAACCATTCTAACTGTATTTCTGCCGGTGAAGGTGTCGAAGGTAATTCTCCCATATCGCTGGTATCAGACATTTTGTTATGACTATCGAAGTTTGGATATATTCTTCAAAAATTCAATTCCTATTCCGATTTTGACTTGACAAACGTCAAATGCAGAGCATGCACATTATGCTTGATTGAAAGAATAATGGGTTTCTCTTGGTTGAAAATCTGTATCGTAAAAAAAAATCTGTACCGAATTATAAAATACAACTTTTTCAACCGAGTCGAAATAGGCTATAATTCGAACCATATCTTACCCAAATTATTTTTTCGAGAACCGATGAACAGGAAGATGGAATCGTCAACAATGAATATTTTAATGAAAAACTTGTTGGTATGCCGCGCATTTAATTTTTATTCAATTTTTGCTAGAACTTTTTCGATAGAAGTGCCTACGTCGCAGCGTCAAAAATATTTCAGATTGATGTGAAATTCACTGAATAATTTAGCATTGTGATTTCCATAAACGAATAAGACATAAGAGACCGAGAGACACGCTATACAGTTAGAAAACCATTGAACTTTTTACGATTCAATTTGTTCAGTAGGTACGTACTGTCACGGAATGTTCAAATGCTACCAGCTTAAAAACCCAGAAAACTAAGAAAAAAAATACTCATTTGATGCACAAATTTAATTACTCTGAAAATTTTCTCGAAAGAAACGCTTCGGCCCTAAGAAATTGTATTGATTACAATTTTTTTCATTCCATTTTTCGATGTATTGATCAGTTTCATTTTTATTTTATACTAAATGGCATCAGAATCATTGTTTATTTTTTTTCTATCATGTTTGATATC
Source organism: Zygogramma bicolorata (assembly GCA_032362365.1). Lineage (NCBI taxonomy): Eukaryota > Metazoa > Arthropoda > Insecta > Coleoptera > Chrysomelidae > Zygogramma > Zygogramma bicolorata. Next base: position 680,250 of record JAVJAQ010003765.1, on the reverse strand, counting down.
ATACCTTGAAATGTGTTCCTTTCCTAAAAGAATCAATACCTACATATTATACCCATTATCGATAAAGTGCAAATTTCACTCATTGTAAACAACTACGCCAATGTATAAGCCAGCCATGTGGAAGGAAGCAATAATTAGACCTTCCTTCAGCGTGTTTCCGTAATCGAAACTGCTTTCCGAAACCTCATGCCTCATCACCATCTGTCCGTTAGGGGCTGAACTAAAAATGTCGGTAATTTTCGACGTATTTCATGAAACTGGTTCAAATAGTGGGAAATGCCGCCAAATTCCTAATTCTAATTGCATTTTGCAAGGAAGCGTACTAACAGTTTGATTTTTTCAGAATATACGTAACTTTCACAGGGCTTTCGGTTGAAATAATAAAAATGCCTTGTTTCCGAATTAATTTCGAAAATACAATATTTTTTTTTGGAAATTTTGAAAAAAGATGAATTTTTTTATATTCATTCCAAAATTCAACATTTTTTCAATAAGTGTGCCAAATTTGAACTCAAGATGACTTATGGTTTCCAAATGCAATTGGAAATGAACATGGAAGACACTGATCGCCGACCTTAATTCACATATTTTCAAGTTAGTTTGCCTTCTTCTTGTCTTGTCATTAACTATAATTGTTGAAGTTTTCGCATGAAGTTTGGAATAAGGGAATCGAGTGATATTTTCTGGTTTCAGAAAAAAATATATTTCTAAATACATTCTCATGTAACTTGGGACTACCGATTTCAAACGATCAGAACAGGCTGGGAGTGTGATGTCAGTGCGCGAGTGATTCTGATTGGTTGTACTGCGGCGTCCCTCAATCATTCTCGGCTTTTGTCCGCGCCCTCCCAACTTCAACCAATCATGTTAAAAGAAGACACCGATGGCACAGCTGAGGAGCGTTTGAATTTACACATATTAAAACTACGTCTTCAATATTGAATAATGAATCAGTTTTTCAAAATTTGCAATAAATAAATGATTTGGACTATGTTATAAACTGTAATGAAAAGTGCATATTTTAAGATACTGGAAATGCGTTTGCGCATTGGGTGTTTTTTGCTTTTAAAACCTTACGGCAATGATTTCCACAACAGCCATATAAAATTATTATGTATACCGTATAATTACTTTATAACAATTTCGTAAAACTCCCTTCCGCAAATTCCCTATTATATCAAACTCAAATTGTTTTTAGAGTAGTTAGGTATAGTGTTGAGAATGTTATAGCCTATCTTGTTCGCTTTACCGCGTTCAGGTTTTCATCAACGATAGTCAGTCGAGATAGTCAGGCTTGCGCAGTTCAAAAGGAACCACGATCCGTTGTACAACTGAAACAGGAATGCAGCTGTTGCATGTCTGGGATCCAGTGAGAAAAGGAAAGACTCAATTTTTGCGGGAAAACAGGCTAGAAACCAGTGTTGGCAACCGTACCTTTTTAAAGGTACATGTACCTTTATTTACTTCGATGTACCTTGTACCTTTCCGAAGTCACAAGGTACGCTGAATGTACCTTATTTTGATTCCCTGTTCCTGTGTCCATCACCTTAAAGCCGCTGTGCAAAATTTGACAGTTTTCTGTTTTGAGACTGAATTTATTTTATGTTTCTAGTCTGATTTGTTTTCATATTCTGAGACCGATTTTTTGTTTTATATAGAGTATATACTTTGTTTTTTTCCGAGAGTTTCTTTATTTTGTATTAGAAGGCTGTTTTCATTTTGTGATAATATGAATTTTGTGATATGTAACAATGTACTGATATATTATATTTAATATTCATTCAAGATGTTACCTACTTATTTCAATACTGCGCATGCGCAGATGAAGAAACAAGAGCGTACCTTTTTTTTGTTTAGGATACCTTATTTTTATATGCTGTGAACCTTATTTTCTCTCTCGAAGGTTGCCAACACTGCTAGAAACACATTAAAATCGTAATAGGTAGTTTGGTACAGGGCTGTTCCAGTCAGTACTTTAGTACTAGATTTAGTACTATTTGAAGGGATTCAGTACCAGAGTACTTTTTAGAGAGAACTAGTACTATTTCAGTTCTGAGATTGGGTTCAATGTTTCCGTCACAAAATCTCCAAATCGGTGTAGAAGAGTAGAGACTAAGGCTGGATTTCCACAGATCCGAATTTCGATCGTACGACGATCAGATATCTTTCTGATTGGTCTGAATTTAAATTTAGACCAATCAGAAAGCTATCTGATCGTCGTACGATCGAATTTCGGATCTGTAGAAATCCAGCCTAAAGAGACAAATCAACTCTGCTGAAAAGATATAGAACGCGAGATTAATCTGACGTCTGATGAAAACAAACACGACCTACGACCTACCTCAATGTTTACTTGGGTTGAGGTTATGATTTTTGTGATTTGCTGATTGTTTTTCAGAATTTCCGTGTAAAAAAATGTTTTTCCATATTTCAGCATAAAGGATAATGGTTGTTAAGTGCCTAGTGAAAGGATGAAAAAACTACAATTTAAAATCATGGAATAAAATCTGCATTATACCCAGGTAAATGAAGTAGGTATGAAGACCATAGTAATTAACATTTTTTATTCAATTCACTGAAATGATACATGATAACATCTTGATCTCTACCTGGATTCTTAATTGATTTGTTTCAGTAATTATGGAATCTGCTATAAAATGAGGTGACCATGCCCTTCCAAGCTCATTACTTTTTTGTGCTTCCTGTATTCAGATCCTAAAGATGAGTGATCTATCTGAATATCATTCGACTCTCGACGAAACTCATCGTAGAAGATATTCATCTAAAATATCACTTTTGGGTATTGATCCTTATGTTGATTTTGAAGAGTGTTCTACCGAGCTCTTAATGTTTCCACATATCATGTATCCAGATATTGTCAATTCGCTAATTCACACTAAAAGTGCATATACACTCAGTGAAATAAAAGCTTACAAAGGTTTGGAGGCTTACAATTAGGCAGCTTGTGGATGGGTTCGGAAAATATTTGTCAAGCATTTTGAAAAACCCATTTTGGTTTTAGGGCAAGTAAGTCAGTTACTCTATTTTATCTATATTTGAATGAATATTTGTAAGAAAAGTGAAAATATCTTGAGAATGTCCTATCTACATTCATAAATATTCAAGAACTTTGTAATCTCATTTTCCTCGAAAAAAATAATCATCATTTTGAAATTCACCAGATCAATTATCAACAAGTTACACAAATATTCTAGTTGATATGTAACACTCCAATGTTTTTCAGGTTATGCATTCTCAAAGATTGAATGCAAAATTAATTACTCCAACTTACCCCAACTGATAAGGATGGCACAGTCGAAAGTGCTCATTGTAATTGCATTGCAGGCCTTGGTGAAGTATGTACACATGTTGCAGCTGTTTTGCTTTCGATTGGCAATGCAATGCGAAAGCAAGAAGATGTTACTAGAACAGGGGTGAAAGCTTATTGGATGCCACCTAAAAATGTTCCTGGAGAACCAGGACGAGTGAAAGATCTTGACTTTTCTAGACCGAAGAAAATGAAGGAAGACAAACCACTACTTCAGAGATGAAATATTTTTTTCAATGTAGCAAACTCAAACTACTTGTTATGGAAACTGTGATGTTTTTGGAAACAATAAATTAAATAAAAAATAAATAAACCATTAGAATCCATCAGTCAAAACATACCACCGTTGTCTCAATTGGAACATTTGTTGACTAAAAAACTTTTATTCCATGATTTTACATTATTGTTTTTACATCCTTTCACTAAACACTTAACAACCATTGTTACTTATGTTATAATTGGGAAAAACAACAGGAAATTTCCGAAAAACAAGGCATATCACAGGAATTAAATCAACTATCAAACAACCATAACCTCAAACCAAGTGAACATTGAGGTAGGTCGTGTTTGTTTTCATCAGACGTCAGATTAATCTCGCAATCTATAGAAGATAAAAAAAGTTGAGAAGCAGAAGAGGGTCTGAGTTGTCAACGTCACATGGTCTTGTTCTAACTATTCTGTTGTTCTGTGATCTGTGACTGCTGTGTCGAAAGTTGAAACTGTTGAAAGTTGTGGTTTGACTTGACAACTTCCAGATTCCTATCTTAAGAAATCTTGGAAATGTACTTTTATTACAAATGAAGATATCACTTCTTCATCTCAAATTTTGTTTTCTGATCAACTTTTCTTTGAATTTGGTTATCTCGTTCATTTTGTAGTTACTTAACTTATTTTTAGGTAATTTCAAATCGTTATGTTAGTTTTTTTATCTTGGAGATTTTTTTGCTGAATGAAAAACTACCTCTGCTTCTTTGCCAATACCTACCTGGATTACTGAAAATTCAAAGAAAAGTAAAATCCAGTACTAAATCCTCAACTTTTTCGAACTTAAATCCGGTACTATTTTTTATCGGGCAGGCACAGCACTGGTTTGGTAGTTGATCAACTTGTTGCTCGATGTTGTGTTAATGTGATTTCTAAAATAGACGCTTTATAGAAATGGGGAAGAAATTGGGAAGGAAACGATTGATTCCTGTTGAGGATTTTATAAAATTTCTCATTGACTGTGACATTGAATTTCAAAGTGAAATCATCAATTTGAAAGCTTCTGATGCAGTGATCAGTAGAGCTACACAATATTTTTTCAACAATGTAGACTACGAGAGTCGTCGTAATGTTATGAATTTGTTGAAAAGCAATATTGATCTCATTAAAGTGAATTTCATGGAAGACTGTCAAGCCAATCCTGAAAATGTTGATCGGGAGAAATTTCAGACCCTCGAAAATAAAATTCTTGTAGGCGCTCTGAACAAATTGGGAATGGATATGGATATTGTGAGAGAACAATCGTATTGCCCTAAAAATTCAATTTTTGCAAAGTTATGTGTAGAGCTTGGCAAAAAAAATTCGAGGAAAAATCGGAAATATATTAAACAACGATGTCAAATGATTGCAATCAATATTCCCCATAGGAGTAGCACTCCTCTGATGGAAGTGAATATTGCTGAGAAATCACCAGATGTATCTGTTATACTTCCTGATGAAAATGCTGAGACTTTGGCACCGATAGTAACTAATAGTAATATTATACTAGCATCCAGTGGGAGTGACAACGATATTGGAGCAGCTGTTTTTATGTTGAATAAATCGAATAACAAACTTATTGAACTTGAGACATTACCAATTGGAACGACGAATAGCTGGAAAGAGACTGATAAAACCTGCATGAAACGAAAATTTAACTTTAAGCAGTGTACTTTTTTCGAAGGGAAATTCTCATTCAATATAATGGAATGGAATGTGTGAATTATCATATTATCTGATAGCGAAAGAAGATTCAAATTTTCAGTTGGAAAAAATTCCCCGCGTTGAAGATATTATGATTTTTCCTTTTAACACAGGTAGACATTGGACTCTGATTATTGCTGACAGAAAAAATATGAAATTTCATTACATTGACCCAATTGGTACAAACTCAGAGCAACTACAAACATATTATAAGAAATTCATAACATTTGCACGAAATTATAATAAAAAATGTAATGATATGATATGTTCATTCACTAAGATAGCAACTAGAGGGTGGTCTATTGAAATAGTGGATCATGCCAAACAAAAAGATGATTACAACTGTGGAGTGTTTATAGCAAAATTTGCAAAATGTATTTTTACTGGCGAAAAAATTCCAAATGAATATTTTTGTGCCGATAGCTTCAGAAATGAGATTGCTTCAGATTTGATTAAATATTCCGATAACATGTCAGAGATTTGTCCTCTTTGTGGTCGTTCGACTTCAGTTGCAGACGAAACCATTGAATGTATATTTTGTGATAAATGTGATAGATGTATTCATCAAAATTGCATCAGTGCTTTCATGAATAAGCCTTTCATATTACCTATAGGACACTACGTGTGTATTATTTGTGAGGCTTCCTCATGCTATTATTTGTAGTTTTATAGAATATGAATTATTATCGCAGACTGTTAAAAAGTCCTTCAGCAAGATAATTTCAAAAATAATAGTTCGAAATCATGAATGAATATGCGATTTGTGAGATTTTCCACTGGTGTAGTAAAGTGTTGAAAAATAGCCTAGTTTCATGTTCAACACTAAGACCGAGGGTAACAAAAAATAGTATATTGTGCAAGTAGTGCAGAAAATAGGACACCTATTGCATACGAGGATAAACCACGAGCCATAAGTGAGTGGTTCATCATCTTGTCGCACAAGTATGAAATAACCAGTTTCCGCACGATTGCACTATACTTTTCCTACGACCGACGACCTGGAAAATAATATGCTTTGTGATTTAACTTGAAGAACCTTAATACATACCTACAAATAATATTTACAAAAAAAACTAGTTTTCAGATTAAGTGGGCCTTAATATTTTATTTCGCACTAGTGTAATCTGTTAAGGAACTATTTTATGTAATATTTCATTTTGCAATGGTGCGAAATGCGTAATTTTCTGTACTAGTTCAGAGTGCGAAATGATACTTATTCAAAGTGGTTCGTAGGAAAAGATAGTATTCATCATTTCAATGTGGACATTTCGTACATCTAGTTTGACAATACATAGTTTGATATATTCACCAGCGGAAAAGAAAGTAGCGAGAGGAAATTCGTTTTCAATCTCTTTTTGTTGGAAATACATTGGAAGTTCAACAAACAATCCTTATTTGTTACATTCGGAGAATAATTACTTTCTATGCTAATGTGTGTTTGCTAGATTCAGATGTCACAAGAAGTATCACTATATAATACCCCAATAATCAATATTATTACTATTTTTTTCGGATATTCAGTAGAATTCCAAACGGTTAGATTGGATTTAGACTAGTTTGTTTTACCAAAATACCAATATGGAATTATCATTTATTTCCCATGTTCAATCTGATTACCATTATAATCTAGTCTTTTCAGAAAATAATTTTTTTTTAGTTTTAGTTACTTATCTGTGATGCAGACGGCAATGTTTCTGTTGTAATAATGAATTAATATATTTTTATTTTTATATGATGACATGTTTTTTTTGCGGAGCTAAATCTTTCAAAATATCTGATTTAGTGGCAATCTGCAGAGAAATGAGGACCTTGAATCTCTATTAGTCACCTCTGAGTTTCAACCGTATTAATTCCAAATCTCCTTTATTAGAATTCAATAATACTATACTAATATATATATATATATATTGTTCTAAAATTGTTCTAAAATTGTTCGTTTCCGTTAACCAGCTGACGAACGTCAACCCTCAGAAGTCGAAACTTGTGCGAGCAATGGATCAACGAGGCCTTACCTTTTAACGTGCGATTACCCAGCACGGTGGCCCGGCGAGGATTCGAACCCCGGCCCTCCGATTGATAGGCAGATATGCTAACCACTACACTACCGAGATAAATATATATATATATATATATATATATATATATATATATATATATATAAAAGAATCCTTCAAATTCGGGTATGCAGTCAACAAGAGTATGGAAAATAAGGAACTCTTTTTCTATTCAAGCTTTCGAGTCACTTATTGGCTCTTCATCAGGAACTCTACAATGAACTAAAATTAAAAATTATTTGATTTGAAAGATATTTGGGCACGTGTGTACTTACGAAAGTGAGGTTATATATCCCTTTCACCCGCCGTAATTTATGAAATATCATGTCACAACGGACAACACTCTTGATAAAATATTAAACAGACCGGAAAAAATATTTTGACAACATGGCTCTTTTCTCAACCCATCCTCATTTTCTTACTAAAATATGAAACTGGCAGGGTCCATAATAAGAAAGTTGGGATTTATTGCCGGGGTGAAACCGGCCCTGGACGCCCGGAAAAATTATTTCGACAACGTGGCTCTCTTCCTCAACCCATCTTTATTGTCTTACTGAAATATGAAACTGACAGGGTCCATAATAAGAAAGTTGGGATTTATTGCCGGGGTGAAACCGGTCCTGGACGCCCGGAAAAATTATTTTGACAACGTGGCTCTCTTCCTCAACCCATCTTTATTGTCTTACTGAAATATGAAACTGGCAGGATCCCTAATAAGAAAGTTGGGATGTATTGCCAAGGTGAAACCGGCCCTGGACGCCCGGAAAAATTATTTCGACAACGTAGCTTTTTTTCTTAACCCTTCCTTATTGTCTCTCTAAAATATGAAACTGACAGGGTCCATAATAAGAAAGTTGGGATTTATTGCCGGGGTGAAACCGGTCCTGGACGCCCGGAAAAATTATTTTGACAACGTGGCTCTCTTCCTCAACCCATCTTTATTGTCTTACTGAAATATGAAACTGGCAGGATCCCTAATAAGAAAGTTGGGATGTATTGCCAAGGTGAAACCGGCCCTGGACGCCCGGAAAAATTATTTTGACAACGTAGCTTTTTTTCTTAACCCTTCCTTATTGTCTCTCTGAAATATGAAACTGGCAGGGTCCATAATAAGAAAGTTGGGATTTATTGCCGGGGTGAAACCGGCCCTGGACGCCTGGAAAAAATATTTCGACAACGTAGCTTTTTTTCTTAACCCTTCCTTATTTTCTTACTAAAATATGAAACTGACAGGGTCCATAATAAGAAAGTTGGGATTTATTGCCGGGGTGAAACCGGTCCTGGACGCCCGGAAAAATTATTTTGACAACGTGGCTCTCTTCCTCAACCCATCTTTATTGTCTTACTGAAATATGAAACTGGCAGGGTCCATAATAAGAAAGTTGGGATTTATTGCCGGGGTGAAACCGGCCCTGGACGCCCGGAAAAATTATTTTGACAACGTAGTTTTTTTGCTTAACCCTTCCTTATTGTCTTACTAAAATATGAAACTGACAGGGTCCATAATAAGAAAGTTGGGATTTATTGCCGGGGTGAAACCGGTCCTGGACGCCCGGAAAAATTATTTTGACAACGTGGCTCTCTTCCTCAACCCATCTTTATTGTCTTACTGAAATATGAAACTGGCAGGATCCCTAATAAGAAAGTTGGGATGTATTGCCAAGGTGAAACCGGCCCTGGACGCCCGGAAAAATTATTTCGACAACGTAGCTTTTTTGCTTAACCCTTCCTTATTGTCTTACTAAAATATGAAACTGACAGGGTCCATAATAAGAAAGTTGGGATTTATTGCCAAGGTGAAACCGGCCCTGGACGCCCGGAAAAATTATTTCGACAACGTAGCTTTTTTGCTTAACTCTTCCTTATTGTCTTACTAAAATATGAAACTGACAGGGTCCATAATAAGAAAGTTGGGATTTATTGCCGGGGTGAAACCGGTCCTGGACGCCCGGAAAAATTGTTTTGACCATGTGGTTTTTTCCTCAGTCCATTTTGATTGTCATGCTGAGATAATAAAGTGACAGAGTTCATATCAAGGAAGTTGTAAAATATTGCTCGAGCTATAAATACCGGTCCTGAAAACCGTGGGATATTATTAACAGCGCTAGAATCCCAGAAAAAGACTTTACTTGTTCTACTTACCACCCTTTGTCAAAAAAAAAAAAAAATATTGCTGAACTTTATTGCTAAAGTAACTAGGCTGATACGAATTAACATTCACTTTGAATTTCTGAAGTTTGTAAGCCTCAGGAAAAATATCTTTTGGCAAGGAGTTTCAAAACTCAGCTGTTCTATTGAAAAAAAGATCCCTGAGCAAGAGAGGTTCGACAAGTTTCCAAATTCACAACAAAGGGGTGGGAATTCTGTATTCGTCGAGTCATCTGCGTAGATATTGCCAAGGGGGAAACGATTGATAACAATTCGGAAGAGCATCGACAAGTCTCCGACCCTTCTACGATGTTCCAATGAAGTGAGCGAGTCTGTGAGCGAAGAATCACCAACAATACGAATTGCCTTTCTCTGAATAGAATCGAGAAGCCTCATTGAATCTTTTGGTGCCGAACTCCACAATGAACCCTTATGACAATCAAAACTGTTGTTTCTTGAAGATTAGCCTCTTCGTTACAGGCCATTTCAACTAGAGGTTGGCCACGCGAAAATCTGAAGTATTGTATAATTTCTTTTTCCAACTGATCTTTTAAAATGGCCATCCTTTTTTTATTTGTTTCCACTCAGATAGTGCCCAATTCATTTTGTAAACGTACCTGCTAGAAAACCCGTGTAATTTTTCTATTACTATTGGGTTATGTTTATATGTTCGTAGCTTTATGCAGAAGAAAAATAAGATCTTATATCGCAACACTTGAGATGAATTCATTCCTGGGAACTAGTTTTTCATTCTATAAGCTCTTCATAAAAAAAAATATTGTTGTATTCATAAGATGATTATGAAATACTTTCATATTTGTGCAATGCTTTACTTCTGCGCAAAGCAACAATCTCATGACTTTTCTTAGGGAACTCTAATGCAACTATCTATACAACTTCATTCACAACCAACTTTTGACGTCACCATTTCGAGTAATACAATGGCTATGCAATGCTATTATAATCTGTATAATAATGTTTCGAAATTATTTTATAGGAATTTCATAGTACGGTATGCAACTGTTATAAAATTTGTATACTCACACTTCACACTATTTCTTTGTCGTATGATATAAGTTGTAAGAACGTCTATACAACAGCATTATAGAAATTTCTCTATTTTATGATAACATTGTCGTATTGGGATGCATTGAAAAATAATTTTATACTTTCAAGTAGCGCTATACGATTGTTATGAAATAATTTCGTTCTTTTAAACATTGTTTGTAGGGGGTAATGTTCGGAAATACTGATCCGATCATGGAAATTATTTCACTAACAGAAAGCTAAACTATTCAGGAGTGATATACGATATCGTATGGATTGGATGCTAAAGTAACGGAAATAACGAGACCTGATCCTAGAGGATGATCTTTGTTGGATAATATTTTCACGAATATACCGGAGGACATCTCGCAAGCAACGGTAATTAAATCAATTATATCTGATCATTTTAGTCAAGTCTTTGATATTAAAATAAAACCTAGTAATTTTTCAAACCATACAACAACATATAAGAGATATTATTCCGATGAAAATATATCAAATTTTTATCAGTCTCTGTCTAATGAATCATGGGAGCCAGTTTACCTGAATGGTGACGTAAATGACAAATATAAATCATTTTATAATATTTTATTCCATCATTTTGATGTAGCTTTTCCTCTAACTCCTAAGGTTACTAGATCAAAAAATAGTGAAAACTCCTGGGTGAATCAAGAAATAAAATCTTACTCTCAGTACGTGAGGGACTGGTATAGATTATACACAGAGACAAAATGCAATGATATTCTTGCAAGATACAAAATGGAGAGATCGGCCTATAAGAGATTGTTATCTCACTTTAGAAACTCTTTAAATGACAATAACATAGCCAACTCAAGAAATAAATCAAAAACAATGTGGAATATCTTCAATCGTATAACTAATAGACAAAATAAAAATGTAAATATAACCCTAACCAGTGGCGGGTCTACTATAGAGGATCCCTCAGAAGTTGTTGACGTTTTTAAATCACACTTTGATTCGATCAGCCATATCCCCCATGAGTATCATAAACGCGAACTGATTAGGGACTCTCTCTTTTGGGAACCCACTTCAGCAAATGAGATCATCAGTGTCTTGTATGCATTACATCCTAAATACTCATGTGGTTTTGATCAAATTCCTATAGCTATTTTGAAAAAAGTCCCAGATTTTATTGGGAATGCTTTGGAGCACATAATTAATGAATGCTTTTTGACTGGCACTTTCCCCGATGATTTGAAGATTGCTAAAGTCATTCCAATCTACAAAAAGGGTTCTAAAACCGATGTGAAAAACTACAGGCCTGTGTCAATATTACCCGCACCATCCAAAATATTTGAAAAAATAATTTACAAGAGACTTGTTGCTTTCTGTGAAAGACATACAATATTTGCCAATGAACAATTCGGCTTCCGTAAAGGAATGTCTACTGAATTAGCCATCTACAATGCAGTAACAAATATATCAACTCATCTCGATAACAAAACTTTGTCCGCGGGAATATACTTCGATCTGTCAAAAGCCTTTGATATGGTTGACCACCACCTTCTGCTGGAAAAACTAGATGACTTTGGTGTCAGAGGTACACCATTAAACTTATTGAGGTCCTACCTCGAAAACAGATATCAAGCCGTTGCAATTATGCAAGAGGGTAGGTTATTCATATCAGAGAGGACAGAAATCAAGCGAGGCGTACCACAGGGATCAATCCTTGGCCCCCTTCTTTTTCTTCTATATGTCAACTCTCTACCATCTGCTCTCTCCAGTTCAAACTCACAAACTTTTCAATTTGCTGATGATACTTCTGTCATTATAAATAGCACTAATATGAAAGATCTTGCTCACTCAGCATCATGCGTGGCAAAGAAAATGGATGAGTGGTGTACTGATAACTGTCTTAATATGAATTCTGCCAAAACTGGACTTATAATGTTCAATCTGACCAAGAATATATTGGAATCTCCGTATGTAAGATTACAAGAAAAGTCAGTGCCAGTACTGCCATCTATAAAGTTTTTGGGAGTTTTTATTGACTCTAATATGAGTTGGGAACTACACGTGGACCGAGACACCTTGGCCAACAGACTCGCCTCGGTGTGTGGGGTAATCAGATATCTGAGAGAACAGGTATCAGAATATGGTTTGAAACTATATTATTATGGACATGTCCAGTCAATCATAGCATATGGAATACTTTTTTGGGGATCCAGTCCAAACGCAAATAAGGTATTCATGTTGCAAAAACGTATATTGAGATGTATTTTTGGTCTTGACTATAATACCTCCTGCAAGTCATATTTTGCGAACCATGAGTTATTAACAGTACCTTCTCTATACTTTTTATCTCTGGTTATTTTCGTGGAAAAGCACCAATACTTATTTTCTACGAATGCAGATGAATATTTCCAATGAAATGAGTATGTTAACTCGTAACCGGGATAATCTTAGGATTCCACATCACAAAACTGCTTTTTTTAAACGAAGTACTGAATATAGAGCGAGGAAAGCTTATAACCGGCTTCCATCTCATTTGAGAGATATTGGCAATGTCCATAAATTCAGAAGTTCAGTCATTGATTTTTTGAAGGAAAAAGTATTCTATAAGTTCGATTTTTGTGAATGATACTGTACTCTGTTTGTCTAGCAAAGTTATATACTCACCACTTGTCGACTCCGTGAGGTATTTATTTGTGTAATGTTTTACTTATTATGTTGCATGACCAGTGTATCCTATTCTTTTCTTTTGACGTTGTCTATGTCCATGATGATTTTATGACAATAAAGATATTATTATTATTATTATTATTATTATTTTATTATTGATGATTGAAAAATTCAGTGAAAATTAATGGTTTATGTAAATCAAGTCGGAGAAAAGCGGGCGAGATGTGATGCTTTACTGGCGTGCGCTGACTAAACGGTTTGGTTCGACTTCTATGCTGACGTAGTCACACAGGCAAAAGCATATTTGCGAAGGTGAAGTATGGTGGACTGGTATATTGCTAGGATGATATTTTCTTGTTGCTCGGGCGCGGATCAAGTATTTCATTCAGGGTAGTTTCTAGTACCTAATTATTATCGAACCAAAAAACTGAAGGCCAACCTGGCCAACCATATGTAAATCAGAACTGAAATATGCGTCATTGGCATATGGTGCCAAAAAATGGAACAACCAACTGCGCAAATCAAATTCCAGACAGTGCAAATACTCGCCTGTCTAGGAATCACAGCGGCTATCCAAACGTGCCCCACAGCAACTCTGCGGTGGTAAATGATGGCCGAGAAATCCCTCCAAGCAAGCCTCAGTTGGGCAGAAACGCAATGGTATATAGTACACTGATGGTTCAAAGATATTCAAAGGGGTGGTAATAACAGGACCATCCCCACCATCTTTCAGGCAGAAATGCATTCTGTACTTCAAAGTGCCTCACTAGACAACTCAATCAATCAACCTTTGTTGCTTTGAAACCATTCACGGTATAGCAAAGACGAGAGCAAAGAGTTTGACAATGATACAAAATAAGTGAACAAAAAAAATCCTTCAGTTATTTCAGTTCCACATAGTGAAAAGAAAAAACAAATACAATATCGGATTACCCATCAGAAAAATATCATAGAAAAAATTAATAAAATTATAAAGACAAACAATCTTACCAAAGTAGTTATTCATTGATTATGAATGCTCTCAGCACGCTATATATAAAACTCGAAATCTTTTTCGTCAAGTCAGATGTACCTAACTATCATCAATTATTGAAAAAAATGTGTGAAAAACATGACAATACAGGGATGTGTACCTTGTGCTGATGGAAAAGAAGGAGACATTTTGCGTGTTATTTTGCCGTAGAAACGTGTAGGTACCTACTAGAAAATGCCACTTATGCCGAAAATCGGGCCGTATCTCCGAAACTGATTGAGAGCACCGAAAATTTCATTTGGTATGGTTCAAGAGGCCAAAATACGTGAGTTCCACAAAACCATTTTTTTCCAGCTAAGTCCTCCAGATAAACAGAATTTTACCATTGGCGCGTTGTTCTGACGCACGTCTCTCTACATCTATCTACTTCTATCGGTTTTCTGGGAGCATCTCGTTGCACCCACATTTCGTAACACCCACAATGCGTTATACCCACATTTCGATACACCTACATTCCGTTATCCCCACATTTCGTAACACTCTCCGAACATAACCGAATGATGCGCTGTTGCCAAATTCATCCTTCTTTCAGGTTAGGTTGGTTAGGTTAAGTTAGATTGGGTTAACAGAAAATTGCAGAATATCCGGTAAATTTTGCAACAGTGCATCATTCAGGTATCTTCGGAGAGTGTGGGTGTTACGAAATGTGGGGATAACGGAATGTAGGTGTATCGAAATGTGGGTATTACGCATTGTGGGTGTTACGAAATGTGGGTGCAACGCAGCGCACCCGGTTTTCTAATAGGCAACCTGGAGCGGAACTCTGTAACCACAAAATCAAAGCCAAACGATTCGCTTAGACTGTGACCGCTTTTTATGTATTGAAATAAGTGAGGATTTGTGAACAACTTTTGTCACTAATAGCGGCAAATATATACAAAATGCCGTAATTCTTCACAATCAGAATTTATCTTCTGTAACGAAAATACCTTTGGAATCTCTATGATTGTGATATCGTTGAATAAATGAAATCTTTATTGGTAGGATACATCCTAATACCTATACAATACAATAATTATTTCTCTAATCTTGATATTAAAAATAAATAAAGACAAATGGCTAAGTATAATTAACTTTTAAGGTTATATGAAACGATTATAATAATAATGTGTAATAATAATAGTAATATAATAATAATAGTAATATATACAGACATACATGAGTGTACATTACACTTCCCTAGTAACAATTAATGAGGTAATTAAAAAATATAGTAACAATAGAAATAGACAATACTGATCAAATGACATATGACAGATAAAAATCATTTTCCAGCATAATATCGTTTTTGATGTCTCAAGAAAGCGATGTGCCTATCTCTTCCTAACATATGAAAACGACATGAAATGTGAATTTTTTTTTATTCCCACAGAAGTCGGTTCGGTTTTAATTGTTCCAAGCGTACATGAGAATAATTTTGTGATCAAAATCCAATAAAACTTGTCTGTTGTATCCAATTTCAAGAAATACAATCGTATTCATGAAGCTTTGATGAGATATAAAACAATTGTGATACAACATAAAACATGAACATCCACATTCAAGAGGCCGACTTTGCTTTCCCCTCTTACTTTATGACACTTTAATGCAGTCACATTCTAAGCGAATCGATATCGCCTCGCTTCAATTTTGAGCTTACAGAGTCCACTGAACTATATACATAAGTGGAATGCCAATGCGCTAGGATGCGCGAAAACATTTTACGTCCAACGTGCATCAAATGTTTGTTAATGGAGCGCAGACGCACTAGAGATCATCTGGAAAATGTAGGTCGTTGATAGATTAGTATTCAGAATATTACGTACGTCTGAGCTAGATGAGAGGGCTTAATTCTTACAGGTACGGCCACAGAACACCCTATCTACACAGAAGCGCAACTTAAAGGCGGTCCCTTTGATCTTTTGGGTCAATTTTTCGTAACCTTGATTTAAAGCTTGGCTTGTATAATGTCATTTCTTGGCGGTAAATTCAAACTGTCGATTGATATACAGTTCAAGTGATACACCTTTGTAAACTTTCTAGACTGAGCATTTCTGCTTCTGAACTGAAATTGGGGCACTTTTAATTCCATTTGAAGATACGACCCTAGGAAGGTCTTAATTATTCAGAACTTACATTTCCCCGATCAAATTCGTCTAAATGCTTCGTTGATCAGCAATCTACATTCCCTTATTCTCAACAAATATAAACGGAGAATTTGGATAATTACCAAAATAATTTCAGTGAATAGGCTTACTGTTTTTGCACCTTTAAAAAAAAGTAGATGGAAAAGTGGTGTAGGCAGCTATTTGATGTTCAGATAGTTTTAGAGTAATCAACTGAATTTTGCAGGAACGAACGTTTAAAACTACTCTGATCTTGCTTTCATCCGATATTAATGAAATTTATCAGTAGTAATAACCCAAGGGCATTGATAATTGTTCGAAAATGTTATAACACCCTAACAACACAAATGTGAGGTTGACAATATACAAGCCAAGCTTTCGATTCGGTCGGAACGCTTCAGTTGCGCTTCTGTGTAGATAGGGTGTTCTGTGGTACGGCTAAGATGCCTAGGGTACGGCCGTTCATATTTTCGGACGTCGGATTGTGATTAGTGGATAGTGATCGATTTAAGTTATCAGTTCGTGTAGTTATCGTTATTTGAAAGTGATTTAAATTAAACCAGGACATTTAATTGCCTGCAATATGAGGATGTGCATGGTTCTTTTCTGCAAGAGTCGAGATATTACGGAGGGTGTATCCTTTTTCTAGTGAGTATTCAACATATATTCGGTTGTAGAATGATTCTAGAGATATATAGTAATATATTTTCATTTTGTAGTTTAACTAAGAAAAGGTATACTGCTTGGATGGCGGCCTTAGGAAGAGATGTAAACATCGAACAATTGAGTGCCAGAAATGTAGTTTGCAGCAAACATTTCACTGATGATGATTTTCTTCATGTAAAAGGAAAAAAACGGCTCAAGCCCAATGCAATTCCATCTCGAAAGCCTTTGACCTCGCAGACCATTTTGATACCGTAAGCAACTCGTTCAATAATGAAAACTAGTTGAGTTATGAAATACAGAATGAATGAAAGTAAACTGAATATTTGTTTCAGACACCACCACCAAAAATCGAATATAATTATGCCTACCACATCATCTGGTTCTAATCAAATTTCGTCAGTTGAATATAAAGAAAATATCCCTGAAGATGTTGACAATTCATCAGATACTTCTGGGGTCAGCAGGTAATCACTTGTTTTATTTTAGGAAATTATTTTTGATGAAATGAAATTAGTTGATTATGGAAGTTATTCAGAATGACTTGTTATGTTACAGGGAATCATCCAAATCGAAGAAATCATCAAGCAGTACAATCACTTGTGATTCATTTACTGTGCCCACAGACACGTTCTTGAAAAGGAAATTGGAGACTACGTCTTCCAGTGATAGTGAGGGATTCAAAGGACCTGCCAAGAAGATAAGGAGGGATGTCAAAATGTTTCATAATTATAGGTAAAGTATGACCAAAACATTGATTCTCACCCAGTTTGAATAATCTTTAAATTGATATTTCAGTACATCTATTCCTAAAGTTACCAAATCCCTGCAAGAACTAAGAACTGCAAAATATAGCCTTCAGAAAAAGATGAAAATAAAAAAGGAGCAAATAAAAAGATTGAAGAGAAAAGTTACCAGTCTTAAGGACATTCTCATGCATCTGAAAAAGAAATCAATGATATCTGATGATGCTATGGAAGTGTGCAAGAAATCTTTTTCAGGGGTTCCTTCATTACTCATGACAAGATTCATACAAAATTCCAAAAGAAGTAAGAAAGGCAAAAAGCAGGGAAGAGACACATTTCATGAAGAGTTGAGAAGCTTTGCCCTGACACTTCAGTTTTACTCCAGTAAAGCTTACAATTATGTGCGTAAGACATTCAATTTAGCTCTGCCAGCACCCAGCACTATCAGGTCTTGGTTGAGCAATGTGAACTGTGAACCTGGATATTCAGAATGTTCATTTATATCACTACGGAATATTGTAGCAGATGATAAAAGGCAAAATAAGGACACTATTTGTTCCTTGATTCTGGATGAGATGGCCATAAAAAAACAGGTTGATTTTATTGGAAAAAAATCATGGGGATATGAAGATATTGGAACAGGGGTACAAGACGATGACCTGAAATGTGCCACTGAAGCTCTTGTATTATTGGTGGTATCAGTTAATTCAAACTGGAAGCTTCCTATTGCTTATTTTTTAATAAATTCTCTAACTGGAGAGGAAAAAGCAAATATAGTGAAACAAGCTCTGATGAAATTGGAAGAGACAGGGGTAAAAATAACATCACTCACCTGTGATGGACCTAGTGCTCACTTCACAATGGCCACAAAATTAGGAGCAAATGTGACAAATATCCATAAATTGAAAACATTTTTCCCCCATCCTGTTGATAAAAGAAATGTTTATATCATATTTGATGCATGTCATATGATAAAACTCCTACGAAATAATTGGTGTGCCTGTGAAGTATTTGTAGACAGCAAAGGTAGAGAAGTGGACTATGGACTTATCAGAAAACTTCATAATATTCAAGAGAGTGAATTATGCACAATGGGCACCAAACTAGGAAGGAGACATGTAGAGTGGCAACAACAGAAAATGAAAGTGAGTTCAATCAATTGTAAGTATCTTATTGTAAATAAAAATTATGTGTTTTCAGGTTAATTTAGCAGCACAAACAATTAGCAATAGCATTGCAGATGCTTTGGAGTTTCTGATGAATGACATAAGGCATCCTGATTTTCAGCACGCTGCAGGAACAATAGAATTCATCAGAGTTTTTGATAGAGCCTTCGACATCTGTAATTCCAGAAATCCTTGGGCCAGAGGGAGTAAAGCACCTCTTCGAGAGGCAAATGCTGAATATTGGATGTTTCTTTTAAATGAAGCCATTGAATATACAAAAACCTTGAAAACTAAGGATGGAAGATACCTTTACTCGACAAAGAGGAAAACCCCGTTCAAGGGTTTCTGTATAACAATTACTTCTCTTATGGGATTATTTGAAGAATATGTGAAAAAGAAGAATTCCCCCTTACAGTATTTGTTGACATATAAGTTCAGCCAAGATCACATCGAATTATTCTTCTGTTGTGTGAGGTAATATGAAAACTTCATTTTTTATTTATTTTGAAGAGAACTCAATACCAAAACATTCTTATCAATTTTTCTTCATAGTTTTCTGGGTTTCTAAACTACCACAATCTGTAAAAAAAAGTATTAATATTGGAATCTATACAACAATTTCTCCTATAATTTAAATACATATATATATATATTAGTTCATGTAAATTTTTTGAGAGTCAATTTTAAGTTATAGAAGAAGTTGCTGACTAATTTTTATTCTGTCCAGAAGGTGTTTTTTAATTGACACAACTTGTCGTGGTAGATAAAAGTCTGCACTTCTATTTTTTCAGATTTTGGGAGGAGAAACCCAGAAAACTACTAAGAAAAGATTTATTTTTAGAGTATTCTAAACAATTTTCATAATTTTCAGGTCCAAGAATGGATGGAATAACAATCCAACTGCCTATGAATTTCACTCAACATATAAAAGGTTGGCTTTGAGACATGATATAAAAGCTGTAAATGGAAATTGTATTTCAGATGAAACATCTATTTTGACAACGACATCTGGCAACATAAAGAAAATTGGAGCAGAAATAACAACGGACGAAATTTCTATTATCAAAAAATATAGCTTAGATGTTTCTGATATGACTGTAATAATTGACGACAGCATTGAATATGTCTTTGAAAATTTGCCTACTCTTAGTATGTTGAGTGAAAATGTTGTTACATATATATCTGGTTTTGTAGCAAAAAAAATCAAGGTTGTTATCAAATGTCCTGAATGTTTAACAGAGGTAGAGCATTTCCAAAACTCAAGTGTAGACGGTGAGCACTTCATGCTGCTAAATCGCAAAAACCGAGGAGGTCTGATTAAACCATCTCCAGATCTAGTGAAAATTTGTCTATTTTCCGAAAAAAAATTGCGATTTCTCTTGCAAAGAATGACAACCAGTTGCCAAAAGAATCCAATTTCTTCGATATTTTCATAAATAAAATCTGCTCCGAATTATATGAACAGATATTGTTTATAAATCTGGATAATCATACCTTTGACAATCCTGTATTGAATAGCCATAAGTTAAGATTGATAAAAACAGCTGTCCAAATTTATGTTAAAATCAGGTTCCATTTTATTGGTAAAAAGCAAAATGAAAAGTTAAAAGGTACAATTCTTAGAAAAAAATTGAGTAGGATGGTAATATTCTCTCACCAATAAGCAGCAGTAATGTGTATTTTACATTAAGAATTCATCAGCATCTCTGTATCTTATTTTACCCTTATTTTGATTTTTATAATTCGTATATTATTTGTTCATTGATTTCCAGCGTCATTATTGATAGAAAATGAGTGATTAATTTATTTTTCTTGAGAAAGCGGATTTTATAGCAAAACAAGTGTTGCGGTTTTGTAGACCTATTTGTAGTGAGAATTGTACAAACTAGTATTGAATATGGATTTTCAAGTATCGGCCAGTTCAATTCAATGTTAACATAATCATCAATAATATCATACTTTTTTACATGTATCTGGAAGAATATTGTAAGATTTTTTTGTATACTATCTAATTTCTTTCATTTTTTTGAATTTGATGTTCTGATTAAGTTTTGTATATGCTGTTGCGTTAAGTTGTCGGACGTTTTGAAATATCCCATATTTCCTGTTTTATAAAGTAAATAAATATGTTTTTTCTTGATTCTCATTTCTGGTATATTTTTGTTAGCTACCTGAAAGTATAGTGTATTCTAGGCACATATTTCTTTACACTTCCCTATATAATTTGACATTTTCCAAAGTTTCGTAAAATCAGAA
Organism: Zygogramma bicolorata; assembly: GCA_032362365.1. Classification (NCBI taxonomy): domain Eukaryota; kingdom Metazoa; phylum Arthropoda; class Insecta; order Coleoptera; family Chrysomelidae; genus Zygogramma; species Zygogramma bicolorata. The sequence continues at coordinate 659,114 of JAVJAQ010003765.1, read as the reverse complement.
GAGGTATGCAGAGAGTATTACAAAATTATCTGTTAGTACAAAAAATACATGCCCCATTTTATCAAATAAGTTTTTTTTTTTTTTTTTTTTTCAAAGATATTTATTTCAGACCTCAAATCAGTTACAGTAACTGGCACCGAGGCCTTATAGATGAATATTCAACAGATAACAGAAAATAAATAATTCAAATGATAACAGTTATAAGTCATCCTCATATTTTCAGTCTCTGCTTCTCAGAAAGTTTTTGAGATTATGGTACACTGCAGTTTCTTTTCCAACAAATACAGTTTCTGGTATTTTATTATATGTTTGTACACTTCGATAAATAGGAGAGTCTTGTGATTTTTTTGTTCTAGAAAAGTTCTTTCTTAGTTCATTTGTTCTTAGGTTATAATTGTGAAAGTCTTTATTTTGTTTGAGTGTAACGTTAGTCTTTATTGAATTATTTTTTATTTTGTAGATAAGTTTAGCCTGTTCAAACATTTTCAGAGAGTCAATCTTCATGAATGGATAGTCTTTATAAAGCGTTTCACTAGGAGTGTTATAGTTGAGACAGAAGATTGTTTTAATTGATTTATTTTGTAGTCTTTGAATTTTATTTAAATCACTTATATTCGCATTACCATAACAGGGCAATAAGTATCTAATGTGGGGTTCAATATAACTATTATACAACATATATTTAGAGTTTTTATTTAACAAATAGTTGCACCTTTTTATTGCACCTAACATTGGCGCCACTTTTCCAATAATATAATTGATATGCGAAGACCAGGTAACATTTTCAGTTATTATTAAACCTAGATATTTATATTGCTGGACTTTTTTTAGCACAGTGTTGTTCAATTTGATTATGGGATTTATGTCTTTTTTGCCATTTTGTCTCAAAACCATGTATACAGTTTTTTCAATATTAATACTTAATTTATTAAAGCACAGCCAATCAAAATACTTTTTCAAATCATTGTTTACTATTTCTTCAAGCTCGTCTTTGCTCACTCCAGTAAAAACCAACACAGTATCATCACAGAATTTAAAATATTTTGCTTTCAAACCAGCATATTTTAAGCTTTGTACATAAAGCAGATATTGCAAAGGTCCCAAGACCGAACCCTGGGCTATTCCAACGTTAACTGTTTCAATTTCACTAATTTTACCATTGATCTCAGTGAATTGTTTTCTACCTGTTGAATAAGTTTTTAATAAGTTGTGACACTTTCCACAGAATCCCATTTTTTGTAGTTTCTGAATGAGTAGTGGAATATCCACTGTGTCAAAGGCCTTCTGTAGATCAATGAACACTGCAACAACATATTTATTTTTGTCCAATTCTGATGTTATGTATTCTAGAAGATCCACTGTGGCTCCTAGGGTACTGCTTTTTTTCTGAAATCCATACTGGCTCTGGTCAAACTTGAAGCTTGTATCAATAAATTTTGTGAGTCTCTTTTTAACTACTTTTTCCAGTATTTTACTAAAAGTACTTAGTAGTGATATTGGTCGGTAATTGTTGACTTCATCATGTGGACCCTTTTTGTGAATAGGTATAATTTTTGCAGTTTTCAACTCTTCTGGATACAATCCTGTATCTAATACATTATTTATTAGTTTCAATAGTATTGGACCAATTTTGTCAAAGTTTGTCATGATATCTTGTTCAGCACAGTGATTTTTTAGTTCAGATATTATTTGTTTAATTTCAGTTAAGGTAGTTGGCTCCATTTCTATGCTTTCTATTTGTTCTTCCTCTTGAAATGCAATAGTAGGTTTTTGTTTTATTTTCTGAGCTAATGTTGATCCAATACTTGAAAAATGTTTATTCATTTGTACTGCTATATCTATATCCTCAGTATATATCTTTCCATTTTGATCAGTTATCTTATTTATACTGTTTTTTTTCTTTTTGCTTCTGTTACAAAGTTCATTAATTACAGACCACGTTTTCCTGTAATATTATGGGCATACTTTTTCTTGTATTTTAATGAAATTTGGTAGGTGGAAGTTTTGTAAGTCGCCTTTTGTGGTTTTTTATTAAGAAATACTCGAATTCAATATCAAATCGTATTTCAGAGGGAAGCAATTTTCGATCTCATCTTTATAGGATGGTTCATAAACTATTAAAAATAACTTCCAACTAAATATACTTGCCCAACTTCTTAATCACGTTGCTTAAAAATGATTACCTAATATTAAATAACTTTGTAGATATAACTCTAATTTTTTTCAGAGTTAGTTCTTTTCGTTTGCCTCAGATACTGTGCGCTTGCAATTCTTGGAAAAAATCGAGATCATAAATCGCGAAATCTTCATGACAAATAGAAGTGTTATAATGTAGGCAACTGCGAGTACACGACTTCAAACATCTAGTTGCATATTCTGCAAATTCAGTTATCGTAAAATGACTGGAAAGCTGAGTATCTTTCATCAATCATATGATTATAGGACTACGCCATGAATAATGCCCATTGAAACTACGGCTTCAGCTTACCTCAAACAAAGTGAAATTGAAGCATACAGATTTTTCCGAAAAATAATCTATTTCTCAATTACATTGAGCCTGATCTGTATTGTGTTTACATGTCACTTATTAATTTCTGACGAATGCTCACTGCGCATGAGCAGAAACGACCCTGCGCGGAGTTCAATTACGCGTAAAAATTTTCATATGCATTAGCATTCCAGTTATGTATATAGTATATAGTTCAGTGACAGAGTCCCGCTCACATAACTCATATGAGTTCTGTGGTCCCGCTCCTGGGAGGATTTTTTGTGCAGGCGCCGGAGTCATAGACACAGCTGAAAAAAACTGTCAGTAATCAACATTATGACAAATGGCATTAAGAACAGTTGTCAAATTTGAAAAACCTTTCCTATGAATCCTATGGTATTTCCATAAATGATCATTATCCACTATCGGCACTGTCGGAAATCTGCGCTGTCTTCTTAACGAAAACCAATTGATTCTGGTTCAGTTCAGTATTATTATAATATAATCAGTTTCGATACAATGCTTCTATGAAACACAGTCAGCAGTACAAAGAAGAACGACGGTAGGATCAATATATTTGAATACGACCCGTAGAGAAAAGAAAAAATGGAGGCTCTCATCCCCGTAATCAACAAACTGCAGGACGTATTCAACACTGTTGGATCTGATGCCATCCATTTACCACAAATCATAGTACTAGGATCTCAGGTGAGCTGAAAAATGTGACCCAAATGGAACTGATGACATAACCTAATTAATTTTTTTAGAGCTCTGGTAAAAGTTCAGTTATCGAGAGTTTGGTAGGAAAATCATTTTTACCAAGAGGTACGGGAATTGTTACCAGAAGACCACTTGTTTTACAACTGGTATATTGTCCAAAAGAGGACAAGGATCATCGAAATGCCCATGATGGTAAGTTTCCACTGAAAGCCATTACTGTGTTATATTTTGATTAATCTGACAACAGTTTCGAGTAATGGCGAGTATGGAGTCAATTATAAGGAGTACAGTAGTAAACCACATAATTTCAGAAGATTGTTCACTAGTTTGCTAGCCACAATTTCAAAACTTCAACCCATAATTTCAATTTTGTTAGCACTCTGAAGGACATTACTTGCTATAACAGTTGTTTTTGTTTACGAGATAAAGCAGAATATCATGAAAATAAATATTGTCAACCGATTTTTTTGTTCTTATTTGATTCGCTTATCAGGGAAAATCAATTAAGTACAAATAGACCAGATGAAAAATATTAAATGGTTTTTTACCTTGTTTTCAAAATGTTCACATTTTTGCTACTGAATTCAAGCCACAAAGTCTTATCGCAAAGTCTGCTTATCGAAAGTCAACCTAGAAGTTGTCCTGAAAACTGGTGAAGGTGACTCTAAGAGTCAGAATGATGGTAAGTTCATGTGGCCTCAAGTGGGAACTTTGCTTAGTGTTGTACTCTCAGCTGAAATACTTCTAGAATTACACTAATATTTATGTAGTAGAAGTTAGCATTCACTATGAAACAGAGTGGTTTAAGTGTCTCATTATATAGAAGATATTGTTTGTCTAAGTATTTTTTTAACACTATAAGTATGTACTATTTGTACTCCTAACCCAAGTGTTACGTTTTTTGTATGCTGTCCCAAAGTGAATAAAATGAAAGTGTATTTTGCCATAATTTTTCTCATCTCGGTATTATAAACACTGAGAAAGACCTTACTAGAATTCATTTTTCTTATAGAGACTTTGTAGGGACACTTTTCATATTAGAATATTTTTCGATGTGGTAAATTAATTCGAGAAAATGGCTTTGAGTTTTCCAGACTGACTAGAGGATTCACAGTGGAATGGAAAAACTGAGTTTGTCTAATCATTAAATAGATTCAACCTTTTGAATCTGAATTCTTCAAAATTTTTCGAACAGTTCCACCTAGGGAATGTAATCCCAGACTAGGGTCATAAATCGGGATTTCAGGATCAAAATTTTTCAATCCCGGGATCCATTTTTCATTAAAAAAACTGTTGAAACACCCTATAAATAAGTAGTTTCGATCAAAACATGAATAAAATAAAATAACAATCCATATGATATGATTTTATGGCAAATTGGCAATATATCGATTTTAAAAAATATATTTAGGTTGACATATGCGACTACGCACTATATAATAACTTCTCTTCTGACTGACATATGATCTGTTTTTTGTTATGGGGTAGTTCAGTTTATAATTTTATATTGTAAGATCTCATTAATATTCTCATAGGAATATTTCTTGGAGAGACAATATACTTATTTTAGATCCCGAAAATCCCAGGATTGACTTTTCACAATCGCGGCCATTTTTTCTTCCGAGATCCCGGGATTACATTCCCTAGTTCCACCTCTTTCATTTCTACACTGTAGATGCCTTGAAAAACTCAGACACTCCATTTTTCATGCTTATTCCATCACAAAGAATGTCTCAATCTCAGATGAAAGTTATAAAAAGTGTACATTGGAAAAATGAACACTCCAATATTTTGAATACACCCATATGAATATATCTGGTTTTTGTTGACATTTATATTTTATTATAATAATATTCTTGAACAGGAACTGTTGAAGTTGATGACTGGGGAGTATTTTTACATGCCAAAGATAAAGTATTCAGAGACTTTGAGAAAATTCGGACTGAAATTGAAGAAGAGACTGCAAGAATGGCAGGTAGCAATAAAGGAATTTGTCCAGAGCCCATAAATCTGAAGATCTATTCAACCAAAGTTGTGAATTTGACTTTGGTTGATTTGCCTGGTATAACTAAGGTAATTACTCTACAACTTATAGATGCCATCAAAGTATAAATGAAAATGACTCAAAATTGATTTTTAATTTATTATTTTCAAGTAACTTGCCCTTATGACTCTGCAATCTGAAAAAACAAATCATGATTTCGTCTTATTTCTGGGAATTCATCTTCAGTTGTGCATTTTTCTTCATCAGACAATATTGGAATCAAAGAGACTCAAATCTGGTGCACATTTCTCAATTCAACAATATTTAAAAATAATTTTGTTCGATACTCTACAGATCAGATTGTTGAAATTTCAGGTTCCTGTAGGAGACCAACCTCCAGATATAGAGCAACAAATTAGAGAATTGGTATTGAAGTACATCGCAAATCCAAATTCAATAATCCTAGCTGTTGTAACTGCTAACACTGATATGGCTACTTCGGAAAGTTTGGCCATTGCAAAAGACGTTGACCCAGATGGTCGGAGAACTTTAGCTGTAGTTACTAAACTGGATTTGATGGATGCTGGTTAGTAGTCATCAAAAGTAAAAAAAAATCGAATTGTACCTACTTTTTTACATTTTTCAGGCACTGACGCTATTGACATACTGTGCGGTAGAGTGATACCTGTCAAATTGGGTATAATAGGAGTGGTGAACAGATCCCAACAGGATATTATGAACAACAAAACCATCAAGGATTCATTGAGAGACGAAGCCGCGTTTTTGCAAAGCAAATACCCCACACTTGCAGGGAGGAATGGAACCCCTTACTTAGCCAAAACTCTGAACAGGCTCTTGATGCATCACATTAGAGACTGCTTACCAGATCTCAAGGTGAGTGCTCTGATCCACTACTTTGTTAAAAAAATTTTAATATAACAACAAACAGAACTTTTCATCCCTTTTTTATTTATAGACACGTGTCAACCTGATGATGTCTCAGTACCAATCATTGCTGAGTTCATATGGCGAAGACATATCTGATAAAAGCAAAACTTTGCTGCAAATAATAACGAAGTTTGCTTCAGCATATTGCTCAACCATAGAGGGTACTTCTAGGAACATCGAGACTACAGAGTTATGTGGGGGTGCTAGAATATGTTATATTTTCCATGAAACTTTTGGGAGAACCTTGGACTCCATACATCCCCTATCTGGATTGCAGAAAATGGATATTCTCACTGCTATAAGGTAATTGAAAGTTCACTTTTATTTTAGCATGTTAAAAATTTTGTGGATCTATTTTAGAAATGCAAATGGTCCTCGCCCGGCTCTATTTGTACCTGAAGTGTCCTTTGAATTGCTAGTCAAACGACAAATTAGAAGACTGGAAGAGCCATCTTTGAGATGTGTAGAGTTGATTCATGAAGAAATGCAACGAATCATACAGGTAAGAGCTATGGAAAATGTTTTAATTGATTTTCAAATATGATTCCAGTGATGATAATGGGTGAAGTGAATAAAAGTGAGCATGAGTTTAAACTATAGATCCGTCCTTGTCATATTTCAACAACCTGTATAAGTTTGTCCCAAAAAATTTGAGTGCGAGCATTTGCTTCAACTTTATTCACTCTACCCTATGAGTGCTTGCTTATTATATCATTTACTGGAAGTGGTATATGTAATAGTGACGAATGTTATTTTTTGAACATTCGCAAATGTGAATATTCAGTTTTTGTTCAAATTCAGCGCAAATTCTCTGGTCTCGTTTAAAAGTTAACCCAATGATAAAGTGAAGACTGATAATGTGATTACGAGATTAAGTTACTTTTTCATGCATTAAAAAACATGAGAAATAAATGGGTTTTGAATTTATCAACCTACTTTTATCTTCAAATTGTTTCTTCTCTGATATTCGTATTTCCAAAATATTCCCAGAAATTTTGCAAATGTGAATATGCAAAAGGAATTTGTAAATGTTTTTAGATTTTTTAATAGATTTTGTCATTTTTTTCTGTAACAGATGTATATTGTGATTATGACATTTTCTTGTTGATATACCCAAAATGATTTTTATGTGTTAACGCTTCGCTCTGAAATATACATATGTTAGTTGAAAGAAAAAATTTGAAGCACTTCGGTTGAAAAATGAATTATTTTCAGTTTTTTCAGTGTCGTTCTGTGTGGATGTCATTTTCTAATGCATGTTTTCATTCTACCTATATTATTTGACACTATTTCTTTCTCAAAGCTCTGGTAAAATAAAGAAACTTTGACCAAAAATGGAAAAGAGCTGGTCAATACTTGATGAAAATAATTTATTCTGAATCGCAAGAAGTTTCCAAAGTAGTGCGCCATCAAGAGGATATATCTCAGTCCACTAAAATCGTTAAAACAATGTATCGAATTTGATTTTTCATGTCACTACTAGCATATTTTTTGGTAAAATTCATGGTCAACTCCTAAGATGAAAGTCAATTGGTTGTCTTCATAGAACCACAATTTGAAGTTTCAATTTCATTTGAAAAATATAATATAATCAAATAATATACAGGGTGTAGCTGAATACGTGTAAAACATTTAAGGAGGTGATTCCTCATCAAAAAAAAGATAGCATCTTTCATACAAAGAAACTTCATTGGAGCATCCCTTGTTAAGATACAGTCCCTTAAAGGGGTACATGAAATTTGTATAGCAATTTTTTTCACAAGCACTGAAAAAGTTACAATATTGAAATCAATCTGACGTTTTGTACTACCAAAAAGACACTTAGCCAGTAATTTATTTGGTTTACCCCATGGTTGTAAGGGGTGGGAAACGCAACCCCTAAAATTTATTTCCAATGTAACTTTTTTCTTATTTGTTTACCATTTAAAAATTCATTTCCAATAGCCTGTTTCATTCTAAACAAAAAATGGCTCTTGGGTTTTTTGCCCAAAATAAACCAGTTCGCAGCAAAAAATTATATTAGGAACAACTACAGAGATATATCGTCATAAATGCAAAAATACGAAACTAATCTATCTAGTAAGTCGCTATTAGCGATAGTGATAATTAAATTGGTATGACGCTGTCACTTTGTGAATTTTCGAAATTGAATTAATACTAATTGTGTGTTGTTGTTCTGTTCTTAATTTGTTACTTTAAATTTTATGTACCCCCTTTAAGGGGCTGTGTCTTAACAAGGGATGCTCCAATGAAGTTTCTTTATATGAAAGATCCTATCTTTTTTTCGATGAGGAATAACCTCCTTAAATGTTTTACACTTATTCAGTTACATCCTGTAGAGTTAATGAAATGAACATAAATCTGCTGTGATGTCAATGGATTCAGAATATTTGCATTTTTCACTTGTCTTTGATTTTCAAATCCTCATTCTATAAAGAAATGCATTCGACTTTCGTATTCGTGGTTGACCATGAATTTTACAACAAAAATACAGAGTGATGACGTGATTCATCAAATTCGAAAGAGGATAAGTCAAGATTAATCCTTTTACTAATATTTTCCAAGGGATTTTATCGGTTTGACCTCAAAGGCGTCGACACAGCTCTTCATTATTAGCCAATAAGTGATCCGAGAATCCTTTGACATTTTCGCGAGCGGTGAGGGCATTATTCCGCCACTGATTTCTATGAAGAAAACCATTATTCTTTCGTAGTTATCAGGCTGGTAGAGCTGTGGCTGATTAAACAAAAATTTATTCAAGTGACTTTGTACATGGTGTATAATGGAAGATGAGATATCAGAAACAGAATGTCTCAGATTTTGCGAAGAAAAAGTAGCATAATCTGGTTGTATTTCACACAATGAAGAAATAAAACTAAAACAATAGTGTAAAAAGTGAATTTACTAAAATATTACAAACATAAATATGACTGCTAGCAGTGTACTACACGGTTCAACGACATGCTTACTGTGCAAAATCAACCAAAGAATTCATAAAATAAAACTGTTATTATATTCAAGATTCGAGGAAGTAATTTTTGGCTGTTGTATCTAAAACAACTACTTCCTCGTATCTACTAATTTATTTTTTAGCATTGCGGTAACGAGGTTCAACAAGAGATGATGCGGTTCCCGAAACTGTACGAAAAAATCGTCGACGTAGTGACTCAACTTCTGAGACGCAGGTTACCCACCACCAACGTCATGGTGGAGAACCTCGTAGCCATAGAATTGGCGTACATAAACACGAAACATCCTGACTTTTATAAAGAAATCGCGATGGTTCCGACGATGATCAAGTCTGGAGACGGTTCTAGACCCAGCCGACCGAAGAGCATGTACGGAAAATATCAGCCTGATGTACAAGAGTTGGTGAGTAAGGTATCGTATCGTTTGTTTATTTTTTTTTTGCTATTGTGATCAAAATGAGTTTATGCAGTCTGAAAGCATTTTTTCAAGTCAACTGAATGGTGCATTAATATTAGGACAGAGTTCATGTCAAATATTAATGAAAAATACTTACATAACACACTTTGGGAATCAATATCATTTCTGTCGATTTTTATTTCATTATATTTGGTTCCTGACGATTTGTTAGGATGTTGTTTCAGATATGATTTCCCTATTGCCAAAGAAAAGAGCTTCTTATATTGAAGAGCAGGTTAGTGCCTACTGAAATACCACTTCATTAAATTATACTTCGGTGTTCAGTTCTCGATATCACTATATTTCACGTGTAGTCCGCTGCTGAGGACGCCTCTGCCACCTTATTTACAGCAAGCCGCAAGCCCCCTCCGCTCCCTACCGGTCTCGCTACCTGCCGCCGGTCCCTCACTTCTTCATTCGTTGTTTTGGTGCCGAAGCTATCGTGTCGTGCAGCAAGCTAACCACACTGTTTACGTAAGTAAATAACTAATAAATACCTTTGCAGCATTTAAAATTTTAGGATGGGAAAAACAAAGAAAAGAAGTAGAAGTCCTTCTCATGATAGAAAAATATCTAAAAGAGAATTACTTGAGAGATTACTAAGACTAGAACAAGCTAATCGTAGTTCAGGGTCGAGATCGGTTTCTAGGCACCGCCATAAAAGACACAGGGACTTCTCCCCGTCATATCCCGATAGCTCACGCTCGAGATCTCGGGAAAAACACTGTGAAGGCCGATATCGGAGGAATACGGATTCGCTCGACCATGACAACAGCGGCTATACGCCGCAACGAAGGCATTCAGTTGCTGAGACAGAAGGACGCGAGGACCGATCACCGCGTGGATCGGACTCGCCCAGATTCAGTGAAGGCCGAGATTTGAATAATCCGGATTCACTTTTGGCAGGCCAACAGAACGATAATGACGGCCAAATTCCGTGTAATTTGGAGTCCATCGATGTTCAAGGCCTTGAACAAGGAGATGAAAAATCGCCTATGTTGGAAATTCATAATGATATCGATCTACCAGAGGAAGTTTTACAAATCTTGGGGGATGATCCGCAAAAACCCAAAACAGCTGCCCCGTGCTTGCATAAAGAAATTTATAACAGGTGGTCACATACAATATATAATGGCTTAGAGAAAGATGAAAAAAACCAACTACTCGAAAAATATAAAGCATCAATCAACTGTAAGGCATTAATTGCACCCGCAGTCAATCCTGAGCTGAAAGCCATTATGAACACTCCCCATTGCTCCAGAGATAATACTCATTTTCATTACCAAGAGCAGCTTGGTAGTGGTCTTCTAGCCATGGGAGTGGCAATAAGTACCATTTTTGATGAAGAAGAAAACATCCCCACTGCAACACAACAAAAATTGTTGAAAAACTTGGTAGAATCAAGTCGCATACTGTGTGGTCTTTTCAACAATATTTCTCAGGTGAGACGTTCTCTTGTTACTCCCCTAATGAGTAAACCTGTCATGGAAATGGCTACGAAAGTTCCACCAGAAGAATATCTATTTGCAACCGATCTGAATGAAAAAATTAAAGTTGCTAAGCAGATTGAAAAAATGGGTAAAGAGTTGCGTCCAACATACTATCATACGAATAGCACTTCATTGAAGAGAGGGGGGGAGGAGGCCAGAGTCGACCCCTTTATCCAAGAAACACTCAGCAATACAAAAAGCCTGGGAGTTCATCTTTCGAGAGCAATCCGTTAAACAGACGACGCCCGACTCACTATCCGAGGGGTGTGAGGTCAAAAAAGGGCTTGCCCTCGAGAGAAGAGAGAAGGTACAAGGACCACAGATAGAAGTAAGTAATAGGCTAGCTGGAAGACTTTCTGCATTTCATAACGAATGGAGAGAAATAACAACCAACCCTATTATTCTGTCGTGGATAAAAGGCTATAAAATAGCTTTATGGAAAAAACCTGTACAAAAAACACTACCTAAACATATATGCTTGTCTCCAAAAGAACAATTGTCTATGTGCAAAATCATAGGAGAATTGGCAGGCATAGGTGCAATCGTCAGATGCACTCCTTGTCCCGACGAATTCATCTCGAACATCTTTCTTGTTGATAAACCAAACGGTAAAAAACGCTTCATACTGAATCTAAAGCATCTAAATGAATTTGTTATTTCGCCGCACTTTAAGATGGAAGATCATAGAGTAGTATCACATATGATACAAAAATCACAATATTTAGCACATATTGACTTGAAGGACGCTTATTTCCTAATACCAATAGAAAAAGAATCCAGAAAATATCTTCGATTTATTTACAACTCGGAGAGATTTGAATTCACATGTTTACCGTTTGGATTATCATCAGCACCATTTTGTTATACAAAATTGATGAAGCCAATCATTTGTCAGCTAAGAATGCAGGGTATATTATCCGTAAATTACCTGGATGATTTTTTGATACTAGCCGATTCTTACGAAGAATGTAAGCAGAATACAGCTCACACTATAAACCTCCTAGAATCTCTAGGGTTTATAATAAACCTTAGTAAAAGCCAAATCAACCCTTCAACAAGGATTCGATTTTTAGGTTTCATTTATGATAGCGAAAATCTTACTGTAGAACTGCCGTTAGAGAAAAAACAATACATACTGAAATGGACAGAATATTTTTTGAATAAAAACAGTTGCAGAATCAGAGTTTTTGCAAAATACATTGGCATACTTATATCCGCCTGCCCGGCAGTGAAATACGGGTGGCTATATACGAAATATTTCGAAAGAGTCAAATGTTCAGCCCTCGATGATAACAATCAAAATTACAACGCTCGCATTACCCTTCCCAAAAATATTTCGGATGACTTGTCTTGGTGGAGACAAAATATATTATCGGCTCAAAACCAGTTGAGAATTGAAAGTTACAAAGTAACCATATACACCGATGCCTCCACAACAGGTTGGGGAGCCTGTTGTGATGAGGATAAAACACATGGGTTCTGGTCAGCTTCTGATCAAACCGAACACATAAATTACTTGGAACTCAAAGCAATTTTTCATGGCTTGAGGTGCTTCTCATCACAACTCAAAAACGAAAATATACTGATAAAATGCGACAACACCACTGCAATATCATACGTTAATAGAATGGGTAGTATAAAATACCCCTCTCTATATGAGTTGTCCGAAGTGATATGGCAGTGGTGCGAAAAGAATAACAACTGGATTTTTGCATCCTACATCACATCAAAAGACAATTGGCAAGCTGACAGAGAGTCTAGGGTTCTTGAGGAAGAAACAGAATGGTCTCTTTCTACCAGCTGTTTCGAGAAAATTACAGAGTATCTTGGCCATCCTGAGGTGGATCTTTTTGCAACGAACATTAATACTAAATGTACTAAATATTACTCTTGGGTCAAGGATCCAGGTTCAGATGGCGTTGACGCTTTTACATATTCATGGAGTGAAATATATTTTTATGCATTCCCTCCTTTTATATTAATTTTAAGGGTCCTAGAAAAAATTATAGAAGATAGAGCGGAAGGAATAATAGTAGTTCCTTATTGGCCCACACAAGTTTGGTACCCACTCCTCAAAAAACTCGCCGTATCCGAATACATTAAATTCGGTCCATCTCCTAATCTATTGACTTCCCCTTTCAGAATGCGACACCCATTGCACAGATCGCTTATCCTGGTGGCGGTCAAATTATCAGGCAGGCTTTTGTAAGAAAAGGAGTTCCGGAAGATTCAATCGAGACCATGGTGGCATCCATAGCCGAGACAACACTGAAGCAGTACAATGTCACGTATAAACTGGTGGGAATTTTGTACACGGAACAATAAATCCCTATTCGAGGCCAAGTCAACAGAAGTCATTGCCTTTCTGAATGACTTACTCAAGGAAAAATCACATAAGTATGGATCATTCAACTCTCACAGATCAGCACTGTCTCTCATACTTCCGGAAAACCTAGGAAACGACCCACTCCTGAAAAGATTTTTGAAGGGAGTTTTTCGACTTAAGCCTCCTAAACCAAAATACGATTCAACCTGGAATCCTCAAATTTTATTAGATTATATCGTCCAAATGCCAGACTCATTAAACCAGAAAATGCTATCGATGAAACTCGTCACTTTGTTGGCACTTATCACAGGAGAAAGGCTACAAACAATATCCCTGATTCGGCTCTCAAACATCACTGAAGATGCAAAAAAAATACAAATTTGTATTTCTGACCCAGTAAAGACAACTGCTCTAAACAAAAATCAACCATGTTTGCATATACCCTTTTTCCAAGAATCACCAAAATTATGTGTAGTGTCAACCCTAAAAGAATACATCACCTCCACGCAAAAAGTGAGAAAACCAGAGCAGGATATGTTGTTTTTGATTACAAAAGCACCATACTCAACAGCAAACAAGCAAACTCTGAGCAGATGGGTGAAGGACTTCATGAAAATGGCTGGCATTGATACATCAAAATTCCAACCGCACTCAACGCGCCATTGCGCCTCTTCAACAGCATATCGACAGGGCGTGTCAATCGAACAAATCTACAGAACAGCTGGCTGGTCAGAGAGTTTATCGGTGTTCGCCAGATTCTACAACAGACCACTCTCGAAGAAATCAGACTTTGCAAAATCCATCCTCGGTATGGCATAACTATTTTCAGAATTTATTTATTTTTTTTCCTCAAAAAATAATTGTTCAGTGGTTAAATTTGACGGAATACAGCAATAATTTACATATTTTCATTAAAATGAAATGTATGACTTCTGAGTTGATGATTGCATGGAGAAATACCTAGTTGCGTAAATGTTTCTTTAAACAACTACACGTGAAATATAGTGATATCGAGAACTGAACACCGAAGTATAATTGTACGATCAAAAGAACTTACCTGAAGTTCGATCGTAATTATACGAGGTGTTCAGTTCGAAGATATCACCTCCCTCCCTTCCCATTATTTATACCCAATACATTTACGCAACATAGTGCTACTATAAACAGAATGAAGAAGTGAGGGACCGGCGGCAGGTAGCGAGACCGGTAGGGAGCGGAGGGGGCTTGCGGCTTGCTGTAAATAAGGTGGCAGAGGCGTCCTCAGCAGCGGACTACACGTGAAATATAGTGATATCTTCGAACTGAACACCTCGTATAATTACGATCGAACTTCAGGTAAGTTCTTTTGATCGTACAAGTAGAACTCACACTCTCCAATATCAAAGAAGTAACTCCCTGGAAAAGATTCTACTCCAATAATTATCCTGGTATCCAAATTTACAGATAATTCAGGCTTATGTATAATTGCAGTATTGTACGGCTCTTCATTCAGGTGCAATATTCTGTCTTCATCTGTGATAATATGAAGTAAAAAAATAGCTCAGCTTCATTGGTAGCTGCAGTCAAAACAAAAACATTGAACATACGATTCGGTAGTTCTTCAATTTCTCAATCTATAACAAAAATAATGATAAATTTTATTCAAAATTCATAAAAAAAACATATATATCAATTTCTAAAAAAGAAAAACGGTTCAATTATTATACTCGCGAAGATAAAAACTTGTTGCGAGAAAATCAGAGGATAAGAATTACATATAATATGTGTATGAATTTGTAGATTTCAACAAAATGATAATAATTTCAATGATCCCTAGAAAAATACATGTTTAAACAGGGGGTTTTAAAAAACGACAAAAAAATACATATATCCAGTAGGTATATGAACAAATTAAGAAACAAATGAAATAAAGTACTGTCAGTTGCATATACATATAGAAATAAAAGAATTGATGGGTATAAAATAGTTTGAATGAATCAATTGAATCAGGAATTATCCATACAGTTGTAAAAATAATTTTGTGAATAATTAGTCTATTATTAATTTTGAATTTCGCAACAAGGTTGATATTTATGTGTTTGGGTAGATTGTTATAAATCTTTATTTCAGTGAAGTACAACGACTTTGTTCCAAAATTACTTTTTATTTGTATGGTTTTCAAGTTATTCAGCTGTCTGGTTAGATGGTTATGTCTATCAGAACTTATGATGTAGGAAAGATTTGAATATTTATGTTTACTCTTAGTTGAATGGATGAAAACACAAATTCTTGCCTTGAACATACAATCTATGTTTAATGGATTTGGGGGTTTGTATACTTCATTTGTTGTCTCCAGAAATGGTGATTTATAAATACATTTAAGGGTTTTATTTTGTAACGATTTTTTGAAGTCTTGAAAAAAGAGGCAGATTAGCTTCTGAGAAGTCGCCAATGGCAAGTATATGCATTTTATCAATGCATTCATCAGAACATTTTTACCTCCTCAACAACATTCAAACAATATTCATATTAAGAACTCGAAACAAAAAACAACGGTGGTTGCTTTTAGAAAAAATCTGAGGTTCTTTATCCAGCAGCGTAAAAAATGTGTTTGGGGTCTGATTTGGGGGGTCGATATTCAGCAGATAATATAATATTCAGTTTCTTTAGATTCACGGCAATATATGATGTATCTTTCAATAAGTTTGATTGTATTGAATTCAATTCCATTGTTCAAAAAGATAGCTACTCCACCACGTTTTTCTCTGCTTGCATACACAAACTCGAAATTTTCAAATTCTAGTGAATTTCTTTTTTTTTTTTTTCACAGTTTTCGAAATGATTATAATATCTGCACTAATCTCTTTTACAATATTAAACTAAGAACTAATACGCTATGTGTTGAAAATACATGAACAGATTGAACCCATTTTTTTTAAGGCCAAGGGCTACCTAGGCATTTTTTTCTAAGGGAACTGAGCTCAGTGAAATGAACATTTTCATGAAGGAAAAGCAAAACATGGTGGCGCACCACATTCGCCTCCGTATTGATACGGTATTGAAGAGAGTTGGGGGAAAACTTTCAGCACAGTCATATGTGAGTCCATGGGGAGCATATTCCAAAATTACTTCGAAATATACGGGGTAATAATAATAATAGTTCATCAATCCCAAGAAACATTAATGTTTATACAGGGAATAAAAGCAGATAACAAATTGTTATATACAAACTCTATAAAACTATAAGGAACAAATGTCAGTTTAACAAAAACAAAGAAAAACAAAAAAAAATCAGTTGAATCAGATAAAGTACTTATCTTTTATTGATGTATAGTATTTTTTATGTCTCTTGAATTTTTCGATATGAGTACATTTTTTTAGATATTCGAGCAGACTGTTATAAATTTTGATTTCGGTGAAGTATAACGATTTTTTTCCAATATAGCTCTGGAATTGTAAAGTTTTCAAATGAAGCTGTTGTCTCGTGAGATGATTATGGCTAACAGAAATCATGACATAAAAGAGATTGGAATGTTTTTTTCGATTTTGATAATGAGTCAATGTCTAGAAGATTTCTGGGTTTATATAGTTTGCTAGTTGATTCTGGGAAACGCAATTTGTTAATACATTTTATTGCCTTGTTTTGTAAAGATTTCAATGGTTTCATTGCTGATATTGATGAAATACCCCAAACAGATATTAAATATTGTAGATTCGAATAAATCAAGCGGAAGTAAATACTTTTCAAATATTTCAATGAAAGAAAAATTCTTAATCTATACAATATACCAATATAATTGGTAATATTTTTTTTCTATGGTTCAGAATATAACTAGTCCAAGACAGGGTTGGATCAATGATTAATCCCAGAAATTTAATATTTTTTGTAATTTCTGTTTTTGGACTGTTGAAAATGAGTGGTTGAATCAGATTAGGTAATGTTCTCTTAGATATATACATAATAATAATAATAATAATAGGTCTTTATTTCCCAATAATAGGTGAAATAACAAAGGAGAGAAACAAAAAAAAATGAAAAGAATAACATTCGGAAAAAGCCGAAGATCAGCTGGATGTGCCTCGCGACACAGCCTCCCATAAAAGGGATTAAGGGATTCAGAGTATATTTATGAAAATTTAGCCATAGTGTAATAATACTTGCTTTAATGATCAGTTTCCATTTTATTTCTGATCTCATTTATATTTTTTCCACATAATTTGACAATATTTTATGCATAACTTTTTCCAAAACTTTTGATAATATTGGAAGCAATGAAATCGGTCTAAAATTGATCATCAAATATCTTTTCCCGTTTTTGAAAATGGGCAATTTGGCAGTCTTTTGGATTTATCCAGATTCAGAAGATAAATTTGTAAAATAACTGAGGATGGGTGCTGAATCTGATTTAACTGATTTGATCACTTGAACAGTTATTTCGTCGAATCCTGGAGATTTTTTGTTGTCCAAATCAGCGAATGACCTCTTCGATTTCTTGAATCGTTCTAAAAACATTGACTGGAGACTTGAAATTTCTGGAACTCTTGAGGTTGTATTTGGAGTTTTTCTCCACAGACTGAAGCCTAGATTTACAAAATATTTATTCAATTTTTCACAAAAAATTGTTACATCCTCTATCTTGTGACCGTCTATACTCAGATAATTTATCAAAGTTTCTTGTGGGAATTATTATACAGCAAGTGACCCAAAAAAAATGTACGAATCAGAGTTATATTTTTTCTTGGAAGACCCTTAGTCTTAGCTAAGTACGCTCAGCTCGAAGGTTGAAGTTGATTGCCACATAAAAGTTTTACTTCAATGTGGTGAAAATTGCCTGGAAGTTTTCATCAACTCACTTCTGAAAGTTAAATGGCCTGGCCTATTTCGATCCGGAATTAGATTTCCTCGTGAAACTATATTAGGGTTCCCAATACCTATTTCTTACGCAAAAGGCGTTTGTAATTATTTTTTCGTAAAAATGAAACATCCTGTACTATAATCAAAAGCAAAAAAGAATTCTTGAACTCATTGGAATTTAAAAATGTTGAACAGAGAAAGAATTACTGTAATAAATGCTCAAAGTGGTGTCTCGATGCATAAGAGAACTTTCTTCAAATGAGTGCTGAACTCTGGATAACATATTTTTGCGGTATGGAACGAAACGCTCTGCTTATTCGTACTTTCATATCCTGAGGTGTTGTTGGCGGTTTATTTTGAACAATACTTTTGATGTTTCCCCATAAAAAATAGTCGGGACTTGTTCTTGTTAGGTCTGGAAACCTGGCTGGCCAGTTCTGTGGACCTCCTATTCCCATACGGTTATTATCGACCTAACTCGTTTCTAACACGTCTATCAAATCGTGCAGGAGCACCATCTAGATGCATCCACATCCGTTGACGAATATCAGGAGGTATGATCTTCAACAGTATAGGCAGATTGTCCCCAATAAATCCGAGAAACATGTCGCCGAAGTGACCATCATAAAAGTAGGAACCTACTGCTCGCGTTCCAATTATTCCAAAAATTTTATTGTTTTCGTCATTGTAGTAGTGAAATTTATATCTCAACTAATTCGTTGTTATGAAGAGTTGCCTAGTCGCAAAAAAGCACATAATCACAAAAATATTGTCATTACCAAACTTCTCTAAAATTCATAAACAAAAAATCAGTCGTCTTCTTCAAAGAGCTGTTGATGTAATTGAATGTGATACAGGTGAAATTTGAGTTGTTCAATCATTCTTCAGAAGATCTGTCTGCATAATCTAGTTGCTTCGCTAATTTTTCGCTGACTTGTGTGAGGGTCCTCAACCATAGATAACACCACTAAATATTCATTTTCCTCATTTCCAGAAACCAGTTTTTGTCGTTGTTGCTTATTATTAGACAAACTTCTCAGAAAAGCTTTACCAACTTTCCTAATGAACGGTTACCAAAATCATATCACTTCGTTCTTCCTGGATGTAAGTTCCCGTTTAATGATCTTTCAAAAGAAAACTGATATGATAATAGAAGCGTTCATGCAACACATTAACGCATTTCAATTACATTAATCGCACTAAAAAGTTGTGAACTTTAAAATTATAATTACATTATTTTCTTAGTCAAAAAAGTAAATTCGTATGCGCAGTACGACGTCTTGGAATTTGGAAGTGTGAAATTGTATTTATGTCAAAATTTATATGTTCAGGTTAAAGGTTTTGTTGTTTATTGAAAACAGCCGTAGACAATAAGCCAATTCCAATACGTTCCAGTACGCTTTCATTGACCCCATAATATTCTGGGAAATTATTTTTCCTCAATAATTGAGAAAAAATGTAAACTTGTGCTTTTAGCGAACCTACGTCTGAAGGTTTCGAAAATGCTTTTTGGGCTATTAATTACCATACAGGATGTTTTTTAAGATAACAAAATTATTCATTTGCCAAATAGTATAGTATTCAACGAGCGTATAATGGTAGTAGTAGTAAAATATATAAAAACGCCTTTTGCAAAAAGCAGAAGAGATCTAAGGAACACTAATATCAAACGGAATCTAATACTGCGTCAATATAAGCCACTGAATACGGGGTGTTCCATTTAACTTTGAGAGGTTATTTAATAAACTGTCAGAACTTTGACAAAATGTTTTTCTTAACTCTGTATAATATTGAAGTAAAACTTTTATGTGTTAGTTAACATTGAAACTGTTTGTATTTTTGAATTTCCCAAAATTTCTCAGAAACGGGCAGTTTTGGGTATAGGTAATATAACATTGAGTTGCCTTTATTTGTTCTATAGTATCTAAAAAGAAAAGAAATATTGGGTGTTCTATAAAAGAAGATATATTTTTGATATATACCTCATTTGGGCCACCCTGTATATTTCAAAGTAAAGTTGGAATATGCTCTTCATCGACCCACATGTGACTGTGCTATAAGCTTTTCTCCAACTCTCTTCATTTCTCGTAGAAATACCGATGCGAATGTGGTGGGCCACCCTGTATAACCTGTCATGAGCGCGCATTCCAGTTTTTTATGAAGGTTTTAATCGGTTGTTTGCTTTATCATTCACGTATCCAATATGTTTGTTGCTCTAAATATCCTCTATGCTCCCAACTTCAAAAGTGAACCATATTTCTTACTCCAAAGCAAGTAATGGGAACAGTTTTTGATAAAGATTTATTTTCAAACTGATCACCGTTGGGCGCCAAAATCATTATGCGACTAATGCTAGGGCCGAAGATATTTATGTTGATGGAGAAAGGTTCAAATGAAAAAAAGACATTTTCTTCCTATATAATAAGTAACCTTAATACCTTATGTATTTATGTATGATTATAAACAAGCTGTAACAAATTTCAGGAATGGTAGTTTGGGCTATTCATATGCAATGTTCCGAAAAAGGAACGCATTTGCTAACATAAAACATGTAGTTCCTGTGAAATCAACGGTGGCAGTAGGTCTCTACAACTTGGAAAAATTCAACAATTAAAATTGTTCAATTAACTCTTTTCGCTCCATAATCCTATTATTAAATTGGTTCCCTTTTATTTCACTATCCTTAAATAAGGCTGTAAGTGTTAATTTTGAGTTGATTAGGCCAAATTGAACATATTCTTCAATGTGTGTTCACGTGATAAACAAAAAATTTGTTGAAGCTTTTCATTAACATTTTTTTTGCATCATGTTTTTTTTTCATTTGTAGATTCCTCGAAATGAGCCAGGTCCTTTAGAACAACCTCAAGATCAGGCTGATTTCTTTAACTATCTTTTCCGAATCTTGCCTGCAGCTAGCTATAATGATTTCATGAGCGCTGTTCAGGTATTTTTCACTGATACGTTATGTGTGGGCTAGAAAAGTGCACGTCAAATCATCACAAGACTAACATTACTTTAATTTGTGTCAGCCATAACAAATTCTATGTTTTAAAATTTTGGGCTCCTTTCATCATCTGCTTTTGTGAATACAATAGTAATGAACGGGAACTAACAAGTTTGAATCGGTGAATAATCAAAGAGTGTCAAGGAGATTTGTTCCCTTAAGGTCTCCACTGTTTGGGTGTCCTGTAAAAGATCAATGGGAAAATTATAATTTAGAATAAAGAAAATAATTGTGAAATGTAAACCGGAGCTCAACAGTTTCTTTACCAACTGGTGAATAGATTCCTCAATTTCCGTCCAATAATCATATTGATTTGAATAATTCACCCTTTATGGAACATGTTCTTCCCAAATTTTTTGAGCTCAGTATTTCGTAATAATTTGAAAATTCGACTGGGTTCAATTCATGTAAATCAAACATATATTCTTGCCTGACGAACCTAGTTTGTATCGAAATTAATGTATAACATTGTGTAAATCTTATGCAAAACTATAATGGTATATTTGCAGAATTTCGCTTTTTGTACATACATCAAAAACTTGTATCTACATTTCACCTAATATTCAACTCATCAATTTTTTTTTTCTAATTCTAGACTCGAGCTACTCATAATCCCCAAGTCAAAACGGAAAACTCTTGGACACCTAATATTCCACTCTCTCATAACGGAGTTGAAAATGAACTGAATCATGTGAATTCTTCACCCGAACTCAAAAATGAGGCCGATTTGAGGTCCGTCCTGAGCCCTCAGAAGCCAGTTAATTTGCTCCCGGAAGTCCCCATAAACAGCAGCAGAAAATTGTCTGAGAATGAAGAGCACGATTGTGAGATAATAGGTGAGAACTATTCACAGAGCAATAATACTATGTTTAAAACTGCTTATTGTACAGCTTGTCAATTTTTTCATCTTGGCACGAAAATGGTGACGTAGTGCGACGTACGAGACAAGCAGACACTTGAAATCTAATGTCAGTTTAGTGCGCAACCGGATGTGGAACCAATTACCTTTACCAAGTTGAATCGGATAGGCTGTACATATGAATTATGGCCTTAGAAACTTCGAAAGACTCCAAGATTTTTTTTGTGTGAATTGACGTCTTTTTTACAACTGTAGAGTCTGGCAACTATGATTATGTCTTTACACGCAATTTACAGTATAATGTGTAAAATGACAAACTTCAGTTGTTGCTAAATGTTTATTGTTATCACAAGAGTGTGGGTGTTTTTTTTTGAGTATTTGAATCTAAATCGGTAATCAATATCAGGACTTAAGAGGTTATTTACCCGTTACACACATTATTTGGGCGTTGAAATGAGAGGGAAAAAACTTGTGAATTTAATTTTCATTCCCAACTTAAAGCTAAGCAGATTTTTTTTTACTTTCATAACTTTCCAAAGCTATATAATCATTAATTATTTTTGATGAAACAATAATAAAAAACACACCCTCACAGTTTTTCACCACTAATATTATGATCAACAGTCGCATCACAGCTTTTTTGGCATGAATGCACAAATGTAAATGCATGTTTGCCAGAATGTAAAAATGACTTCAGTTACATATAATGAATTCCATAATTTCATTTGGAGACCTTCCAATAATGAAAGTATAATACTGTAGATCACAAAATTTTACTGAATATACTTCATAAAAGAGGAATAAGAGGAACCACTAACCAGTTGGTTTCGAAATTGTCTTTATAATAGAAAACAGTTTGTTTGGATTGGAGACAAAAATAGTTCACTAGAAACAGTAATATATATATATATATATATATATATATATATATATATATATATATATATATATATATATATATATATATATAAATAAATATATAAAATATATATATAAATAAATTCCCTGTCTAATTTAAAGTTGAATGGTAAAATCAAAATGATATCGAAATGTGTTACCTTTATTATGTCTGAAATCAATTTATTATTCTTTAGTATATTCCAAAATTCAGTACTTGGTTTCGATTTGCGGGGCAGATCCAAAAAATGTAATGAAACCATTGAAAACATTACAGAATAATATTATAAAGTATATATACAAACAAAGAACAAAGAACCTACAGCTAATTTATACAAAGAAAACTTTTAGACATTCCTTCATTATACACGTTTAAAATTTATTCACCTGGTCAAAAATAAATTCAAGCATTCAAATTTGATGTTCAAAATGAATAGTGATCAACACAATCACTCAACAAGGTTTTCAGAAAATTTGGCATTGATGAAAATTAAAACAAATATAGGACAGCAATCTGTTTACCACAACGGAAAAAACTATACAATGATCTACCGAATTCATTGAAGAAATATGGAAAATTTCGTTTCAAAAATAATTTTTAAAAACATTTGATATCATAATTTTTATTCTTTTTATTGCCATTTGAAGATCTGATTCAAAAACTCATTTTTTGTATTCTATTCTACTTTTATTGTATGGCATCAGTTTAATTTTCCCTACAATAAGCATGTATATGTTTCTTGGGAAATAAATCGTTATTATTATTATTTTGAAAAAAAATTAGAAGTTCCTCGAATTCTGATGATTCTAATGACATATTTCGAAATTTATGAAAAGTCCCGGTTAGTAGAAGAATAAAAAAAAAACTCATTTATTTGTTTTCAGAGCGTCTGATCAAATCGTATTTCTATATTGTGAAAAAGTCCATTCAGGACACGGTTCCGAAGGCTGTGATGCATTTTCTAGTTAATTACGTGAAAGACAACCTACAATCAGAGTTAGTGACGCACCTCTACAAAGCCGACAACGCCGATCAGCTGCTGGACGAATCTGAACACATTGCTCAGAGACGTAGAGAGGCGGCCGATATGTTGAAGGTAAAACAAAATTTTAAATATTCGTCGACAGATTTGATATACATTTTTTTACTGAAGGGGTCGATTACATTTTATTCAGTAGTTCTGAAAGAAAAGAGTTATTGAATGTTTTATGAGAATTATAGCCCGACCAAGGTTGATATTCAGTCTACTTCACAAGTTCCATTTTATCGAAAATCTGACCACTGAGACTGGAAAAATTATGATTGATACCGCATGAAAAAAATTGTCATAAAAAGTTTGAAAAGGGGGCTGGCGAAAATTATAAACAACAGACTAAAAAAACCGTTTAGATTTTTGCAAATATCTTAACTGCTCCAGATATATGAAGTTTGAAAAAGATCCCAAAAGAGTAGAGAGTCTCTTGACAAAGTTCCACTTCCCAGAACTGTATTGACAATATTAATAAATTTAGCTTCGAAGTTAGAGTTGGGCATGAAAATCGACAAATTAGAAAAATTCATAAAAGCATTCAATACGTTAATCTCGCTTAGAGAGAGCGAGGCATATGTGGAGCCACCTACCGGAGTAGGTGTGACTCCAGAACGACTAGACAAGTTTTAACTCCGGCGACGATTGATTAACCTTACCTAAACCGGAAACTGCGTTCGCAAAAAGATGAATAGCATTTCCGGAGAATCTCCGGAAACTATTTTCCGAGTCCATATATCTTTGGTACAAACAACGAAAAGGATTATCACCTGAGCGGTGTAAACAACAAATAGCCAAATCAATGAATGCTTCGCTGTTTCCCAATTTGAAATCAATTCTAGGTGTCGACCAACGGGCCGCTGTTTGGATCTTTGGAGTTCATCAGCAATGGGCAGACCAGCATTGATCCATGACAAATGAGGAAAATTCATAAAAGCATACACCGGTGGGTGTCTCCACATATGCCCTGCACACTCTAAGGGAGAGTAATGTATTGAATGCATTTATGAATTTTCCTAGTTTGTCATCGATCGATGGTGGTCTGCCCAACGTTACTGAGGTCAAAAGACCAAAACAGCTGTCCGTTGGTCGCACCTAGGATTGATTTCAAATTGGGAAACTGCTGAGATGCTTAGGAAACCCTGGTGTTGTCTACTTATACCTGTGAAAGTTTGGGATGAAAGTGGCAAAATATGGATTGCTTGATTTTTTGTGGAGAATTGAACTTTAGGGTTACATACGATACGTACAGGTGAGAAGACATTGCAAAATGAAGGATGAAGGGTTGCCATAACATACCTGAAAAACCAGTAAAAAAACGTTTCATGTTCAAAAGCAACGAAATCAATAAATAAAATGAACACGATAAAAACATCGATACACATTGAAGACAAAATGTCGAAATGACATGACAATTGATTTGACAATTGCCATCAAATTTGAAAAATGGAAACATAACATTACCTACGGAAAAAATAGGGGAAACCTCCAAAAGCGTCGATTGTTTTTTTCGCCACAAAAATCTAAATAAAATCTAATCAGTGGAATTATCAGGGTTTCTAGGCATCTTAGAAGCAGCGAAGCATTCAATAATTTTTGTTGATTGCAGCACTCAGGTGAATAATCACTTTCATTCATGCAAAAATCTTTCTGTGAACGCAGTTTCCGTTTGAGTACGGTTAATCAATCGTCGCCGGAGTTGAAACTTGTCTAACCGTTCTGGAGAGTCACACCTACACCGATAGGTGGCACTACATATGCCTCGCACTCTCTAAGAGAGAATAACATATTGAATGCTTTTATGAATTTTCAACGATCGATAATGTTCATTGGTTGACATCTAAAATTGTTTTCCAATTGGGAAACAGCGAATAAGTTTGCTACTTGTGTACACCACTCAGGTCAATAATTATTTTCTCTCTCTCAATCTATGAAAAAACCTATATCGAGAACAGGAAGCAAAATAATTTGTGAAATATCAAATATGCTAGTCAACATTTTATAAAATTACCTGCATTTTACATTTTCTTCAAATTCACCTTTTTTATGTGTTAAAAGTTATTGGTTGTAAAATGTAAATAAATATATCTTGGGATGAATGAATCTATTTATAAATGATGCAAAATTCTCTGGAGATACTCTCCAACATCTGTATGAATGATACAAATCATAGTAGGTATGTCGCCACGCCCCCGCACAATATGTAATTTTAAACCATAACAAGAGTTGAACGAGTATATTTTACGGTCGTTTTTATTTTATTTTTCAGGCCCTCCAAAGAGCGGCACACATAATAAGCGAAATCCGAGAAACGCACATGTGGTAATCAGCGCTGATAGTGATCGACGAAAATAGTAATATGTTGAAGTGTCATGTGACTAGTCATGATTTGTACGTTGACTATAACTTTCTTTTGTAATTCTAAGCTAAATCACACCTCATTGTCACCATCATCGTTGGAATTCATCGGTTCGGACAAGTTGTTTTTGGTACAGTGACCCTCTCTTGTATGGACAATTCCTGTGGATATGTTATTTCATATTTGAATTTGTCCTTGCACTTACAAAGGAATGCCATGTGTTTTTCAAAAACTGTACTGGAATAACAAGCACATTTCTTGGTAATTGCTCTCGAACATTTTGACATTGACATAATGCGGTTATTTTCGAAGTTGACTTAAAAAAAATCTCATAAATATCGAAACATTTTTAAGAAACCAAAGAGATATTTCAGTTATAAGCAATACAAATATCATTTCTAGGATGAATCGTATGATATTATATATTCAATTTTGAAAATTCAGCAGGGTGAACATGAAGTTATTCACAGATGTCAACCAAAGTCGTAACATATGCGGGCATTGTTATTTTTTAAATGATTAAAAAGTTTGTTGATGTTGATATTACAGGACCATTTATATGAATGAATGCATGTTTCCACCTTATGAAAAACGCACATAGTGCTCGTTTCTTTTATTAGTTTCGTTGTAGGTGCTGAGTAAGTATTGAATTTTTTCGGTGAATTTTGTAACGACTGCATTTGTTATTTATCATATACAAGCAACGATTTTGTTGGTTTATTACATGCAATAGGTCTCTTGGTAGTCTTCATTCCTGAATTATTTATATTTCATTATACCTTCTATTTAAGTTTACCAATTTCCTGTTTTTATGTCATTAAATTTTTGAGCCGAAAACGATTTTAATTTTGAGAACATTCCTTATATGTATAAAATGTAGGATTTTTTTCACCTCCATTAATATTCATGCAATGGTTAATTTTGGACTGGGATCCTATTTGAAAATTTTTAAATATTTCATATGTCAAAACGGCCAACTTCTGATTCCTGTAACTAAAAATCTCCCACAATTCTTTTAACAAATAACCTGGCTTTTGCCGAGCCGATTAAAGAGATATTTTCCTAATGCCATAGTTCACATCCGAGAAACTACAGATATGCTTGTGGGAGACGCAAAATCAGTAGTTAAGAGGGGGATTGACAATAATGCTCAGAGCAGCATCAACTTTACGAAAAGACGATTCGTTTAAATGACAACTGGCTGAAACGGGATTTGGTATACCGAAAGATAAAGGATTGGAATAGGTGATGACAAAATTTGAAGCTCGAATTATTTCTACAAAAGAAAATATTGATTTTCAAACATTTGTAATTTTTTCAAGTTTTTGTTTCAGAATGGAACCAAAAGTTCTCAGCACCTAATTCACCTAATGAAGAATCACCCTGCCAAATTTAGGCTTCAAAAAGTCCATAATAAATGAGTTTTCTGTACTTAACTTTATTTCGTTCAAGCATTATTAGAAACATTCAACATGGCAGCCATAAACACGTGAAATTTAGCCGAAAACCGCTCCATACGTGATGTGGCTATTTTCTCATAGGTGGCGCTAGGGAGGACCACGTCGAACAAGAGAAGTCGTAGTTCGAATTGTATTGGGTGAGCCAAATAATATATAAAACGTGATTGTGCGTTTCAAGTTTTTTTGTCTTTGGCCTTTTTTTCAATAGAAACTATAATATATAGTGGCATTTAATGTGAAAAAAATTTATTATTCACTGGTGAATGTGATAAAAAGTAATTATCCATATCCATGTCAACTGGGAACTTATTTGTTTTTTATTGTCTAACATTGAAAGTATCTAAAATTAAATGCAAATGACTTGTAATTTATAGTGTTGTCCGATTCTACTCTTGGTATGTAGATTTCGTAGGTGGAGTTTTCAGTTATTCTAAAATTCAAGATGGCGGATGAGTTTTGTGATTCAGTGATTCAGTCGGATTCAAATCTTATTGGTACCGCGGAATTTTTGGGACTGGAGATTATGAATTTTTTGTCAAAATACAATACTTTTTTTCATTATCCATAAAATTTCGTGGACTTACAAGCAGAAGGCACTAAGTCATAAAGCAGGATTTTTAGATATTCATGAAATCAATTATAATTAAGGGACTTATATATATATGTATATATATATATATATATATATAAATTTCACTAAGTCATGAAGACATTAACCTGACATTCTAAGACTGACCACATGGTCTACACAGAGTGACGAGTTTTAATATTAATTTTAACGTGTATTTTGTAAATGTGCATCTGTGTACATCATTTACTGACCCGGTTTTATAATACAACTTCATTCCATGAGCACTCCATCAATGATTACTTTTGAACATCGTGTCATATAACCTCACCTAAGTGTAAGTATGATAATACAACAAATTGTAACATCTTTCACCTAAATGTAATCTAATTGTAGTTCCCTGATGATGGAATAAACAAAGTTCCGAAAGCTTGGATCAACTTAAAAGAGTCTTTCTTTTGTGACATTGCTGCATTCCCCACTATTCACTAGTTTAAAATATATATATATATATATATATATATATATATATATATATATATATATATATATATAAACAGTAGCTGGCTGGAATGATGAAAAAATCTTTATTTCCTAAAGCAAAAATGTTTTCGAAGATTCTTGAACAAGTCGATTTCAGTTTCAATCGGGCACCTACTTCTTGAGACGTAATTTTCAAATGGAAAAAAGAATATTTTGCAATTTCTGATGTCCGCTCTACGCTTTCGTAGATTAGAGATTATCCAGCGATTCCTGGTTTAACGGGATCATATCTAATTTTTGCAAAGATATATCCTCAAGGCGTTTGTAATGATAATCTTCAACCAAATATAAAAGAATATACTGGGAATTTGATGTCGTTGTCGACAAAACATATAATAAAAATATACTATAATAATAATAGTTGTTTATTAATCAAAAAATCACAAAATGCTCTAAGAGTAATTGAAAATAAGGTATGTATATTTATATTACTACCAGTGGATTATTACCCATGTTAATCAAAATATAAAAAATATCTCCCATAAAACATACCATACTACTTATGACAATAATATCAATAATAATCATAAAAAGTGACATCTCAGTTACAAAAATAATTGTATTAATAATAATAAAAATACATCATTCAAAATAAAAAGGGGTATGAAAACTGAAATTCAACACCAATAGTAGGTAAGTAATTCCACAGAGGCTGTCTTGTCATGAATGGAGGTAAACTAATTCAACAAACATTTTTTGATACATATATCTACTAAAAAAAAGTTCTAGCATAACATAGAGATAGATGATAGACCTTGGGGGGTATAATTAATAATGTTTTCTCATTTTTTCATTCCTTTTATCATAATAGCGGTATGCAAAATATTCTGCTACACGAAGGGAAGGAAAAACTGCCTTATTAGTAATAATAAAAGTAAATCATTATAATAATAATTAGGATTGAAATATTGGTAATAAAAATTTTCAAGTAGCAAGTGTAGAAAAATTTTCATCTTAGGTAGGTTTTCTGATAATGCCTTATGCAAGAATGAAAATGAGCAACATTTGAATGAAGGCAGGTAAAAAAAAACAATAACAATATTCACTTATATAAATGGACAAAAATAGAACAAGAGTCATAAGAAGTGACAACAACTTTTCATTTATAATGAAAAATGGTAATAGTAAACAACAATAATAATTATTATTGAGAGATAAACGTTTTCAATCTAAATCTAAGCGTTTTCAAAAAAGTTTTTTATAATATTCATTTTCTATAATTTAGTCTTGACATATCTCGTAATCGATTTTAAATATATTTTGGAAATTTTACAACATTCTCAAAACCGCCATTCGAATTTTTCAATTTTAACTGAAGAATTATAATCTTTTCGACCCAGAAATTCCCCAAATACCAATTTGGATTAGAATCGGTTGATAATTACTGAACTCGTCCGCCATATTGGAGCCGCCATTTTGAATTTTGACGAAATAATCTTAACTTCCGACCCAGAAAATCCTTAGATACCAATTTTGATTCGATTCGGATCATAATTAAATATCGCCAATATGGAGCCGCAATTTTGTTCTTTCTCCCACAAAAATTTCATAATGCATTGTCACCGGAATTAAGAACACCTGCCAAATTTCAAATTATTCGGACGTCTACAAGTGGGTTAAACTTGATGTCGAAGATTTTATTACATTGTTAATTCAAGTCAAGCTGATTAATATAAGCGAGTTAATTAATAAACATTTTATTATACCTATAAAGAAAAAGTACAATGTTATCATCTATCATCAGCCTGCACCGTCTGCACGAATATTACCCACACCACCGGCACCGTAAAGAAAACGTGAACACAAATTCACTCTCCGCGAGAGCCGAGTGTTAGCAGACAGCCGAGACCCCACCAACAACAAAAAATATAATTTGTACCTGTTCCTGTTACGTGGTATACGCCGACCGGGAGTTATCGTTCCCTTCTATACGGTTCAGAGACTAACAGTCGACCTACTGTTCACGTTATACCTATCCGAAAACAAAAAATAAACGAAATGATGTTTTTTTTATCAGCTATACAAAATACATTTTTCAGAACTCTAATAATATTTTTGACCCACGACAAACAGCACAGCAGCTAATATTGTAGCCACTGTTTATCATGCCTTCTACCTTTTACCGTTCACGCAAGGGTTTCACGTTTCACCCAATGTATTCCTTATATTATTCGTTGCAGTTGCAGTTTGTTCACTGCTTCTGAAATCGAGTTTATTATTTGTTTGTTGTTTGGCTCGTCTGTATTTGATCAGCTATCAGCGACCTCTCGTGAACGGAGGAATTACCTTCCAATATAGATTCCTACAATTATTCGCCATTTGAAAAATTCTTGAAACGGACTGGTTGCGCTGAGGGCGGCGATCTTTGGAACTCTGAAAATTTATTTCCGACGGTCATTCGTCAATCCTCATCTTAAGGAATTGCGTTCGAAAGACGGCCGGGAAAGATCATTCTTGTTTTTGGAGAATTATTTTATTGTCATTTAGTTCTTCCAAAAGTGGAGGTGAAATGTCGTTAGTCGAGCGGGATACTTGTAGATACGCGGGAGTTGTTGCATGAATGAAGGGGCTTGGTGCGCGTCGTGGAGAATTTTCAAATATATCAGCCAAAAAATAGGTAGCGGATATGTTAACGTCATCAAATCAAGGTCGGTATTCGCTGTGTGCGTTACATGACGCGACATCTAGTGGTACAAATGTGGCAAAGTTATGCGCTACGTCACACGTGGAGTGTATGGGGAACGAATAAAAATTCAAGAATAGTTGTTAATTTTAGTGTAAAATTATCAGTTCTGAAGACAAGACGTTTTCATATGAGAATATTTATCGAGTCTACAGAAGAAAAAGTAAGTTCGACATTCAATTTTGTGTGTATCTAGCATAATACTAAAATTTTGTAGGTTATGAAAACGTAAACATGAGAATATCATAATGATAATAATAGCATTATGAAATTGATAGATTCGATATTCGAATCATGTAGTTTGACTGAAATTACTTTGGCATGAATGAAGTCTAAGAATGATTTATTTTTTCAATTTGAAAATTGATAGATATACTGAAATTAACACTTGACACCCTTGATCGCATTTATCACTTGCATTTGGTATCGAAGCGTTTGATATCGTAATATCACTTGGATCCGTATTGATCGAGCGATCCAGTGAACTTCGAACAATTCTCGAACTCGATTGATTTTGCGTGCGCCGCTCTATGAACCGTTCATGTCTAGAATCAATTTGATAAATGTTATTGCTAATTTAAAACTAAATCCAATATAGCTGGTTCATTAACATTTATAGTAGGTATGCAGTATTTAATTTATTACCTTTTGACAGCTGAATTTTCAATCATATTTCTTTTCATATCAGTCAAAGAAAATTTGGATGGAATGTAGCTTGCACTCATTTCCTCTTCGCTCTTTTTATTGCCAAAAAAATGAGCACTACAAATGAGAGTAGTGGGTTTGGGATTCCAATTTGACTCGAAACCACTGAAAGTAATTTATTATTTATACAAATATAATCTATTATACTATTTTTTCTGCATCATGTAATATTATAAAAAGATAGGTTTAGCTACTAACTTGTGCTTTCTTACGGCGTCAATCCACTTTTTCCTTTGAACTAATTTATGTTTAGCTGTTGGAAAACAGTAAAATTTATATTCACAATTTGTCGAATTATTAAATTTTTAACACAACATCTATGATAACCCATTATATTAAATGTATATAATATGTGATTTCGACGTATTCCACGTGTATATTTGTCTGTAGTAGCTCAGTGAAGTGCCACATTTCTCTACCCCGCGCGCACGATCGTACGGCAGTTCCCCCACTATTCTGTTGCACACAGCGAATAGTACAGGGATTGATAATGATAAATTGAAGATATATACGAATCAACGGTCTTCATGGAGTCCTTCATAAAATAGTCAACTTTTTTGTCATGACTGCGTAGGTCATGAAAAAATAAAAAAGTAATATTTCCAAAAAAGAAACAAGAGTATTAGTCAATATTCAAAGACTCAGACCTGTGAGTATTTGAAATTCAACTGTAACAATTGGGATCTCAGAAACAATAGGAGATACAAAGTTGTTTCACACTTATGTAACCAACAAAATTCTACCCAGTCAGTTTTGAAATTTCAAATATTTTCGAAGTTTCCTAAAAGTATCTTTTAACAGGGTTTTGGTCTAACGAAAGAAAGATTTGCTCTTTTCAGCTGTCAGAGCATTCCTTCATCTTTCTAGAGTTGTTCTAGTTGATTTTTTTTTATATTGGTGATGATTGTGACATTGCTTATTGGTGCATAACCAGAGCAAGGCAATGTTCATGTTTTATGCTATAACTTCTAATATTGATGAATCCTCCATTAAAATCGCCACTCCTCTGAAGCTGATAAAGATAAGCAAAAGCTCGAGTAGTTAATAATAGAAAGTTTCTTCAGTCAGACCTGAACCTCAGTGGGGATGCGGCATTGATCCAAGTAACCTTCTCGGCTGTGAGGCTCTGATTGAATGTGGGTCAACTGATAAGTCTGCTTTTATTGAAGTTTGGTAACGTCAATTACATCCATTAGTTACCGACCGTGAAAGCTTACAGTCATTAAGGGAATCGTTTGACGTTTCAATTCAATATATATATATATATATATATATATATATATATATATATATATATATATATATATATATATAGTAAGTTTTCAAAAATTATTTAGAAAATAGAATTCAATATGTTGAAATTGATGAAGCTAGAAGTGAAGAGAAAATCTTTCAATTCGGTGTACCGCAGGGAACCGTTTTAGGACCACTTTTATTTAATATTTATCTCAACGACCTCAACAAATTGGTTTGATTATAACTTACAGTAAATTTTGAGAAAACAAAATATGTCCCATTCTCATTTTATAATATCCTACCGGACCACTAATACTTCATGATAATACTAGCATTGAAAAACTGATAGTATCAAGTACTTAGGAGTTATAATTGATAAACATCTGAAATGGGACAAACACATTCCTTTTGAAGAAATTACGAAGTTTATTATCAAAATCCAAGTATCTCAAAACATTTATGAGCATAACATTCTTTATTTTTTATTAATACAGTCCCATGTGATTCTGGCTTGGGGAGGGTCATGAAATCCCACATTAGAAATCTTGAAGTTCTTCAGAAACGGTTTTGGAAAATAATATATAATAAGTCTTATTTGTATCCAAGTGAAAATCTGTACATAGAAACACATAAAATGGACATAAGACAATTATTCGGATAAAACATCATGATTTATATCCATAAACACAAATTGAATATAAATTTCAATAATCATATCTATAATACAAGGAATAAAAATAATATCACATTGAAAAATAGAGTTAAAACAACAATGTCTCAGAAAAATTTTAAATATTGCCATTCTACTATGATTTGATTCCAAATCATATAAAAATGATCAAGTCATTAGTATCTTTCGAACTACAGATTAAAACATGGATTCAAGAATCATGTAGAAATTTATTTCATGAAATCTCTCACTTCAGTTAAGAAAGTTAGTTGATTTTTCAATATTATTTTGTTGAATTCTACAAATTTATCAAATATATTATACATAAATGTAATTCTTATCTCTCGCAACAAGTTTTTAACTTCGCTTCGGTATAATTGAACTGTTTATTTACCTTTTTACAAATTGATGTATATGCTCTTTTTTATGAATTTTGAATAAACTTTATTATTATTTTATATATATAGTGTCACACATAAAGTTCGCGACATATGGAAGTTTTTTTTATTAATAGATATAATGAAAATTTGGCTTGGCAGTTAGTTTGTGCTTGAAAAATTAGTAAAAAACAGCCTCTTTCCTTTTGTCATGTGATACTCTAATTTTTTTCGAAAATCCTAAAAAAATCAGTTTTTTTTTGGAAATTTCGAAAAATGCCAAAGAGAAAAAGTGCTCAGTTTCCAATTTTATACCTTTGCTCGAAATTTGGACTCTTTACTGTCACTTCGACTTTTTTCCAATTTTTTTAATTTTTCGAATCTTTCGCTCTATCGATTCGAACGAAGCATGATTCAAATTTCATAATTTTGATGAATACGAGACTTCAATGTCATATCTTGCCCAGAAAATACCCGCATTGGCCTGTTACCAGAAAAAGAAATGAATACACCTCCAGAAATTCGTCTTTGTTGTTGCAAAGTTCATCTAGTTTTTTCATTTCATTGTTAAACTGATTCGGTTTTTCCATGTATGGACGTTAATATGTCAGTAATCGAATAAACGAATTCCTCTTCATTCTTATTACACTCGTATTTCTTTTTTTAATAGATTTTTATCCAGTTTGATTATTTTTCTGACCAATAATTCAGTTACAAACTAACCCGAAATATCATACTTTTCTGTAAACTAAACATTGACCTACAGTTTCAAAACTATTCAAAAGACTTTGGTTCTAGCGATTTGTACTAAACATGATATAAAATTTCGTGATTTTAAACATTACAAGACTAATGCAACATGTCGGGAAGAAAATAGTAGGTACAGATCAAATCGAAATAAAATTTTCCCTCAGTAGGCTTTTGAAACAAATTTTTAGTTTTGGTTAATGTCAAATTATTGATTTCAATAAATCGAGTTGTTTTGTGTACATATTTTCGTACATTCATACACAAATAAGTTTTATGTACAATGTTATCCACGCAAGACAAAGTGGAAATCGTTCTTTTATGTGGTGAGAATGTGCCATATCGAGATGTTGCTTGTATTTTCAATCGCCGGCATCCAGGAAGGAATATTCACTTCAGTACCGTGGGAAGGATATTGAAAACATTCAAAGAAACTGGCTCTGTGGACAATCGTTTCAAGAAACCACATAATCCAATAAACGGTAATGTTAAGTTTATCGGGCACCAAGCGATAAAAAAAAAATTTTGCGGGAACTTACGTATTTCGACCTCCTGAACAAAAAACTTAAGTAAAAATTTTGGCGCTCTCCAATAGTTTTCAAGATACAGGGCATTTTTTGGGTCAAAAATGGGATTTTTGAATACACGTTCCTGCATCAAAATTACACTTGGAATTCATCCTTCTTTTTTATCAGCACAATGTACACATCCCTAATTATCCGTTCCACACTGTTTTTCATTTAAAAACCACTAGTTTTATAACAAAAAAATCCTCAACAACAACAGAAACATTGAAAGTTCGGCATGTCACTGCAAAATGTTTAGCGTATTTTTTTATGAGGGGTTGGTACCTTGGAAAACCAGATCACACTATTCAAATCTTTATTCAAAGTGCATACTGCATCACACCTCGGGCATTGAATTGTCGAGAGAAATATTCCTATTGTTGTAAGGTAATTAACTAATGCCCTCTTATTATGCACTAAGGCTGTAAATTCGAATAATTTAATCATTTTAATTATTTACGTAAAAACTTCAAAATGAAGGAAAATTAATTCGCGATATTTCAAATTTGAATAGTGTGCTATGGTTTTCCAAGGTACCAACCCCTCATAAAAAAAATACACTAAACATTTAGCAGTGACATGCCGAATTTTCAATGTTTTTGTTGTTGTTGAGGAAAAGTGCATTTTTTTGTTATAAAACTAGTTAGTGTTTCCGAATGAAAAAAAGTGTGGAACGGATAATTAGGGATGTGTACATTGTGCTGATAAAAAAGAAGGATGAATTCCAAGTGTAATTTTGATGCAGGAACGTGTATTCAAAAATCCCATTTTTGACCCAAAAAATGCCCTGTATCTTGAAAACTATTGGAGAGCGCCAAAATTTTTACTTAAGTTTTTTGTTCAGGAGGTCGAAATACGTAAGTTCCCGCAAAAATTTTTTTTTATCGCTTGGTGCCCGATAAACTTAACATTACCCAATAAAGTATAATGAAGAAGAACAACTCAATGTTTGTTTGAGCGTTGTTGAAAACGGAAAAACTAATATTAGGAGTATTAGTGAAGATACAGGGGTTGGCAGAGAAACTGTGAGAAGAATTTTGCACAAAAATAAATTCCATCCCTATAAGCCAAAGTTCATACACACTCTTAAAGCAAGAGATTTCGATATTCGAGTAGGATTTTCCTTTTGGTTCCAAGGTGAGAGAGAAAATGATATCGCATTTCCCTACAGGATTTTATGGACAGACGAGGCAACTTTCACGTCGAACGGAACAGTTAGTTCCCAAAATTGTCGCTGGTGGTCCAACACTAATCCAAATTTTGTAATAGAATGCCGTGACCAATATTCATTCAAGACAAATGTGTGGTGTGGGTTATTACATAACCAAATAATTGGACCATATTTTTTTTAGAGAAAATTTGAACGCAGCCATGTACAGAAATTTCATTATGAATCAGTTGTCTGAAGTTTTGGATAATCTGCCTCTAAGTGTTAGACGAAATTTGTGGTATCAGCTTGACGGGGCACCGATCCACCAAACGGTAGAAGTGAAACAGTGTCTCAGTCAGATGTTTAGGGGCAAAGTGATAGGACGAGATTGGGAAGATTATTGGCCACCAAGATCACCGGACTTATCTCCGATGGACTTTTTTCTGTGGGGTTATCTGAAACAAAAAGTGTATAAGCACAGACCATTTGCAAACAAAGAACATTTGGAGAATACCATTCGGGAGTGTTGTTCTAACATAAATCCCCTATTTATTAAAAATGCCACCAAGTCTGTGAATGAAAGGACTATAATTTGTATAGAACGGGAAGGACGGCATACTGAATGATGAATTCGGGTTCTTTATAAGATTATTGAGATAAATCAATGAATGTTATGTTTTGTTGTGAATTTGGTTATAGTTATTTTGTTTTAATGTTATTTACACACCTAATGGTGAAAATAAAAAATATAAGATTTATGAAATTAACTCAAGAAGCGTTATTATTTGCTCGATAACTACATCTAACAGTTTACATCCAACAGTCACACTGTTGGGTGTAAACTGCGTCAAAATATTTGGAACTCATCTGCAGCTAATGGGATACAAGTCTGCTAAAAAAAGGAATACGAGTGTAATAAGAATAAAGAGAAATACGTTTTTTCGATTACTGACATATTAACGTCCATACATTGAAAAACCGAATCAGTTTAACAATGAAATGAAAAAACTAGATGAACTTTGCAACAACAAAGACGAATTTCTGGAGGTGTATTCATTTCTTTTTCTGGTAACAGGCCAATGCGGGTATTTTCTGGGCAAGATATGACATTGAAGTCTCGTATTCATCAAAATTATGAAATTTGAATCATGCCAAGTCAAATTTTCATTATATCTATTAATAAAAAATACTTCCATATGTCGCGAACTTTATGTGTGACACTGTATATACTCCTATTGGGAATCAATATCGCTATCCTTAAGATAAGGAATATCGGTTGAGTAATGGTTTTTCCTTATTGCTAAAAACTAATAAATATTGCGAATAATATTTGGCAACAATCTAAACAAATCTGATATCCCAACTTTTACAATTTGATTGTATTTCATTCCGACATTTTCAGTCATGTATTGTTTCATCTATTGCAAGTGGAATATGAGTCCCAAGTAACTCATTTCATTGTTAGCTTATGTACTGTGATTCTCACCCCTGTCAATATTGTCAAAGACGTATGGAACGACTCTAACGATATATGATTATTTTTATTCTCTCTAAATCATGACTAATATGTCTAAAAACCCTATACTGTTCAGAATATTTGAGCGAAAAACTATCGTCGATTAAGCAATCTCAATTCTTTTGTAAGTGGGCGTCACGTTAGAATTTTCGTCAAATCCATTTCTTGTCAGTAACTGATATAAGACGGATAGCCTTTACCCATTCCTGTTAAAAAATGATTGTATTTGTATTTCTTGAAGAAAACAGTGCCTGATTCATCCCGGAAATCAAACAATAAATTAATATGACGTACGTAAGCAAGTATTTTTCAAGTTGACACATTTGACCTTTGCTGTTTGTTTCAAAATCTACGTATGGATGAATCGACCGAAAATGTCGCTTTAGTTTTGTCGCATAAACATCAATTGAAGCATTTCTATCGCTCTCGGCGGTAGTCAGAGTAGTCTAGTCACGGTGTGGTTGTGATTTCAGATCTCTGCCATTTCCAAAAAAAGGCAATTCATTTATTTTGAGAAAAAATCTTACTGCTCCGATAAATATGGAATTTTTCCAGGAAGTAGAGTTCACTCATTTGCCTTGTTTAACAATTCTTTTGCAATTTAGGAGAGTTCGCGGATATGTATCCCAGACGTTTATTCGCATTTCTGCCCCAGTTCTAAAGTGGATGATGTCATCTACTGGTCGCATGTACTCACTATATTTTATTCAGATAACTTAAAAACCTCAGGTGTGATTAACCATGAGCAAACACTAGTAATATTAGAACTGATGTCAATTTTGAGAATGTAATATCTCGCAATCAATAATTCACACAAGAAACAGGGAAACATTCCTCTGAGAAATATGTTTATTTTTGTGGAGAAAAGAAAGTTTAGAGGAAGTATTTTTTTATAATGTTTAGTGTATCTAATGATAAAGTTCTATGATTTATCCATATAAGTATGCCCACTGATGAGCTCAAGGGATATTTTCCTCTGAGCGAAACAATCTTGTCTGGGTTTGAGAATGAAACGTTATCTTGATGAATCATTTTTCTGCGAACTAATCTGTGTAGAAAAATCCCATAAATGTTATATGTTTGACAATAGTTTCGATTGCTATAAAAACTGAGCAACAAAAATTTTATTTCTATCTGATTCAGCGCCCGTCGCGCCATATAGGCAGGGGAGTTGCTGTTTTAAAGACTACCTTTTCTTTTTTTGTGAATGATTTACACATATCAACAGAGAGTGTTTGCTTAATATTTGATGTTGCTTCTTTTGGAGAAGTTTTGTATTTTTTATGCATCAACTAGAAGAAAAATCCAAAATTCACTTCCCCAAGACATTCCTCTTGATGGCGAATCTTGAGTAACCGGTAACGCATCAGAGGAGGGGCACATATATTTCATTCAAGTTGAGCATGATTAGTATACATATTAAGAAGAGCTAACTCCAGTGATTCACAGTTGTTTCACTTTACTTTCTGCGAGTGAATTGACATAGTGGATGATACATACATAAAAAAAGAAATGTAGCAACGGCATTGAATGAGTGGGCCGTTTTGATACACAAGGATAAGAGCGGAGAGGAATAGATGGCTGAAAGCCCTCAAAGCAGATGATATTGGGACCCGACAGGGCAAAGACGGCCAAGATACTTCTGGTGGGAGTTCTAACCGGACACTGCGGCCTCAGGAGACACATGACTCACTAGAGTTGATGCAGACCCTCTATGCCCAGAATGTGAAGAGGATGAGGACTCCTTCCACATCATTTGCGAATGTGGTATATAATAATATGGCAAGCTCAGACAAAACGTCCTCAGGGCAGTCACTATCAAGAAAGAGAAATTGCTTTCCTTGCAATGGAAGGATATTTTGACCTTTGTAAGAAGGTCGAAGGGGTTCAAACAGGTTTTCATCATGTGACGAGTGTAGATGCCAGGGTATGTAAAAAGGGACCGCTGGAGCCTAGACCCCAACGCTTGCGTTCCCCAGCCATTACACATTGAAAGTGTTCTTCAAATTGATTCGGAAAAAAAGGCAGAGTTCTCAAAACTGCATCCTCTACTCATCAAGCACGTTTCTAAATATTGTCAAAATTAATTGAAATATTTATATTTCTCAGCTTTGACACCTTCCAATTGTATCTCTGAGATAGACTACTTTCAACTTAGGAGCAGATCAAGAATTTTTATTTTTCATCTCATCAGAAAATAAGTCTCATTTGTAAAACCAAGCGATTTTCAAAGTATTTCTGGGAAGAGTAAATATATATGAATAAACAAAAATTAAGGCATTATATTAAGATTAAAATATGGGGCTTATGTGCTGAACAGCCTACTACACCGCGACCTTTGCAGGTCTATTCTGCGTGCCCTCATGTATGTCAGAGTTTCTTGTTTAGACCCGTCTTTGTAACTAGACTCCATAGGCCAGACCTTAAGTTCTCCATATATTGAGAGGGTTGTGGTTTTTCCTCCCCTAACGTTGCAAACCTTAGCCTTGACAGACCTTCGCAGTAGCACAGTATGTGTGCTGAGGTTTCCTCATCCTCTTGGCAGAACCTGCATGAGTTGTGTCTGCCAGTCCGATGTTGTTCATATGTTTGTCGAGTCTACTGTCCTGTCAATAGCCCAACCAGAATTATTGTTGAATGCCTATTTTGACTTAGTAGGTACTCCGTGAATTTTGGCGATGGTTCTTTAATGAACTCTTTGGCCTGTCTCATACCCGGCGTCTTATTCCACCATTTTTGAGATTGTTTTTCCTTCCAGGTGCTGTTACAAGTTTTTCGCAGCGCTTTTGCTATACCACAAAAGGGTTCTGGGCCAATGGGGGAGCATCGTGCTCCTTCTCGTGCTAGTGAATCAGCCTCTTCGTTGCCCTTGTATCCTGTATGGCCTGGTACCCAAGCTAAAGACAGTCTGTTTTGACTGCCTAGCTCTTGTAACGTTTCTAGGCAGTTCCAGACCAGTTTGGAGTTAACCTGCATGGAGCTAATTGCTTTCATAGCTGCTTGGCTATCAGAGTATATAGCAATGGTATTTTCCTTGAACTCTTCTGCGCAGTGGCGTATTGCTGCAGTTTCTGCCTGGAATATCGTCACTTTGTTACCTAAGCTTAGTGAGAGTTTTGTCTTTGGTTTGACTATATAGATTCCTGCTCCTACACCTTCCTCGGTTTTTGAGCCGTCTGTGTAGCAGGCAATTTCTTCATTGATTGGAGGTCCTCCCTTCCATGCCTCTCTGCCTGTTATAATTGTTTTGAAGTTTTTCTCGAAGCTATACTTGGGAAGCATCTCATCCGATGGCATTCCCATTATGGGGTCGTTTTCCACCTCTTTGTTTAGCTCGTTGTACACCTTACCGTGCAATGTGCTTATAGGTGTTTGCCCTCTGGTCAGTCTACTGGTGACTGACCTGGCTTCTCCTTGAATATATATGTGTAGTGGCGTTAGGTTCATCAAGACTTCTAATGCGGCTGTTGGGGTTGTTCTCATATCGCCAGTGGCAGCCAGGCAAGCTTGCCTGTGAATGCCACTTAACCTTGAATCGCCCCAGCCTGCTGAGTCTTTGGCCACCATACCACCGAACCATATGCTATCATGGGTAAGATTACCCTGGTATATAGCCACATGGTCATTTTAGGTTGTAAACCCCAATTTTTTCCGCACATCCTTCTACATAAGTTGAAGGCTATCGTGCTTTTTTGGATTATTTTTTTGTAGGTGTTGATTCCATGTCAACTTGTGGTCAAAAATGACTCCCAAGTATTTTGCCTCTTGTGCAATTGGCATTTCTACCCCGTTCAGAACTGGTGGCTTAAGGCATATGTGTACCTCTTTGTTGCTTGGAACCTTGTGATTCTCGATGAAATAAACATCAATAAAAACATTAAAAACTTCAATTTATTAAAAATATACATTGGCACCCTCCTAGAGATACAATTACCGATTTACAATATTAATAAGTACGAATTCACTCAAAAGTACACCCCTAAAAAAACCCTAGTACCGGTAGTGATCGGGCTTGAAGGGACCGTTCCGAGGAACTCCCAGATATTTCGACTGATTGTCAGTCAACTTGGTCAGTTTAACGCCAAGATGGTCCAAGTGTAGCCTTGCTACCTCTTCATCCAGCAGCTTGGGCAACATGTGAACGCCTACAGGGTAAACTCCGGGCTTCGTCCACAATTCGATTTGCGCCAGCACTTGGTTGGTGAAGGAATTCGACATGACGAATGAAGAGTGGCCCGTAGCGCAGCCGAGATTCACCAAACGTCCTTCTGCGAGAACGATCACGTGATTACCGGTGGACAGGAGGTACCTATCGACCTGCGGTTTGATGTTGACTTTCTCTTTGGCGTTCTCCTCCAGCCACGCCACGTCGATTTCGCAGTCGAAGTGGCCGATGTTGCAAACTATGCTGTCATTTCTCATGTTGAGGAAGTGGTGGCCGAGGATGATGTCTTTGCATCCGGTCGTCGTCACGTATATTTGGCCCTCTTTGGAAGCTTCGTCCATTGTGGTGACCTCATAACCTATTTAAAAAAACGTTTATATTTCATTGAAAGCACATTTGCTGCTATAAGTTATATAGTACTATGCAATTGATGTACTAGTAACAACAGTCAAAGTCAAAACATGAACAGAAAATTTCATTGATATACATATCATAAGAAATTACTGATTTTTTTATGGCTCCACTCCTCCAATCAGTGAAAATACAAACAAAACAAACACCTTTATTTAGC
This sequence comes from Zygogramma bicolorata, assembly GCA_032362365.1. Lineage (NCBI taxonomy): Eukaryota > Metazoa > Arthropoda > Insecta > Coleoptera > Chrysomelidae > Zygogramma > Zygogramma bicolorata. The sequence goes on along the minus strand of JAVJAQ010003765.1, from coordinate 615,794 downwards.
CCCATAGCTAATTTGTACATAGAATTTTTACATTACATTTTGAAACATTGTCACCACCATCCAACCTAACAATTATATATATGTTGTTTTCAATAAACGCTTGAAGGAAATTATGCTTTCCGTGTCTTTAATATTCTGATCCAGTCCATTATATTTACTTATCCCTTTGAAAAATATAGAGTTCTGACCTGCAGCTGATTTAATTCTTTGCAGTACGAAATTATCTCTTCCCCTTGTATTATATCCATGCAACTCTTCAAATGTTTGCAGAATATTTCGTAAATATTTTGGTGTCAGGCCTTTTCTGATTTTATGAATGAAAACCAATGCATTGAACTCTAAAAAATCGTTAACATTCATCCAATTTAAACTGACTAGCATAACATTATTACTTGTATACCTATCACAACCCATTATCAATCTCATTGCTCTATTTTGTAATTTCTGCAAGTTATTCATATCCCCTTGGTTTGTAATGTACAAAATAGTACTGCAGTAATGAAAGTGTGGCAGTATTATAGTATTATACACTACGTGTTACTGGTGTCAAATATCCACCGGCCCTTCCAAGAACCTCTATTTTTTTACCAATTTTTTTGCATATATAATCAACAAAGACATGAAATTTCAGATCACTGTCAATCATAACCCCCCAAGTACTTTATTTCATCAACCAACTCAATGACTTCATCATTCAATTCAATTTGCAGGCGATTACTATAATACAGCTCTTTATATGCCCTTTTTCCAATAATCATTCCCTTTCTTTCAGATACATTCAATTTTAATTCATTAATTTCCATATAGTCTCCAACATTTTTCAATACACAATTAATATTATCTACAAGATTTACAATTAACTTGTCTGATAGGTATATTATAGTATTGTCCGCAAACAAATGAAATTTAGCACCTCTCATGATCAAAGATATATCATTGATATACAAAATAAACAGGAGTGGACCCAAAATACTGCCCTGTGGAATCCCTATATCAATCACTTGTTCATCTGATACAAATGCGATTTCTGTTTATCTTGAGGCAAGATTTTATCCATTTGAGCAATTTTACAACCCGGATCTGGGTCACTACTATTGAACAAGTTGATAATCATCAAATTGGGTCAGTTTGATGCAAACAAGATTGGTCTTCAGTTCAACACCACTGTATCCATGGATCCAATGCCAGACAGCTGTTCCGATACACCACAGGTCTCTTCAGTGGCACTCGAAATGCATAGTATGTGTAGTCCAGCTGAGTGTACGTGAAAGACCTATGGTGGATTGAAATGACTACGTGGCATTGGTTTCGTGAATGCAACAGTTTCGGACATTGAAATTCTGATTTCTGTTAGGGGTTGCAGCCATCCCTTCAAGTAGACCAAAGACAATTCTAGTTCGCAATGAGCCGTCTATATGGAGCGAATGCAATAATTTCGACGTCGACATTTCGATTACTACTTGCCTAGTTATAGTTGAAACTTGTATGTTTTAAGGAAAATGATTATATTTTTGAGAAAGTGATTTTTGACTTTTTCTTCTCCAAGGCACCGCAAAAAATACAAATCTTCTATAAAAGAGGTAACATCAAATATTTAGCAAACACTCTGTTGATCTTAGTGAATCATTCACAAAAAGGAAGAAAGGGTCTATCTAAAAAAATACCCTCCAGCCTACATGGTACAACAGGCGCTGAATCACATAGGAGTCACTTAAATCATTCCAAACTTGAATCAAACAGATACCATTCATAGGATATTTTTCTATAGGAATAGAGAAGGAATTGCAAAAAAGCATTCATTAGGATAACAGAAAAATCTTCCTTCAGCTCATTAGTGAAGTGTTTTTTAAATTCAATTTGTAATGGTTGGTTGACATAATTGAAAAATTGTTACTCCGGATGCTGCATTTTGAACTGTTATTAACACCAAGTATTGATTATTTTATAAAATACTACAGAATGTAATTATATTATAAGTCTATATATTTGCGTACACGAATTTTCATATATTTTCAGACAATCATGAAACGCTATTAGTATGGATAGATTCACAAGTACATAACATACCCTCCATGGCAGCTTGTAATGCATTGATAGGGTCGATTTCGGTGATGATAACTCTTCCGCCGAATGCTCTCAATGATTGGGCACAGCCTTTTCCTACATCACCGTAACCTGCTACAACACATACTTTTCCAGCAAGCATGACGTCCGTTGCACGTTTGATTCCGTCGATGAGGGATTCTCGGCATCCATACAAGTTGTCAAACTTACTCTGAAAGGGGAAAATTGCAACTTGAAACAAAGTCCAAATCAAAGTTCATCATAGAGTTTTCAACAAAAAATCTCCTGACATTCAGTGCAATTACTGAGGATGAATTGAAGAATCGAGAAAAGTCCAACTTGAAAAGAGGAGATTGGCAATACTTTTTTAATACCAAAAATTAATAATACAATATTGAACTTCTTTTCAAACAGACTCTCGTTCTCATATTTGAACACTGAACAAACTACTAAAACATCTGGATTTCTTGATAATGCAAAGAACTTTTTTCACTTCCTTTCAATTCGTCCTCCACTCAATAGATATATCTGAATTTACAATTGCTATTTGTAATTATTTACAAAAAAAATTCATGAACGCATGTATTACATTCTCCAAGCGCGAAAATACTACAAAGTTCCTGAGACAAAGAAATTACAAGTTTACACTGAGGTTATTACTCATATGAAATGCACTTCTTTCAATATTAACTCTCCTATTATAATAATATTCTTTATTGCCATAAAACCAACATACAGGACATAGCAACGTCAGATGATTTAAATTCACAAGTACAGACAAATAAAAACTTTGGTACAATTTAAAACACTTTTGCTTTTCTTTGATGTCCCCCCTTTATTTTTTGAAAGGGTCAACTCAAAAAATTGAAACTTGGGATAATGAAATCGATCCATAAATAAATAAAATGCTCAGATATTAGAGTACAGTCAGATATTGACCATTTCTCGAATGTGGCTATGAGTAGAAAACTAAACCTGCTTCAATATTGAATGTATGACAGCCATGTCATACATAATTGAATGCAGTTGTATACTCCATGAGAGTCATAGGCCAATATGTAAATCAAAAACATTGAAAATTGTATACCATGCTAATCTTGAATCAGTGATCAGCACGGGGACTCTTATAAATAGAAACGTACATTAGAATCGAAATGTGACGTCAAATTGACGTCAAACTCGACATCTCGGCAATGTAAGTATAGGACCGAAATGTCGAAGTTGACGTCACATTTCGATTCTAATATACGTTTCTATTTATCAGAGTCCTTGTGCAGATATGGCATAATAATATACGCAAATAGTAGAGGTAGTGAAAAAATTTTTATAATCCAGAAAAGAGCTCTAAGATTAATGTTAAAATTGAGAAGTACAGAGACTTGTCGAGGAAAATTCAAATCAAATAGGTTATTAACTGTCACTGGAATATATAATATACAGGAGATTTTATAATTTTTTTTTAGGAACAAACATATATTTGACTCTGCTAAATCACAGGGTAATTATGAGCAACAGAGCAACAACATGGGTATCTGAGGAATAGATCGGTTGAAACGGCTTTGGTCCATTTCAGCAATGCTGTCTTGGGAGCACTGGATGCAAGAGACCTCTCCTGTGGTATTCTTTTGGACCTCTCGAAGGCGTTTGACTGCATTGATCATAATCTCCTTCTTCAAAAACTCAACAAATACGGAATTCGAGGTAAAGGATATGACTGGTTAAAATCATACCTGAGCCATAGAAAACAACTAGTACAACTAAAACATGAACAAGGTACAGTGAGGTCGAACGCCTTGGAGACATCTGTGGGGGTACCGCAGGGGAGTATCATTGGACCAATACTTTTTATAATTTTCATAAATGATATTAAAAACACCGTGACCGATCCGGACAGTAGCCAGGTGATAAATTACGCAGATGACACTAACATCTTATTTAGGGGTTCAAATCTAATAGACATTATGAGAATAGGTAGCCATATGTTAGAGAGAACAAGACAGTATTTTGGGGAAAATAAGCTCATTCTAAACAACGATAAAACAAATTGCATTCTATTTAAAATAAATAATACCGTGGAGACCCCAGCTTCAATCACGTCGAATAGTATGTGAACCTTCAGTGAAGTTCTTAGGTGTCCAAGTAAATGAAACTATGAACTGGGTAAATCAGGTGGACAATTTGTGTAATAGACTGGCATCTATAATATACGCACTGAGAGTCTTAAAAAAACATATTGATCGAGACTCGCTTATAACTGTATATTATGGGAATTTCTTTTCAGCAGTAAGTTTGGAATTGCAATTTGGGGTTCTAGTTATGCTCTAGATAAAGTCTTCATATGCCAAAAAAAAAGCTATTAGGCTCATCTATGGTATGAAATGGACAGACTCGTGTAGAGGAGTCCTTAAATCAAATAAAATGTTAACAGTACCTGCAATATATATATATATATATATAGGTACGAATGTATAAAATTCCTAATTAAACAACCAAAATATTTTGAAACATACAAAAAATCGCATGATCACTCAACCAGGAGCAAAAACGATTATTCATATCCACTGCATAAGAAGGCCATTTATGAAAAAAGCACTGTAAATAAGGCTATGAAATTCTATAATAATCTTCCATCAGAAATAAAGAGCACCGGTGTTGCTGGAGCATTCCTGAGGGCTTGCAAGGTTTTTCTAGGTAACCTCGAGCCTTATACACTCGAAGAATATTTTCAGAGAACTAGGGGGACATTTAACTGAACACTTTCATGTGTATTTTTGTTTTTATTTGTGGACATTTTTGTATATTAATATTTGTGCTGTATTTTGTAAATTTTTTGACCTATTTTCAAGACAATGTATGAATGTATGACTAGTCCTGTGATATGTAAATACTAATCTTTGAAAATAAATTATCTATCTATCTATCATTATAACACAAGAAACTTTGATTATATTTAATAAGGTCCACTTTATAATTGTATAAAGATGTTCAATAAACTACCTACTAGAATAAAGTTAATGAGCAATATCAAATAATATGAAAAAAATGTGTTTGAGCTACTTTTAAGGATAGAACCGTACAACATAGATGATTATTTGAATTATTAAATAATTACGTTTATATTAGGTTTGTTCTAGCAACACATTTCACCGTTTGGAAATTGGTCTGAAGCATGCGCAAGATGAATATTGGAGAGCGAAATTCATTTTGCGCATGCCTCTTGACTGCTTCAGACCAATTTCCAAACGGTCGAATGTGTTGCTAGAACAAACCTATTAGTGGACACCTCTTACGTTATTTTGTTCAGTTGTTCCTTACAGTCCACGTTTGTAAAATTTCTCCAAAATAAAGGTTATTATTATTATTATGAATAATGAATATTTGTAGAAATATCGACGTTGCTGTGATCGAAAATGTTCGACGTAAATTATCGGATGGGCTGTTCTTTTGTCAGGACGTTTAGGGCAACCTTTTCAAGCATCTTCTGAACTGCACTCAGCATATTTCCTCAAAGTATGAAGTTAAACGTCGATGTATTGTTGAATGTTCAGCCATTTTGTAGTAGGTGAATATATTGACTTCATATTCTAGGGTTGTAAAGAATTCGTCAGGAGATTCAAAATGATGTATCACAAGACCCCCTTATCCATTTTTTTCCAGGTGGCTCCCAGCCGCCATCTTGAAATTTCCATCTGTCAATTTTACTTCAAAATGTAGTATTTATGCATCAATTTCATCATCCCAAGTCTCAATTTTTTGAGTTAACCCGTCAAAAAATGAAAGAGGGGGACATTAAAGAAAAGCACTGTATAATAAGATAAACATAAACATTAAAATGTCAAAAACACCGATTTACCAATTATTGAAATTATAATATATTTTGTATTCAAATATATTACTGAAAGTTCGAACTTTTTCGTTTATGCCAAATTCTGATTTCTCTAGGAAGAGACTGGTAGGTTGTGGCTTTATGTTGTGACCTCTTTTCAAAAAGCAATAAGTTGTGTGGTGGTATCTTCAGTTCACTTCGGTTTCTTGTTTTTATATTCATTTGAACAGCATATGTATCAGTAGAATTTACTTTTTTTAATCTAGTTTCCAATCAGATAAGTGGGCATTCTCCTGAACTGATGTTTATATTAGTTTCAAACCTGAACACTGCTATTACCACAGCTTATGACGTATTTCTACATATTTCTAGTCTTAGTGTCTTAGTGCACAATGGAGGTTTATATTTCATTTGTTTATTGAACGGGAAACCACCTTTTTTTTAAATAAAAAACGATAGATATCGAATAAGGTCAACATTAGTACCAACACGGCGTTTCCGAATGGGGTTCTACATTTCTACAATTTCGTTACCCGGATAATATTCCCATATGAACAAAAATCGTCAAGTAGAAACTCGAGCAAGCTGAAGATTAACGAGGTCTTACCTTGCGACTCCAATTACGATAGTATAATAAAATCATCAAGTTACCTCTTAAATCAATCAACTCACATAATACTATCATTATACTATTTCACGAAACGTGGCTTTTGTTCATTTATTTTCACCAACCTTTGTGACTGAATCATTCACATTTATGGCGGGAACCTTGAGTACGCCCTCCTTGAACATTTTGTATAGGTTGTGAACCCCCGTCGTAGTCTCTTCGCTGATGCCCCTGCAGTCCTTCAAGTACTGAGGGTATTTAGTGTGAACAAGGTTGGTCAGGTCACCCCCATCATCGAGGATCATGTTGAAAGGTTTGCCATCCGGAAAGAGAATGGTCTGTTCGATGCACCACATGTACTCTTCGTCAGTTTCTCCCTTCCATGCATAGACTGGTACTCCACGCTTGGCTATGGCTGCTGCGGCATGGTCTTGGGTGCTGAATATGTTGCAGCTTGACCATTGTACCTGTATTGTTGAAAATATTTATTTGGTGGAAACACCTTTGAAATGGTTTATGAAACAATACATATCACCTATTACTGTTCGATTGGTCGGCAAGTTGGGCCACTTCTGAATGAATTAGGACACCCTAATTCACCAGAGAAGCGTACCATTCTCGACCTCTTTGCGAGGACTTTGCACAAGAGAAGATCACTTCAATAAATACTTATTAAATATATAAAAAATACATATTATATATATATATATACAATTGTGACTGCAACCCCGCCAAAGCTTTTCCAGTTTTATATATATATATATATATATATATATATATATATATATATATAGAAAATGTAATATTTGCTATGAAGCAGAAATCAGGAAACTGATAAGTAGATAATCAAACTCTCTGGTCACCATTTGCATTCAATTCGAAAGGCTCACCAAGAGACAACTAGCCGTTTCTGGCTTTGGCCTTTATCGGCTGTAGGTTGACAAAGTCCTCGTATTGAATACAAATTGTGATAGATGACCAGAGGATTTGATATGAATCATGCCTTAAAGGCAAGTGACACATGAGTGAAACCACCTAGCGGTGTAACACTCCAAGAGAATGCTGTCATAATTTTCCGTCAGTGGTGACAGTTTGCCACGTGAACTGACAACTGCGTTTGCAGAAATAGTGACAAGCACTCTCAGAGTGTTAACGAAAATCGAATCCACAAATGTATCTGAAATGATACAAATAGAAAATGAAAAATTTGCGCCATTTTGAATTGAACTGACAATTATATTACATAGTTAAAAAGACAATTGTATGATCTAGAAAAATTTATCGAGTTTCATTGAAAATTTTTCATTCAGAGGTCGGATTATGAGTGTACAATGCGTATTGTATACTCGATACGAACCATAATCCGCTTAGAATGAGTAGCGTATGACGCGATTTCGAAAGAAAAAACCACCAGCTCACTTCAAAAATGATTATTCAAAACGCTTTCGATAGCCCCGATGATCGAAAACAAGGCCATTTTGGTCAGTTATGAATTTTCGTAATCCGACTACGGGAAGCATGTGACAATTGTTTCAAGGTTGAAAATATGGGTCTCAATAAACTTCGTATTCCAAATACCAATTTTTTAATCCTACAAATGATTGAATGGTACCGAGTACAATGATATCGTTTATCACCCGGTATATTTAGAATGTAGATCTTTATGAAGAGGAACTTCAAACACTATAATCAACCTCAAATAATTTCAAGAATCAAAGAATAGGTTCAGACAAAACTCCTATTTTCTGAAAAAGTGATACTTGATAAAGGAAATAAAACTGTGACCCCGACTTGATTTTATGAAGTGTAACTCGATAAGGAATTATTCATTACCTGCAAAATAAAAATATTTTCATGTAAATCGGAACCCGTTATATTTCGAAAATGTGACACATAGATACTTCATCCATGCCATATAAATAATGATGTAGCAGCCAGTAGTATTTTAATTTGGAGTAGATAATAAAACAGCTCTCTAGATAATGCGGGCTTTGAATAATTATGAAAGACGAAAACAACAATAACAGTTGACCTCTTTGAAGATAACTTCAGATAACCTCACGAGTAGATGTAACATTTTTCGAGTCAGCAAGTTTATAGTCATCAAGGTCCCTGACTTTTACACCGAGAGACCATGGGTGCAATTTGCTACCTACAGATATAGAAAATACATATTGAAATATTTAGTCCAATTCGGCAGTAAAACCAAATTTGTTATGCTTTTAATTTACCGTTAGGATAGATCTTTTTTTAAAATAACGAACTCCAAGTGAAACCGATTTTAGAGAGCTAGGACATATTTCAAGGAGAATTCTGATTATTTTTCCACCCACAGTAGCAATAGTAATAGTACTTTTTTTTCATATATAAATCTGTATAGTTTTAGAGTCGAGTTGAGTTTATCGATGACGATTATCAAAAATTGATAATGCTCGTTGAGATTATTTCTGACATTACTAGATGACATCTAGACAATACTTTGAAACACCACATAATACACATTTATTCCGTGATATTTGCCTGGAACAATATCAGAGTTGCATACATGAAAACCAGAATCAAACGAGTTATTTTTACATTCCATTCATCTCATATATCAGTGGTTGTTTGTTGTTGATATATTTACCTCTGCACCCAAGTCTAATAGAGTTTCTATCAAGACCGCAGTTTGCACTGTCATATGGAGACATCCTGCAATTCTTGCTCCTTTTAAAATTTTGTTGGTCTCATATTTTTTACGGAGACTTATCAATCCGGGCATCTCGTTTTCTGCCAAAGTGATTTCTTTGCGACCCCATTCTGCTAGCTTAATGTCAGCTTAAAAAAATAAGATGATTCATTCAATAATACATAACATTATGAAAAAGACTATGAAAAATGAACCATTGAATCTTAGTTGGTTGGATTATTTTCAATTTTTTTCAAAAACAACCAAAAAAACTATTATGTCGTCAAGACTCAAGTGATAATTATTTTGAATACTACCATATGTCGAGGGAAATTGGTTCTGAAGTGTTGGAGATATCAATATTTTCCATATACGTGCCACCCTGTATTGAATAAGTTAGAAGCATTCAGGGGAAGAAACCGATTTGATTTTAATTCTGCATACAATGGCAATGTTGAATATTATGCACAATCTTCGGAATGTGGATTATTTTGATTCATTCATAGCGAACTGTCTTTTCAAATTATAAGGCCAAAATTGTATTCAACATCAGAGGCACTCAGCCCTAGAATTTAATACCTATTACAGAAAAAAACTGCGAAAATTAATTCAAGCAAAATAATCTTAAATTACTGGATAGTTCTAAATTCGGATTCCTTGATGATTATAGATTTCAAAAGTGGAAATTATATTAAATGTTGAATCATCAAATGATATGAACAGAACCATATAATTAAACAGCAATAATTATCATTAATGGTTCTCTACCTTTTTTTTTATCTTTATATTCGAAAAAATCAAATGTAATTTCGATAGTAGTAAGGGCAGATTCAGGGGGAAGTCATGACCCTCCTGGGCTTCACTTGAAACAATAATAACCTCAATTCGAATTTGATATTGTATCAAACTGGTGCCTGTTGTGGCTGAATCTCGACTATGTAACGCCACTCCTGACAAGAAGGCTGTATGTGCCCCCCTGATCCGCCCTCAGAAAAGAGTGGAAAAAAAAAATATACGTATATATATACATACATACATACATACATATATATATATATACGCTATATATAGTAGTAGATATATATATATATATGATTTATATATATATATATATATACAAGGTGACCCAGGCGCGATTCCTATTAAATATTTCTTCAAACTTCGTATTATCATCAGTGACAATATTCTATCAGTGCCACCAAAAGAAAAACGAGAATCAACCCCTTTTCGAGGGTAGTTCATTCTTGTGATTTCAATTATATCTTGCTGATAAATTATTGATGCCACATGTCGGTCGGTGTGGCGCAGTATAAGGCGCGGTCCTTATATTCAATTTGGCTATTTCACTGCTGGTTCGAGCCGCGGTCAGGGCAGAATTTTTCATGGTTCTCTACCTTTTTTTTTATATTTATATTCGAAAAAATCAAATGTAATTTCGATAGTAGTAAGGGCAGATTCAGGGGGAGGTCATGACCCTCCTGAGCTTCACTTGAAACAATAATAACCTCAATTCGAATTTGATATTGTAACAAACTGGTGCCTGTTGTGGCTGAATCTCGACTATGTTAACTATGTAACGCCACTCCTGACACGACGGCTGTATGTGCCCCCCTGATCCGCCCTTAGAAAAGAGTGGGAAAAAAAATATATATATATATATATACATATATTACCTGATAATTTATGCCGCTTATATAGTGGTAGATTAATTCTTGTGATTTTCCCAGATAATTTGTTGATCAGGGGATTCCTATTGAAATATTTCATTCAAACTTCGTATTATCATCAGTGACAATATTCTATCAGTGCCACCAAAAGAAAAACGAGAATCAACCCCTTTTCGAGGGTAGTTCATTCTTGTGATTTCAATTATATCTTGCTGATAAATTATTGATGCCACATGTCGGTCGGTGTGGCGCAGTATAAGGCGCGGTCCTTATATTCAATTTGGCTATTTCACTGCTGGTTCGAGCCGCGGTCAGGGCAGAATTTTTCTGACCGCCTAGGTGCGATAGGCAATTGTTAGATGCCTAGATACCAATCCTGGTAGGTGGGATATCTGGATTAAATTCACCAACCGTCCCGGTTTCACTGTGGCTTTTTCAGAGTTTCCCTACAGTTGAAATAGCAAATGCGCTACCGTGAAAATTGGTAAGACACCCCAGAGCGCCTCGGCACCCAAAATGATCAGTCGACCCTTACCCGCACAATGCTCTGCCTTCTGGGCGCACTCGTAGGAGTGTTCAGCAAAGGAAAATATAAATGTAAAAAAGATGAGAAAAATTAAATTTACCACTTCCTTTTGATTTTTCGTAACATTATGCTGACTGAACTTCCTATTGTAACATTTCATTATAACTATAGTTTAACCTCTTAGCATGGTATTATTGCCAACGTTCAAAAATAGTAATATTTTGCTGACTGATAAGATTTTCCACAGACATATTCCATTCAAAGTAAATAATCTTTTCTATTTCAATATTTTGTTGATGCCACCAAAGAATTGAACCTACTCCTTTCGGAGGGTAGTTAACTCCTGCGATTTTCCCCCATATTTTGCTGGCCTAATCCTTTCCACTGAAATATTCCGTTCAGACATGAAGATCAGATGGATCTCAATATACCTATATAGTATTGATGCCACCATTGAGAAATATACCTACTCCTTCTGGAGAGTTACTTTTTTTAATATTTTGCTGACCAAGGTCTCTACACAGAAATATGTTGATGTATCTCAATATAATTCTGATGCCACCCTTGAGAAAAAATTAATCCACTCATTTTCCAATGATTTTTTAGTAATAATTTGCTTCCAATTGCTTTCCACAGGATTATTTCATTAAACTTCCATTCAAATTTCACGTAATTTTATCTTTATCTTATTGTGTCATAAATGTCACCAATCCACACCTTTTATAGCGTAGTTTAATCTTGCGATTTTTCGTAATTTTTGTGGTATAAATAGCCTATTGTGATAAATAAGAATATGAAGTTTTAATAAAATATTCCTGTGGAAAGGCCTGGGTCAGCAAAATATTACGTAAACTACCCTGAAAAGGGGTGAATTTGAAATATTCTCATTAGTGGCATCAATAATATGGTGAAATAGATAAGATTATGTTTGAATGAAATCATTCCAGGTAAAGACTTCAGTCAGCAAAATACTACGAAAAATCACAAGAGTAAACTACTCTCCAAAGGGGCCAATTTAATTTTTATCAATGGTGGCATCAATAACACAATGAAATAAATAAGAATGTGAGATTTCAATAAAATATTTCTGTGGAAATGCCTTTGTCAGCAAAATACTAAGAAAAGTCGCAAGCGAAGGGATAACAACTCTTTCAGTAGGTGTACATCTTCAAATTGTCAGTATTTCAATAGTCATATTCAGATTCAGTACTAGTTTCATTATTTCAATTCAGTATTTCTGTACCCGTTTCTGTATTCCAGTTCTTTAATATCTTTCAGTACTCCCTTATATATTTCAGTACATGATATTTCAGTATATGGTGTACAAACATTACAAGAGTTATTAACCCCTCTGTCGCAAGAGTAACTAAACTACCCTCCAAAAGGGATGGGTTTATGAGTAACCTACTCTAGAAGAGAGAAGATTTGAATTTTCTCAATGGTGGCATCAACAACACAATGAGATAGGTAAATATGATTAGGAATTTTTAATCAAATATTCTTGTAGAAAGACTTCAGTCAACAAAATATTGCATTAAATACTCTTCATAGGGGGTGGAATTCATTTTCCTCAATGGTGGCATCTATGAAGTTTAAAAATATTTTTGAGGAAAGGCTTGAGTCAGCAAAATATTACTAGAATCGCAAGAACAAACTACCCCTGGCAGGGGGATGAATCTCGTTTTACCTTTAGTGGCACTAATAACATATTGTGACTGATGACAATATGAAGTTTGAATTAAATATTCCAACGATAAGCCACTGGTCAGCAAATTATCTGGGAAAATCGCAAGAATGAAAACTCTCTACATATAATAATTTCCGTGACAATTTGGGTTGGATAAGCTGTACATTATCACAACTGATATATGATTCCATGCATTTTCAGTGTCTGTGATTGTAATAAATTCACTGCACTACTTTTCTTGATTCCTTCAGTTTCAAAGAATAATTGAAATATTCAAAATTACCATTCATCAAAATGATGCCACCACATCGTACCAAAAAAGATCCATGCAACTCAACAAAACTTTCTTGAATACATGCAATTTTCTTAGGTTGCAGCAACAAATATCATCGTGCAAATATGGTGTAAAGTATTTTGAGCCGCTGAACACAAATCTGAAGTAATAACACGACGCGGTGCTCAGAAATCAGAAAAAGGACATATCTGCCTCCTATAGACCGCGGGCATATCTGCCAGACGACAGTAAATCTGACAGTTGTAAATCCAGCCTGCTGGACAAACAAACCGATCTAAAGAGGCTTTTTGTGCATTTGTGTCATTTATCAAAATATTTTCTCTCGGTAATAACTCAATTCTGAGTGATTGTGAAGTTTCAATCCCTCGATTCCTTTCTATTTTCGACAATAGAAAGAATATTAATCCTCTTGCTGTTAAGAGACGTGAATTGTGAATTCAAGCAGCTAGAAGAGCAGATTTAAGTACTGATAAGTTAAAATGGGCAACGGTATATTCATGAATTTTGTATCTCAGAATTGAAATTATAATCTCATTAAATTACCATTGTTATTCATGGAAATACGATTTGTTTGTCCAGCAGGCTGATGCGTGTGACGTCACATGCCCGCGGTCTATTGGCACAAAAAAAAACGATCGAAAAAATTCTTATGATTTTTTTAGTTTCTGACGAACACAAATGCGTTTATTCCGAGGGCAGTACATGCCTTTTCTCTGAAATTTGATGGGTCGTAACTTCCAAACGAAGGAAGAACGCCGCGTTTCGACTTCAGATTCGTTTTTGGCAGCTCGAAATACGTAACAGCGTGTTTCGACGATGCAATTTGTCGCTGCAACTCCAGAAAATTGCATGTGTTCATGCAAGTTTTTCGTGTTGCGTGAATCATTTTTGGTGCGATAGGTCGCAGCGACTTAGTTATTTCTATGGTGGCTTTGTTGCCGCAAACCACAAATATATGGTGGCATCATTGTAAAGAAGGTTGATTTTGATCATTTCAATTATTTTTCGAAACTAGGGAATCAAGTTGAGCAATTAGGTGATTTAATCACAATATCAACTATAAGTAATGAAAAATGAAAGAAATCATATATCACTTGTGATTATCGTAAGCGTTCATTTTGGTAGCATTCAGTGCTTTTTTTTAATATTGGCAATGCAAACTGACAGATAGATGACATTTCTCGCGGCGACTTGTCGCTGCGACAAATTGCATCGTCGAAACAGGGTGTAAGTAAGACCGAACAGTTTTTCATAAAGCTCCGGTGACCGGACAAACTTTTACAAAAAAAATCAATTCTCGAACCATGGTAAAACTACATTTGAAAATTTGAAATATTTAACTGTTTCTAATTCATAGCACTTCAGGGGCTCGATTTTTGAAGGTCTTCATTGTGATAATGTATACGCTATTGCAATCAGATGGGTTGTACCTTATAGCCTATTTCGACGATGTAATTTGTCGCTGCAACTCCAGAAAATTGAATGTGTCCGGGCAAGTTTTTCGAGTTGCATGAATATTTTTTGGCCTGATAAGTTGCAGCGACTTATTTCTATGGTGAATTTGTTGCCGCGAACTACAAATATGTGGTGGCAATGGTGGCATCATTGTGAGGAATGTTGATTATTTTGAACATTTCATTTATTTTTCGAAACGAAATAAATCAAGTTTCATAATAAGGTGATTTTATCACAATATCAATTATTACAAATTAATGAAATAAATAATGTAGGCGTTCATCCTGGTAACACTAGTGCGACAAGTCGCCGCGACAAATTGCAGCGACAAATTGCATCTTTGAAACAGGGTGTTTAGTGATAGCGTATTCTCTAAATAACGAAAAATTAGGCGCCAGCTCTGTTGTGGATCAATAACAAAAGAATAGAGCTTTTGTTCACCGGTGTCTTCGGAACGTTTTGAAATTTCCGAAAAGATATTCAAAAATGCCGGAAACACACATGTACAGAGAATATAACCTCAACAACAGTAATATTTTCTATTAAAGAACTTACCGACTTTGAATGAAGGCTTCGACATACTGAAATTTGGATAAAGAGCAGAAGGCAGAGACACTAGTTCACCGTACCACTCAGATGGTTTTCTGAAAATGACAAATTCTAGTTATTTGTATTTGTAGGAGGTACAGCGGTAGAGGGTAGAGGTGAAACGCGACTGTTGGCAGTGTTGCCTTTGTCTAGATTCACTAACTATAGACTCCAGTGTTGCCAGTGGAAGTTTTACATAATACTGAATACTGAAAGGCGTAAAGGTGAATTCAGATTTTAGAGAGATACGATATCTTCGCGATAGAAAATAAGCGATACGCCCCCTATCGACTTTTGCGACAACACTCAATGGTTTGATCGCCATATTCTAGTTTGCATGTGTTCATATGGGGCTGTTGTGTTGACTCTTCAGTCATTTTTTATTTTTATGATTTTTATGTATGTTTGAGCTTTAACAGCGAATATGGAGATTTTCAAGAAGTTTGGAAATATTCCAGGTAAATAATTGGAAGGTTTGCTGCTTTTCAGTTATTGTGAGCTTTTTTTTTTCTAGTTCTGGATATAAATCAGTTAATTTTTGATACAATATCTACGGTATGGGTGATAATGTATAATTTAGTGTGTAATGCATAATTTCAATTAGGGAGAATCATATCAACCAGCCTAAAACTGCCACTTCTGATACTTCGTTATTGCTTAAATACATTGAATAAATTTTATATTTGAGTGATCGAAGTAAATTTTTCCAGCTGAGAAATGTCATTATCAATTATTTCAGGTGTGCAATAATTAATTATATGCAATATTCGTTCAGTAAGCCCGACTTGATAGCAGGAACTCATAAATCCGAGTCTCATCTGGAAACAACCTCCAGTCTTTCAAATTTAACAATGTTTTGATAGTGAAAAAACATTCGAATTTGTTCAATGAAATGTTCTTTGAGTATTCAACTGTCGATTGAATCACTTCTCACACAAAAATTAATGAGGAATTGAAAATTTCACGAACAAAAGGACACAAGAACATCGAAGCTCCATACCTATAATAACATACACATGCAAACGGAAACAACAATCTTACCATGGACAGTTCCGCGTTTCTCCGCGACAGCGCTGCGATTTTATTTTCTGTCGTCAGTCGTGAATTCGTATTCATATTCATCAGTAAAATCATGCGGTATGACCTTAACCAGTACCTCTAAAAATGTATAATATATGCAATGGATGGGAATATTTCCCAAAGAATACTCAAAAGGGCGATTTAATCCAATAAGGAGATAGTAGGAGAACATATCTCGGTTAATGTATAGATGTATAGGAATCTACCAGACACATTTGAAGACTGCAGAAATGAAAATTCAGTCCAACTAGTGTTCAATATGGAACAATATCGGAAGTGTCAAAATGACTTCACATATTGTTGAAATGAAGTTTTACACTTATTATACTGAACTGATTTTGATATTCAATTGTTCTGTGTTGATTATTGTGTATCTTCTATAGTCTGGCGATCACAATTAACATAAACCCCCTGCGGAATTATGGTTAGTCATATCTATCTTCATACCACAGATACAATTATAACTTGAGTGCACTCAGCTATACATGTTCGAAGAAAACGTGTTTGATACAGATTATATAAACGGAAATAGTATATTTTTAAACATTGAAAGTAATGCTGATTTCAAAGTAATGTGGATGAGAAAAACGAAAATACATTCGTATTCTAGATGCATTTTTTCATTTTTTTCCGACTACTTTTTCCACCCCCAGAGAATTGTGATGTCGTTATTTATAGATGAAATTCTAAAGCCATTACAAACACGACTTGAATACAAAGGAGTTCCATGCAAAATCTACAACTCAATGTTTCCTCAAGGAAGATACCTACCAAAACACCTTAAATAACTAGATAATGCGGTATTTGATGATCTATATTAGTGATACTATCAGGTTTATCTAACATCGATTGATACCAATAAAAACGAATATCCATAATGAAGAGATGCAATTTCAATTCAGATGATATGTTCTAATTTGAGGTAACAAATATAGTTCTCAAGTGATTTTAAATTGAGAAAATCTTTTTTCTCGCCCCCCTAGCTGCTAAGACGTTGAGCAATGTTTGGAGAAAGTTTTCAGACTCCTCAAACAGTTATATTTTCAAACAAATAATATACAGTTGCCTGTAAGATTTTCACACATTAGGGTTTACTAAATCTGATAAGTTTAAAGTTCCTGCTTTGAGGGAGCTATTGTATAGCGAAACCTAAACTTCAGTTTAAAGTTCCTGCTTGAGGAAGCTATTGTATAGCGAAACACGTGTTGCGGTTTAGTGAACCCTCATATGAGAAAATCTTACAGGCAACTGTATATTACTTGTTTGCTATGGATTTTCATCAAGTAAAAGCCACTTCCATTCAGTTATATTTTTCATTATGGTGTTTATTCTCCTCTTTCAGAATCAATGTTTTCTTTTTTTTAAATAAAGAAAGATTATATAGTCATGCTAGTTCAAAATCTGCGATGTATCACTTTTATAAAATTCTATTGGTTCTTACTACTTTGCTTTGTATAGTGTAGTGACCCTAGGGTATGCGTTACTCCTCGGCCCTGACCAAAAACCAAAGTTCACTACGAACCGCCACAACCCCACAACCCACAACGTCAGATTCCTGTATTCCTGTCAGAAAATATGTGTCCTTTATGTTCCGTGGGTAAATTTGTCGAACGATGTTAAATATATTTCAACTCTATCCGACATCGGATAGCAGAACAACATTTCAATTAGATGATTTTCCAGCTGAGAGATGTAATTTTCGGTAATACTTCGGTCGCTATGAGCACCTTTTTTTTTAATTTTTTTTTTGTGGAACTTACGTATTTTGGTCTGTTAAACTCTAAAGCTCTCTCTACTAAGCTCCGAATAACTATCTGAATAACTCTGCTAAACTCTCTCTCTGAATAACTCCTCAATAACTGTTGAATAAATGTCTTTGCGAATAAATTCTCAATAACTGTCTTCTCCGCGATGAAGTTTCTGATGCCTATATACCTGCTTACGAGAGAGGCGTCGATGAAGGGTATCGAATTCTCGACGCGAATCAAGAGTTCCTGGAAAAATGACGTTCGCTCTTCGACCCCTCATATTATTCTGCGTTTATGATCGCCAGGCCCAGCGTTAGGAGATTCGTAACTGATCGTCCCTAACAAACAATATTATCTCGTTTTTCCCATTGTTATGTGTACGACTTTCATTTTTTGTTCTAGGCCTATGTTGAACCCTGTACGTTACACCATATAATTTATCCTACGACGAGGGTTGTACAGCCACACTCGATCTCCTTCTTGAAATTCGCCAGTATTTGCCTTCCGATAGTGCCGAGCCTTCATCCTGTCAATACGCTCTACCATCTCTTGTTGTTTATTGAATGGAACTCTTCTTGATGGTTGTTGAATCGAATGGACTTGGCCCATATTGAGTTTTTGTTTGACCAAGTCAGCCCTTCCAGAAAGTCAGCCCTTCCAGAAGTTTCAATACGAAGATGTCACTCTTACTTCCAATAAGACACCTGGCGGGATGGCTTGTTTTGTCTTCACTCGGGTTCGTGTGAAAACCGATGGCTGGACTCTACATTCAGGGACTTTATTCACTGTAGCACGAACTACCTTCTTCGATAGCCCAGGAATTCTCGCAGTTTTCGATAATCGCGGTTTCGCAGGCATCTTTCTCTGTCCTTGAGTTGTAGGGACAAATTCTCCTCCTCCAAACTCCATAATCTTCTTTTCGTTGTCGAATGAAAACCCATAGTCACTGTTCAAATCCATCCCGAGTATAAATTCATCTTCTTTGTCTGCGACGTACACTGTATCCGTGATGGTAAGTCGCCCGAAAATCAATGTAATATCAGCCTTTCCTCGAATAGGTGCATTTTCACCAGTGACTGTTCGAAGCATGGAGTTGAAAGAAACAGGCTTCGCGCTTTCTGGCCGAAGAGTGTCACTGCGTAAAAAAAACTGCAGCACCGGTGTCTATGGTGCATTTAACGTCTACTCCATTCAATTTTCCAGGAATAGTTAGGCGATCGGCTGTTGTTGTTGTTAGCCTGTTGACATAAATGACTCTCGGTGACTTCGAACCTCGCAGGGGATCGCGAACTTGACGGCATCCTGACAGGTGAGTTGGATTTTGGTGGCATTCTCTCCCTGCAGTCTTCTATAAAATGCCCCGGCCTTCTACATTTATAGCAAATCCTCTTCGGCATTCCCACCCAACAGTCTTTTATATAATGTGTCCCGGTTTTCCTCATCTATAGCACGTTCTCTTTTTCTGGGTGTTCATTATACTTATTGATGATTTGATCTTCTCCAGAATTTTCTCGAATGAACCATTCGCTTCAACTCTGCTGGTTGGGACAAACGGACAAATCAGCTGCAGCTGAGAACGCCCTTCTGAACAACCATAATATACAATTCGACAAAACTTCAATTCTGTCAACGACGACGCATTACTCCACTCGCATATATCGGGAAGCAATTGAGATAAATCAGCACAAGGATAACTTCAACAGAAAGGAAGAGGGACTAAATTTGAACAAAATTTGGTATCTAGTTCTAAGAACAGCTAAGACGAAGCCAGATAGAACCAGGAAATCGGACGGCCAACAGAACGCTGTCGGATCAGTCATAGTAAACTCACATAGAAGAAATCAACTAAGACCACTCCGCTGAAGATGGCTGCCGCAGATGTAGCCGAAAGCTCCGGAAGTTAAAATTCCAGCACACGGCCCTCAAGCCCGAAAAACCGAAGATGTAAACTCTGCTCTGAATAAACTGTCTCCTCCGCGATGATGTGACTGCTTATATACCTGCCTACACGTATGGAGAGTCTTCGAGAGATGCCTCGATAATGTGTATCGAATTCTCCACGCGAATCAACAGTTCCTGGAAAAATGACGTTCGCTCTTCGACCCCTCATATTATTCTGCGTTTATGATCGTCAGGCCTGGCAGTAGGGGATTCATTACAATATATTAGTCCATATAATAGTATTGATTGTACCAAACAATAATATGCCAATTTGGAGATATCACAAGAATAATAAACTACCTACCTTCCAAAAGAAGTGTATTTCATTTATAGTCGTAGAGCTGCCAATGCACGTTTCATGAAGTGCTTTATGCACCTTGAAATTTTGCTATAATGCATCTCTTGTGTAGATACGAAGGTGAGTATGTGTTGGCTGGACCTACCTTGGGACAAATATGTCCCAAATGAAGTCTTTTATTCAGAAGCCAACAATGTTTGATGTAAAATTGAGGTAATTTAACAATTAATAATAAATGAGGCATACGCTTTCAAGGGGGTTAACATGAATAAAAAATAAAATAGTCCGAAGTTGTTCTTTCTTCTATACTTATTAAATGAAAATAAGTGTTTCATTCAGGAGCCAACAATCTTTGATGTCAAATTGAGGTTATTTTACAATGAATAATAAATGAGGCTGACACTTTCAAGGGGCTTAACATGTAGAAAACAAAAACAAAGTTGTTATTTTTTTCCATAACAAGTGAAGTGTTTTTTATTCACGCACAAAAAGCAGACAATTCCTGTGAGGTTTAAATATCAGCAAACATGAAAATAAATGTTGCCTATGGAAGAAGGCAATATATATGCTGTTATTTTGGAGCGACATGTTTACAATTTACGTTAAAGATGGAATGGACCTGAACAAATACACATGATGAGTCGAACAGGACAGAACTTGGAACTACTGGAAAGAGGTGTTTCTATAGAATGCCTCAAACGCCTTCTCTTTATTCTTTTTCGAGGAGGACTATTAGTAATATTTGATACGACATTGTTATCAAACTCATTCGTATCTGTGCTGGACATATTGATTGAAATAACAATAAGAATAAGTGCACTCCAAATTATATGTTTTTAATACTATTCAGTATTCAGTAGCACGATACACATCCCAGTCAACACACGGACATTCGATGGATATCCAGTGGACATTAATTTTGGATATGGAAGATATCCAGAGGACATCCTGTTGGTATCCGCTGTATATTTTATGGACGTCCAGTGGATGTCCCGAGTGGAAGAAGCTGGACTTCCGTAAGATATCCTTCCGGGATATCCATAAGATATAGTTCAGGGATATCCATAAGATATCGTTCAGGGATATCCATGAGATATTGTTCACGGATATCCATAAGATGTTGTTAGGGAAGTCTAAAAGATATCTCCATGGATATCCAGAGGACATCCTGTTGGTATCCGCTGTATATTTTATGGACGTCCAGTGGATGCCCCGAGTGGAAGAAGCTGGACTTCCATAAGATATCCTTCCGGGATATCCATAAGATATAGTTCAGGGATATCCATAAGATATCGTTCAGGGATATCCATGAGATACTGTTCACGGATATCCATAAGATGTTGTTAGGGAAGTCTAAAAGATATCTTCATGGATATCCAGTGGACATCCATTTTGGATATCGGATATCCCGATGGTATCTGGTGGATATTTTATGGACCTCCCGACTGGAGGAAGCTGGACTTCCATAAGATATCCATGAGATATCATTCAGGGATATCCATGAGATATCATCAGGGATATCCATAAGATATCATTCAGAGATATCTATGGATACATGGAGACTCCACACTTTCAAACACCACCTCACTTATCAGGATAAGATTGAAGTAGGCCATTTGAGATTTTTCAATATCGAGAAAAAAAAATTCAAACAAATAAAAATTGTATCGGTAAAACGAAACAATAATTGCTTAAATGAAATGCTATTGTACCAGAGAAATGAAAAAAGAGGATCAAAGATAAAATGTATTCATACTATTGAATATAAAAAAGAATACATTCAAAATGTATTTAACAAAAATAAACTTAATGAATCCAAGAAAAGATAAAAACGAATTTGGTCACAACAGATCACTATGGGAAAAAAAGAACACTGTTTATTGTTTCAGTTTCTTGGGGTTTTTCTTGTTTTTTCAAAGACAGCAGGTGTCTTTCTTTGGCCCTTCTTAATGTAACGTGGAGTTAAAAAAAAAAAACATCGATATCCAAAAACCACTTCGGGTTATCTTGAGAATATTCAATGCAGGATATCTCGTGGATATTCAGTACAGGATATCTTTATCTTCAGCATTGAATATCTTAAGGATGTCCAGAATAAGCCCAGAGGTGTATATCCAGTTGATGAATATCTTATGGATATCTACTTCGGGATATCTTGAGAATATTCATTCCAGGATATCTTATGGATGTTCAGTTCAGGATATCTTTAGGATATTCAATATTGGATATCTTATAGATGTCCAGGATGAGCCCAGGAGGTGGATATCCAGTTAATGAATATCTTATGGATATCCACTTTGAGATATCTTGAGAATATTCATTTCAGGATATCTTGTGGATGTTCAGTAGAGGATATATTCAGGATATTCAATATTGGATATTTTATGGATGTCCAGGATAAGCCCAGGAGATGGATATCTTATGGATATCCACTTTGGGATATCTTGAGAATATTCATCCCAGGATATCTTGTGGATGTTCAGTTGAGGATATCTTCAGGATATTCAATATT
This sequence comes from Zygogramma bicolorata, assembly GCA_032362365.1. Lineage (NCBI taxonomy): Eukaryota > Metazoa > Arthropoda > Insecta > Coleoptera > Chrysomelidae > Zygogramma > Zygogramma bicolorata. Next base: position 592,832 of record JAVJAQ010003765.1, on the reverse strand, counting down.
GGATATTTTATGAATGTACAGGATAAGCACAGGAGATGGATATCCAGTTGATGGATATCTTATGGATATCCAATTTGGGATATCTTGGCAATATTCATTCTAGGATATCTTATGGATGTACATTTCAGGATATTTTTAGGATATTCAGTATTGGATATCTTATGGATGTCCAAAATAGGTACAGGGATATCCCGACGTGAATTGGACATAAACTGGATATCCATAAGATATCTGGTGTTGACTGGGATACACACGGTATGCTACTATTGGTGCCAATTGCGTCCGCCACGCGCAGTGACGTCACATCCGAGAAACGCAACTTGCCATTTGACTTTCTGATGCATACTGTTTACATGTTATTTTCATTTGCGAAGGCTTTATAGCATTCAAGTTCAAGAACAAATACTCACTGGGAAAACCACATCAAGTATGGATACGAATAAGGCCCCTGACTGGATACAACTCACAAAAACGTTGAATACTTTTAGGTTGATTAAAAAAACGTTGTTCGCGCTTTTTCATCATAACTTGCGGATTGTTTGCATCAGCTCCAAATCAGCTACACGCAAAACGATTTCATTGGGTTGGTAACACTGGACATTGCCATTAAATTGGCAACACTGTAGAAAAGAGAAGGGGTCAAGCACAGAACTCATAATTGTAACTAGAATGCGTTTCATGTATCGTTGACTAACGTAAACTTGACAAATCATGGGCATTCGCAAAGGGGACAACCTGCACCAAGTAAACACATACGTCATTCCTTGTAATTTTAAGAGGAAATGAGAGAAATCTAGGACGTATGTCTGTTAAGATTACTAGTTTGTTTGTAAATAGAGCGGCGTTGTCGGTTTTATTTCTTTCTAATTTGGATATTGGACGCTGTGACGATAGTAAATATAAATATTGAATATTTATTATTCATCGATCATATTGTGCATAGACAAGAGTTATAGGTATATTGGTAATATTGTGTACATTACCCGTTCGATACGATGAAGTGTTTTGTTGAGGATTGTGGTAATTCCTGGAGAAAGGGGAAGAAAAAAGAAAACGTTACTTTCCATAAATGAGTTCTTGAAAAACCTGTTGAAAGTGTCTCTAGAATAAAGAAAACGTTTTCAGATTTCAGCTTTCAGAAAGTGGTTTCGTAGATTAGGAAGTGATCTACATTTGGAGTGGCCTCAACCACAGCATTACAAAATCAAAATCCGCACTGAACATGTTCATTTTTCAATTCGATTCAATTCATACTGAAGCTTATACCATTAGATTTGGGGAAAGTGGTCTAGACCCGGTCTGGCGTCCTTCGACATTAAAAAAACATGTTTTCAATGTAATTTTCATTGTAGTAGTAGGATATAGGAATAACTTTTTGGTGTGAATCAAGATCTCATTTCGTATCTTCTATTCAAAGATTTTTTTATAATAAAACGTCTGATGATAAAACGATATTTTTACTGTTCTGATGTTCCATTTGAAACTGAAATTTCCAGTTTTATAAAACCAACCCATTGCCGATCCCCAAGTTACGCACGTTATATTTTGCGCCGCTACTGTGAAGAGGACATTTACAGTGTTGCAGGTTATGCATGATTTGTCCATCCGCCTTATTTGAAACGCATTCTAGTTATAATATGAGTTCTGTGGGGTCAAGTAGTTAAGTTTTGAGAAGAAGAAAAAGACGTTAAGGGTGTGAAGACTGTGAAGAGTGAAGGTGTGAAGAGGGAAGGCCGAGAAGCGAGAAGGGTGGTTGTGGTACTGTTGGTACTCAGGTCATTTATTATTATAGTTTATAGCACATATACATTTATAAGTTTTTACGGTATGACTACGTTATTGAAGGATATAACATTGCAAGAAAACATTCCATCCAACATTCTCCTGGAGAAACACATCGAATTTATTAGAGAATATGGACAAAAAGAGAATAGTTACGAATATGGAATGACAGACTATCTCCGTGTCTCTGGAATGTACTGGGGTCTAACCGCTCTAGAATTGATGAACACTCTACCGCCTCAGAGTAAAGACGAGGTTTGGACAACTTGTAGTAAGAGTTTCAAATAATAATGAATCATTTTCAGATTGCAAACTACATCAAGAGCTGTCAAGATCCAGAAAGTGGAGGAATTAGTGCTTGTCAGAAACATGACCCCCATATTCTACACACCTTGAGTGCAATCCAGATTCTTTGCATTTATGACAATTTAGAGACAATAGATATTGCTGGTGTGGTCAAGTATGTAGTTAGTCTTCAACTTCCTGATGGCAGTTTCATGGGAGATAAATGGGGAGAAGTTGACACAAGGTTTTCTTTTTGCGCTGTTGCTACTCTGTCACTATTGAATAGAATGGATGCGATTGATGTTAACAAAGCTGTTGACTTTGTGGCATCGTGTAAGAATTTTGATGGTGGTTTTGGCTCAAGACCTCTATCAGAAAGTCATGCTGGTTTGATCTATTGTTGTGTTGGTTTCTTATCTATCACAAAGAGGTAAAATGAATCCCTCACTTTTTATATTGATGGAGTATCTTTTACTTTTCACAGGTTGGATATTGTTAATCGAGATACTTTGGCTTGGTGGCTCTGCGAACGTCAACTTCCTTCTGGTGGGCTAAACGGAAGACCTGAGAAGCTCCCAGATGTTTGCTATTCATGGTGGGTGTTGTCAACCCTCACCATACTGGGAAAGCTGCATTGGATTGATGCAAATGCCTTGAAAAGATTCATTCTAGCTTGCCAAGACTCTGAAACTGGTGGATTTGCTGATAGGCCTGGTGATATTGCTGATCCTTTCCATACGTTGTTTGGAATAGCTGCAATGTCACTCTTAGGACATGAATCTGTACAAAAAGTGAATCCTACCTATTGCATGCCACAGCATGTAATTGATAGACTGCAACTTAAACCACAAAGATTAGCAGAGTGATATGGCTTTTTGAGCTCAGAGACGAGCTATTTGTGATGTTATTTCAACAAATATTATCTATTTGTTTATCAAAATTGATGAATCCAAATATTTCAGAGCCTATTTATTTTCTTTACTATTCCATTGGTTGAGACATACAAAAATAAAATTGGGGACAGTTTAAACACTCCACTCCATCAGAATATTCATGTCTCCAGTGAATAAAAATATCAATTTGAACAAATGTTTCCTCAAAAATTGTAAAGTTTGTTCTTTCCTCATGATCATTCTCATTGATATTGTAGATATCACTGTTTATAGAGATAGATAGTCAACCAAATGGTAATATCATTTGAAGAAATGGATACTGCGGGTAGATTGTGATTTCTTTTCCAAGTCACCTCTTTCCTGTTTCTTAGCGACGTCATAGCCTGAATCACACATTTTCTTGATTACTTATAAATAATACCATAAGATGGCAATCAATTCGAAAACAAGTGAAATTTTTTATCAGTATCGCGTAGATAATTCATGTTTTGAAGATTATTTCAATGCCTAAACTTTCATTTCCTTCATAAACTTCTATCGTCAACTCCATTTTCAAGCATCATTATCTTTCAATATTTCAGTCGAACAAACAATAGTCAAACTGACAGACAGAACTCTGCACCCATTTTTCCCTTCGGAGTAGAAAACTTTGTCGTGCATTGTCAAGTAAACGGAAATATCGGCATTATACTGTAGATGTCGTTACAAAAACGCTTCAAATCGTTTTCACACAGGCATTGGCCGCACAAAATTTGACAGTTTTCCCTGGTGAAATGTCAAATTTTGTTATGCGGCTTTAACCGCTGTTCAGGGCATGGCCCAGCTCTTCAAGTTGACTGACAATCATTCGATATCTGAAGTTAAGCAACGCCGAGCACGGTTAGTACTTGGATGGGTGACCATGCAGGAATACCGTGTCGAAAGCCCGTACAGCTGCAGCAAAATAGCATATCATAGCTCGCAGACAATATAACAATGAGCACAAGAAATATTGGGGATATGCCGTCCTTCGGAGGGGACGTAAAGCCGTCGGTTCCGAGTCCATGGGTGTTGGGCTCGTTAAAGATCCCTACCTACCTCTGGTTGGAATACCAGAGGGTTCGGCAAAATTTCCGGTTGGGGGAAGTGTGGCCATCCCTACGTTTTTTTACGTAGATCTACGTACTTTGAGCCTTTTTTGAGAACATACGAACTTCAGTCCCAGAATCTACGTACTTTTCACAAAATTGTAAAAATTTTTAACATCTCATTCATTGGGCTGAAATATTTCCCGATTCCCGACACATCCGCCAAAAAAACTCAATGAACTTCCCGTTTCATACTGACACTAACGTGCACAGCGCATATTCTCCTTTCCACTCAAATCAACACATCGCTGCTTCCATTTTGAAAACGAAGTGTCTATTCTTCAAAGTCGGTGCGCCCAGAAGGTAGAGCTGACAAGAGTCGGTTAATTATCTTGGGTGTTGAAACTTAAAATAAATATATTGTTCTTCACAAAGAAGAATGAAGTAAAAAATCAAGTAAACGTCGAGTTTCAATATTTGGAATTGTGATCACCAACACCAAACATGGTCAAAAATCACTTATTTTTTCTTTCATATTTTTAGTACTTTTTTTCAAAAGTCCTATCAATGTACACTTGACGAGATTTTTTACAGAGAAACTGATCTTGTCGGGATTCCTTTTTACCTACCTTATCCCCTCCATATCACTCAAAAAAAGTACGCAGATCTACTAACTTTTGATGTGCAATTTTAGTATTTCTACGTAACTTTTTGAATCTGGTCTACGTCTTTTTCGAATTCTGGGTTGGCAACCCTGGAAGTGTGCTCACCGGCGTCGGTGATTGGCCTTGGTAGCGGAAATAGGCCGACATTAGATAAAAAAAAACAGTTTTTCCGTTAGACGCAGCCATTAACTAACTCAGGGCTATTCACTAAGCAGAGTTGTTATGGATAGCGACTAAAAATTGTTATTTTCAAGGTCAGTTGCTAAGCGCAAAATTGGTATTCACTTTTCAAGTTAAGTTGCTACTATAATGACCAGTTGCTGTGAGTAGTGGTTCACAGGCAACTGCTTTAGATATCTTGTTGAGGAAAAACAGCTTACCACCGTCATTATGGCAAGTTATTATCAGAGTTGCTACGACGGTTAGCGACTGCGATAACCACTTTACTTAGTGAATAGCCCTGTATATCTCAACAATATGTCGAACTCAACCTGATAATTGTTTCAAACCCTCGATAACAGGTGGCGGTCTGTTAACTGTGTTCTAGCCCGGTGATGCCATACGGCATCATCAATTTTCTAACTACATAAGAGCTTACAGGGTCCCGCTCCTGGCGATATTTCTAAAAAGCCACAACCAAGATTCTAGGGTGTCACGTCATATTTCACCCAGAGTTCTCGAACGCAAATTTCTACAAATATGCCAATGCCACGGAATCATATGTCATTAGTCATAGCTGTCAATGTCTATTTCATAATAATTATCCTCAATCCTCATGAATTTCAGTTCAGCAGTGAGTAATTTGAAAAATCATTTGGGAGGTAACAAGTTGCTGGTAAATAGAAAACTATGGTTTCGTTCAGTTTCATGACTCAAATGGCGATAACATACAATTTTCCACTGATGAGTATTGAACAAATTGCGACAATAGATGAAATATTTTTTTACTGGCGCATGACAGTATTTTTCAAAATGTTTGACAGTTTATTGAAAATGATTTCTTTCTGTGTGCTATCTATCTTTTCTTACGTTTATAAGCTCTCTAGAAGTTGATGCACGAAACGAGGGGTGTTTCACTTCGGAAATCCGGCGTACAAAATTCAGTGGAAATTTTGTTGAAAGCCAGAAATCCCACCTGAAATTTTTGAAGAAACCCTGAAATCCACTAGAAATCCTGATTTGATGTACAAATTTTACGGAAGTGAAGTGAAACAACCCCCGACACGAAAGAACTTTCAGATTGTACTGGTGAGGCCTGCAAGCCTTTTCCACCTCAAATATTGAAATCGAAAATTAATTTGCATGGCACACTTTGCAGGTGCATATTTGAACTATAAAAAAATCTCTAGAGCAGCACATTTAGAGTTCACATTTATTTTCATAATGGCAAACAACACTTTATTTCATTATTTTACTGTATATTCATGCAGAAATAAAACTGGGTATTCCAGAAGATTTTCAATAATAGATGGAGATCACCAATCAAATGTTTAGGAAAATTCATGCATATTCAATTATATCATAATTAACAATTATGGCAAAGTTAGATGCTGATTGGTGGGAAATATTTCCTGAGCCAATCAGCATTCAGATTTCCTATAATTGTTACCTGTTTGAACATGCATGAATCCAGCTTTTGCCACAATGTTTTTTTTTAGGTATGGAAAAGAGAAAGTCCAAACTGGAAAAAATCTTAGCCCATTTTGATGAGATTATTGAAGAAAAACTTGCACTAGAAGACAATGCTAAACAAATCATTGATCGTGTTTTTTTGTATGTTAGATATGTAAGGAATTCAACTCAAAGGGTGAATCAAACAGATCTTTCAGAAATCTTGAAATATGAACTGGAAATATTAACAAGGTTAACAGATATTAATTCTGAATTAGAAAACTTTTTAGAAGAGGCCCCCCTGACAAATTTAGTTTTGTCAGAAAAGACTCCAGAGCCCTCTGTTGAAATATTGAAATCTCCTAAACGAAATTGGAAGTTTAACGACATACCAGAATCAAGTGGTGATACTGGCTATATCAACAATACAAATCCATTCCATAAAGCTCTATCCTCTGACTATTATATGGAGCCAGCTATCCCAGTTTCAGTTTCTGCAATGGATGATGCAATTACCTCCCTCACTAATCTGCAGGATATTCGAAATTCACTCAAACAGTTCAGTTTGAAGCTAGGATTGAATGGAGAAACTTTTTCTTGTCATGGTAATGTTCCAAGTATTCCACCTCGATCTATGATTCCAGAAAGTATATCAAATTCTGATAGTGATAGTTTAGGATTACCTGTGAGAGATTTCAGCATATCATGTGAAGATCCAGAAAGGACAGGTGATAGTGATAATAGTAATAATGACAAATCCCAAACCATTCCAGAAGACTGCTCAAAACTTGACAATTCTCGCCTTTGCTCGAATATTAGTAATGTTCAAAGTGACATTGAAGATGGTAGTGAAATTGAAATGTCAGTTCATTCCTATGAACGGAAATCTAACTGTTCTAGTCAATTTGAAAGTTTCAATAACTCCCCCACTACTTCTGTTAGTTTGTTAATGAAACAGCAACAACTTAACAATCCTACACACAGTAAAGTGAGTTCGTCCATGAGAAAGAGCTGTTACAAACATAACTCGAAAAAGAAACAAAATAGGGAATTTTTCGAGCTACGACCAAAGAAAACCCCATTTATTGGAGATGAGTGCATGTTCAGCTATATAGTTTCACCCACTGAGTTCTATATACACATTCTTGATAATGAAACTGTATCTATAGACCACCTCACCAACGAAATTCCACAAAACTACAACATATCTGTACCAACTCACACCAGCAAAGAATTAGCATGTGCTGACATTGGGCGGTTTGGTTTGGCATTTGTTCCTCAGTATAGTGGCTGGTTCAGAGCAGAGATTTTGAACTGGTGTTTGGATATTCAGTCTGACGAAGTATTTGTTCAGTTGGTGGATTATGGCATGAAAAAAAAATTATCCTACAAGAATATAAGAAAAATGGTGGAGGAGTTAGCTCATGTTCCAAAGTTGGCAGTTCGTTGTCATTTTCCATTAATGTACCCTCCTGGCTCAACACGCCTTAATAGATTGAGTGATTGGCCGGAAGCTACAATCAAAGCACTCTTAGATGTGAGTGGTATTTCGGAAAATGAGGAAAAGCAGAATGTTATTTTCAAATTAGTGTATGCTCACCAAGATGAAAATTCCCTTGCTGTGGATCTTTACAATCCCCTGGAAAAAAATGAAGACCTGACAGTGGGCCAGATTTTGATAGATTTGGGACTAGCTAAGCAAATAATAGATGAAGTCGATGAAGAAAACATGGAGCTGGAAGCCTTTTTGGACGATGTGGATCATCTGGAGACAGCTGACAATATAAATGAAGCAGTAGCGGGCTATGATGCAAGAGACGAGGCAAGGATTTGTCGTTTCACTAGGAAGGATGGCACTTGTTATAAAAAAAACTGTAAACTTGAGCACGCCATATTGTCTAAAGATGGCTTTACTATGGATACTGAGCTCATTTTCAAAGAAGCCATGTATAGTCTCAGCCTTCCTTCTTGCGGAGAGTGGGTTACTGTCTTGGTGACCTATTACATAGATATTTGCCGATTTTTCGTTCAGATCATCAACAATGCACATCGGGAACCAAATTATCTCATTGACAGTCAGTTCCATTCACTTGTGTTAGATATGAATTCACCAAAGATAATAAAGACCTACGAATCCTTCAAGATTTTGCCTGCTATTGGTGAGATTGTGTTAGTCAAACACTGGACTAAAAAGTGGCTAAGGGCTGTTGTTAGGGAACTAGTAAATATGGACGATATTGATGCTGATATCCATGTTTTCACCGTAGATGTTGGGGAAACATTGAAAGTGAACTTGAGAGATCTACGTAAAATCAAACCTCATCTGCTTAGTCTACCTTTCCAAGCTGTCGAGTGCTATATTCATGATTACAAAATGAGGGACGACTGTTCACCTGACAAGGCTCGAGCGTTTTTTGATAAAAATCTGTATTTTCATAACTTTTCGGCGCAAGTGTTGTCCTCTTTTCTTCCTCTGAAGATCAATTTGCGATCAATGAACGGTTTTACAGATATTGGCAAGACATTGGAAGAACAGAATTTTGCTGAGGTTCGTCTTCGAGATGATAACCCAGAAGATGATTGTATCGTGAAACTGTATTGAGACCCTAGTCAATTTTTGTAAGTCAAGTTTAACACACTATATCTGAGCAAATGGCTCAGGAAATATAACTGACAGACTTAAGGCGGGTTTATAGGAAAAGTAAGATTAAATAAGAAACAAAATAGAATAAAGCAAGAAGTGAAATAACAATGTATTCATTTATGAAAAAAAAGATGGAAATTAAGAAATATTTTTTGTCCAATCATATCCAAAATAACAATGTATTCATTTATGAAAAAAAAGATGGAAATTAAGAAATATTTTTTGTCCAATCATATCCAAGTAATTTTTAGGTTTGCAGCATATTTATTCATTGGCATCTGCCTTACAGCACAACTCTTGAATGCCAAATTATGTTACTTTTTTTCAAATTTGCGTCTCCAACAACTGACCAATTTTTGGTTGCAATCCTCCTTGCCTGTTCATGAGACGGACGGACGGACAAAAGTTTGGTTATGATAAAGAGAAAGAGTTAAAATGACCTAGTGACGCATGATCAGAAAGGTTCACAAAATAAAATGAAAATATGAAAAGTATGACTTGTCTGCTTATTCCTTATTTCAGCTTGTTTTATAAACGCTCTACCTTAAATGTGTATAACCAACTTTCATATTCCACTCTAGTTTGTTTCTTATTATATATTTATATCTTTTTTATAAACCCGCCGTCAGAAAATGTTTGAGGGGTAATTCTCTCACGTGTACACAAAGTTTCAGAATCGAGAATTCCAGGTGGGATTTCTGGATTTTGTGAATGTACACCGCATTTCCGAAGTGAAACACCCCTTGTTGAGAGGGTTTACAAAATGATTTTTGGAAAAGATACTACAAATTCTATAGTCTGTTTTTTTCGACAGATGTGTTATTTTTAATGATCCCAAAGAACTTTTGATAATATCTGAGTAAAATAAAAGGACAGCTCTTAAGTTTGGTCTGATTATGGGACTTTGTCTTTTGTTTTCATTTTATCAAATATTAGTCAGACACTTCCAACTTTTGTCATAAGTTACTTTTTTGTCCAAGAGGTTTTTTGAAAGGGCATTACCCTTTCATTTTAATGTTGTAATTACTGACACTGTTTATTATTTCATTAAAAAAGACATACATTTGGTCATTTTCGTCTGAATAACCTCTCAATATGACAGTGGCGGCTTTTCCTATTTGATGAGCTAATTTAAAGTAAGTTAAGTGTGTGATGTCTAAAAACCCTGGTGTTGCAATTGATACGATTTTTTTTAGACTTTTATCGTATCAAGTTGTTTTTTCTATTACATCGCTAGAGACGCCAACTGTCATACTACTAATGTCAGATGATTTGATGTTGATTTTTTTTTCCTGAAGGTTTGGGTTCCACTCCCATATGGATTCCGAGTTCAATTGCTCATCTTAATTTTGAGTAGTTATTATTTATAGTTCAGTCCGTTTTTCATTCAGGGGTGCTATCATTTGTGTTTTGTATCTTGTGAGCTAGTATGCGCGATATTACCGCTTTTTCCATTGTGGGTAGATAGTCTTAAGCCGCAGATGAAACTTTTTATTTGTTTGCAGTACCGAAGGAGAGTAGGTACATGGAATCTATCAATGAATGTATACATAATATTATCATCATCTCAATGATTTTGAAGCATAATGGAAATATAATCGAAATCGATTTTGAAATTTGCTCTTTTTCAAAGAGTTGACTATTGACATTTCGATTCGAGGTAAAGTTTTGTTATCATGTGTCATCCTGTTTTAAAAATATTTTCACATGAACTTGTATTCCGCGCGGTGATCTCTCTTGGTTCAGAAATAATCGCCTTTCATATTTACTAAGATTATTTCATCATTTAATTTTTTGCACTATAAAACCAGTTAAGCACACGTTCTTCGTCACATTCACACCTTCTACCTCCTCCGAGCTATTTTTCAACTATAGTTTTTCAATTTCACATGAAAATAACTCCATATTTGAAGTTTCCTAACGCTTTGATCATTTTTACAAGGAATAAACAAACTAGCTATAGCTTCCCTAAAAAGCATTTTTGGAACTAGGCCTTAAAGAAATAGTGTTTCCAGGAAAAACATAACTATAATGTATATTGATTTACCACTACAATTCTTGTAGTCGCTAAATTGATATAATTATACGTGTTATTTTGTTCTCGAGTAGATATTTCGCCTAATTTTTGTGGTAATTCGATTATTCGTATTCATTTATCAAGTAGTGTGAAATGCTCGCCTCAAGTGTAAGTTCTTTCGGGTCAACCCCTTTTTTTATCGCGAGTTTGACCCTGTTTTGACCTTGCACGTGTAGAGAGCCAGACTGCATTCTGAGTTCTGTCTTGGACAAAAAATTTAAATTTAAAAATGCCTACTTATACCAAATCATACAAAAAAAACTATTTTCGGCAACCGTCCGGGAAGTGGGTACTTCCCGGACGCTTTTTCTTTGAGAAAGTAGCAATTTTCCGGCCTAGTCCGGGAAATACGTACTTCCCGGACTAGGCCGGGAAAATGCCACCTTCTCAAAGAAAAAGCGTCCGGGAAGTGGGTCGGTTGCCGAAAAAATAGTGTACGCAACACGACCGAAAATAGTTTTTTTGGACTCGCAGACTTCCAGGACGCGCTACGCTCGTCCTAGAATTTTGTCCACTCGTCCGAAAAAACAGTATTTTCCGGACTTGTTACGTAAATTACTATTTATCGACTGATGTACGAAATAAAACTCAACAAGTTTTCCAAATTTAAGTTTTTTTTATCATATATCTCAACAAGAACGATAATACAATGAATACAAATTCTCACAGATGCAATTCATTATCATATTTTAAGGCGTGCTACTTGAATGGACTATTTTCAACAATTCAATTCGAGTCCATTTGGAAAATGTGAGTCATATTTTTCCGTCCGAATAATTTCACACAATGATGTCACTTCTGTCATATTGAGAGTATTTTAAAAGTACAGCTTATCCAATCCATCCTGGCACAAACCCAGCTACTTTTCCAGTTGCACACTGACGAAAGAAAAAACACATACAAAGGAATAAATTTCAACACAGTGAACATATACCTACAATAGGTGTTTTTTTATCTTATACTTCACCGATATTGCTGGGCATATACGTCATTAGTTCTTTGCCAAGATGGATTGGATAAGTAGGGGCTGGGTGAATTTCCACTGTTATGGGTGCACATTCAAATTTTATTGTATTGATTTGTTGTATTGTATAAAGAAAAAAATCATTTGAAAAATAAGGTAGGTATAAGACGTAATTCAAGAGGTACGCTCTTGATGTTCTATCGCCATGTATACATATCGCTCTATATTATTCTGTACGATACATTTGTCGAATATATGATCTCGAGAATGAGGCCTCTGGTAATCTATGTACAGTAGATGTCTTCTACTACAGTCACTCATTTACTGCCTTTTATTCCAAACTAAAGATGAAAGTTGCATACACATGTTTCTATATTGAAACAATCTCATCAAAAGATAAACTATTCAATGCGAAAATAGTATATTAGAGTATAGGTGGGTATTGAGTTTAAAACGCGATTTTTGGGCACGCCAAGTATTTCAAAAACCAATTATCGACGCATTACATTTTTTTTATCGGTATATTAATATACAATTTTGTCAAGGAAGTGTTAAAAACTAAAATTGGCGATCTGTCTTATATAACGCGCACGTACCCTAATATGATTGAAAGTACGACCCACCATGTTTAAATCCAAATTTTGACATGGCAACATCGAAAACCCCAGGAATTTGAGGTATGAAATTGGAAATCAATTGTTGTTTTTTTAATTTCTTTGGCAACGAATGGTGAGTACTTATGTCGCATCACGAATTCAATGTAATGAAGATACATGTAGTCCTCAAGAGTTGAAAATGAAGAAAATATGATCTAAGGCTCATTCTATTCGGAATGACGCCTAGAAAAATGTTCAACCAATTTTTATCCACCAGTCATTAATTTGATAGTTATAAACAATGTAAAGTGAGATATTACTTCAACGAAATCCACCAAAAATATTTCTCTTCATGGATACTTCCAAGTATACTTAACGATATTTTATTATCCTGCTGTGTAGATATCTCATGCTATTTTTTGAATGTTAATGCTAACAAAAAAATTTTGAAAAAAGGATCCTTTTTTGATTATTTCTTCACGATGTTGAAGTTTCACCATTCAAAAATATACAATTACATAACCTTCAATTTTCCAGTATTACTCATTCGAAAAAAAAAAATGAATTGAGAATAATTTTGTAATAGTAATATTTTTTCGTCATTTCACTATTATAGTAATATTTAATAGTAATATTTTTAACGAAGAAATATTTTTTTAGATTATTCATGAAATGTGTAATGGAAATCAATTCTTTATTTACATATCATTTGATTTATTAATTGAAAATTTGTTTGAGAAAATTTTCTAATGAGTTTAATAGAAAATGAAATCTCAAAAACAAGAGTGTACTTCGAAATTCAACGTATAAAATATAATTATTTTTTTTTACATTTTGAAATAGAGACGCTTGTTTTTGAGATTTTTTTCTCTATAACATGTTGCTTGATGCGGATCGGTCTAGTATTCTGGATTTCACCGATGTGAATGGATCTTGCCAGTATTTTTACTCGAATGTCAATCGCAATTTTAGTGCTTGTATGCCAACTTTTAATAATTCACATATCAAACTCACATATACGCCATGGTTCTCTAGAGAAATTGTTGAAAACATTAAATTAAAATACTGCACATAGAAATTTTAGTGAAAACAAAACTGACAATTACCTTGAGACTTTCGGAAGATTAAGGAATCTAACTAAATCTCGCAAATTGAGATATCTTACAAAGCATATATACGAGATGTCTAATTGAACATATTAACAGACCATAATAGATTTTGGAGCTTTATTAATCAAAACAACTATAATTTTAGGATTCCCGGGGTCATGCATGTCAACAACAAAACTTTTGATACTCCCTTTTTAATACTTGACTTTTCCAATGTCTACCTGAAGTCTTACACCCATCAAACGATTATAGAGCCTCCTAAATATTTCAACATAACATTTTTTCAACAGATTTTTCAACAATGGAACGAATGAAATGTAAACAAAAAATTGATTTTCATTGCCTTTTGTAAAAAATCTGAAATGTTTTTATTTCGTGAAAAAACAATTTCGGATTATTTCATTGCAATAATTAATTAACTGAAAAACAATTTAGAACAATCAAATATTTTTCAAGGAATTCTTTTCTTTGTGAAAAATAATTATATTGTTTGACAAATGAAATGACGGATGAATGTAATTCCTAACAAAATTGTTAATATCTCAATATAAAAATTTTTGAATGGTGAAACATAGACATCGTAAAGAAAAAAGAATGTAGTCTCCATTATCGATTTCTAATTGTTTGTTAGCAATAACATTCAGAAAATGACAGACTAAAATAGTTTATTGTCTATGTGTGACACATACAGAGTATTGTATATAGTACTTCAATGGAACGAAGTAATGCATATTTCTAAATATATAACATGTTACAATATAAAATATATAATATATAATAGTCATGTCAAATAAAAAATTTGATGACAAAAAATTATAAATAGAAACGTGACATATTGTCACAAACTCAAATTTTGATTATTCTCAATAACGGAATAAAAACAATGTTCAAGTAGCAATTTGTCATTCATAGATCTAATTTGGCAAGGTAGATTGTTATAGAGTTTTAATTTCAATGATTTTTTTTCTGATTGTACTAACTTGTTTCGTGGCACAAGTAGATCATTAGCAGTTGCAGAGCGTATGTTGTGATGATGCAGACCAGAAACTTTTGGAATGCTCTATCAAACGTTGAAGTATGTGAATGCAAGGAAGTTGTAACATTTTTTCAGTTTCTTGAATAATGAATGAATTATTAAGTCCCCACTAAGCGAAATATATTTGATCTCTTTCGTTAAAGACATATCTCATTCTACATATCAATTGATACTTGAAAAAAAAAGTTCATTACCAAAACGTTCATGCTAATAAAAATCCATGGAATTTTTTTCGAACGACATTGTTTCTTCAGGTGGCATCTGGATTACACAATTTTTAATCAATATTCGCTAGTTGAAAACAATTATTTTACGTGTTACGATCATTTGCATGGTGGTGTACAGGATTTGCAAGCATTGTGCGAAACTCTATTTTCACCACGTTATTGAAAGTTTTTATTCTTCGAGATCCTGTTCGAAAAATTCGCCTAACATCAGCTATTTTCAAGTTATTTACGAAAGATTTAACCCCCTTTTTTGACAATATACTTTGTTCGAAATTCGAATTAGTTTACTGGTGTCATTCCGAATCGAATGTGCTCTTGATCATATTTTCTGGACCACTATCAAGATATTTCTTGATTTTCAACTAGTGAACTTGACTAATAATGATGATTTCATAGCGTATAAAGTATTCCTGGATAGCTGGTTTCAAAAACGCTTCCTCCTTTTCGAGCATTCCGGTTTAATACCTCAATACTCACTTATATTTCATTATACTATTTTCCGCTTTCGATATATAAGTGATATGTTTCAAAATTGTTTTGTCAAAACACCTTAGGCTCTACGATTCACGGCTCGTTGCACACATAATATATTACACAATTATTATATATTACACAAGAAATGCAGAGTTCGTCGAATTCTTCCGACTCATATATTCAGCAGAAAATAGTCCAATGTGTATGACAGTAGGAACTGATCATGTATGGTATAAACAGATCTAAATCTGAGATTGAATCCTGCCATCTGATAGGGTATTTCCATATGTGGTTTTCTATTTTTTTTTCTTTTTGAATGTTTTTCCTCTTGGTAACATTAATAATTATCTGACGATCATATAACATTGATCCGAGGAAAACGTGCTATGAAATCTGTATAATATACCGAATGCGCTTTTGTGTGGTGTCTATTCGTTGACGCACACTGTTTCGATTTGGACAGGGCGGCAGCTACACATTATTGGTCCAATTTTCTACAGTCTACCTTTGGAACGGGAAGTAATTGAAGGTAATACAAATCGTAATCTGCACAAAAAATTACGCGCTGCATGGTACTTCATCTGAAACCCAGAATTTGTGTTCGTTAAGTTCAACAAGCATTTGCATGGAAGCCTCTTTACAGGCTGTCTTACATTTTCCACACATAAAAACATCGCTCAAATGTACAAAAAACATTAAAGCTTTACTGTTTCAAATAATATGGTGTTATTACAAACCGAATTTAGTAATGAAAACTGAGTTTTCATAGTGGGTCGGTCCATTACAACTCGGAACTAGTTCCATCGGGAGATTGACGAAATTCATTAGGCATACTCTTTAGGAGTATACAGTGTGTTCCTTCAAAAACAAATTCTCGATTTTACATGAAGCGCATCGACACATTTTTATGCAAAACTCTTATTTTTGTTTCAAGTATTTCCTATTTCAAGGGCAGACTGATAAATTGGTCTAAAAAATCTGTCACTGCCGCCGGTCTGGACAATCATACACGAGTCAGCAGCAACTTGTTTCCGACACATACAGTCACGATTTCTCAGCATGGAGTTGCGTCGATGTCGAATCAAAGAATGGGCGAAGAGCCTTTACACTTGAAAATTCTTATGAAAAGTTTTTCGTCTCATAACTAGATTTTTAAAATTCGGTAGTCGTTTTTTCTTGAAATTTTCCAACCTCAATAACTCGACACAAATGAGTGAACAAGCTCTATTAATGAGAAAAGAAGTGTCTACTTGTCGGGGGTGTTGAACAAAATATTTTTCTGCTTACGGTGCTGATTACACAAAATGTAGCTGGTTATATATTTTGTGGGTTTCTGTTGATTTTTTGATCCATTAGTTTATTGTTGGCTATATTCATATCTCTCAACCAATAAAAAAAAAATCGAAAAATGCGTATTATGTAGAAAGTAGAAAAAATAATTCATAGATACGTGATCTTATGACTCAATCCTATAGACTATAGAGAGTCAATCAGTGCATTTGGATTATGTGCAATATATAAGATGATTATATGGTTACGATTTCAAATTCTGTATCATATGAAAAAAATCCTGTGCCATGTTCAAATCAAAATTATTATTAGTTTGCCGACGGCCTCATTCAACTATGCCAGACTGAATTTGTGTGTGAGCCTCTGATAAAAATGACTTGACCATATTTATTTTTTATCATTTGTGTAATTGAAATTTTCATCAATGTCAACTCTGTACTTCCTGAGGTTCTCGTCTATTTTTCATCGTAATGTCCTTAATTTTATTCTTGAACGATTGATTGATCCATTGTAATATTGATTACGGGCAGAAGATTTGAGTAATATATTTTTCGAAAACTTTAACAATGAATGTAAGGATGAAATAATGGTCCAGTGTCAAAGGCGCAAAATTTTTGTGAATATTCAATTGAATATTTCTATTTGTTGTAAATCATTTTTGAATATATTTATATTTTTGTCACCTCTTAGTTTTTATATTCATGCACTTCCTTCATTGATTCGGCTTTGACTATTTTCATGTATTTCTTCTTGAATTGTATTTTTTCACTCAAACGAGTTAGTGAATAAGTGTTAGGATTGCTTTCGACAAATACTGGTAATAGTGCTTTGTACAACAATAGTGGATATGGCTGCCTGTATCACACGAGTTTGATGATTTAAATAATCTACAATCATTTATCATTGATGATATAATCAGTCAAGAAAATCTGTGATTCAGGCTACGACGCCCGAAAAAAAAACGGAAGAAAAAGCATGAAACGAAATCACTAGTGCCATCTACCTATAATATCCATCCCATTTCCATAATGATTTTTTTGCGAGTAACCCGGTTACAAAAGTCGGCAACCGTCAAGTTATTACCCCCACTTCACGAAATTCCAAAACTGGTAACACAAACTTATTGATTTCGCAAAAACGTGCGTGAAAGATCAGGATCAGGTTATATTTTAATTTTGAATGAAAAACAGTGAGGTTATGTTGTTATTGTTTACTATAAGTTGTTTTCGAAGATTTCCTCTAAAGTGACAATAATTTATATTTCCACATTTAGAACTTGAAAATACACTTTCGGCCAGTTGCATGCTAAATGCACTGTGAACTGTCTACAATTGTGTGTTTCTCTTCCTCTGTCTCTGTCGTTTTTATCATCTTCTCATATAACCGCCTATAACCCTGCTGTCGAGCAAGGTGGCAAGGTTACGTTTTCGTTTTCAATAACACGGTAATAAATAGTGACATCATTAATGACGTCACACCAACTTCCCCTCTATTACCGCATATCGCTAAAATGCAACCGGTTACTGAAAATCGTTACCATTTGTAACCCGGTTACTCGCAAAAAATCATTCATATGACTAACAATATGTATCTCTATAAACAATTTTGATTTTATCTAGAGAGCGTAAAAAAGAAAAGTCGAATGAGTTCCTCAAAGATATTCCTTCTTTGATGTTCAACAGTAGCTGCACATGATCGATACATTTGTTTTGTTTCTCCTATCAAGATTGTTTTTGAGTCAAACTTATGCTTCTCTTGTGCTACACAATGTTGAAACGATTGATTATGTGGGAAGTATTGGATAAAATTTGACATTCGTTTCAGTATATTCCAAACAACTCTCCTTTTTTGTAGAATACTTGCCTGAAAATTGGAAAATTATGGATCTCCATATATAGACATTCAGTGAGCCAATGAACTTCAACCACATATCATTCAATAAGAATTGAAATTTTCATTTTCTGTACTTCGGAGACAATCAACATCCAGCTTCATGAATAGCTACGATTTCCTGAAAAAAGTTCTTGTAACGGCGCGATATTTAAAATTCGATATTTGCTCAAGAAAATTTTTCCTATGGCAAATGAGGTAGATGGTAGATGCGTTGTTCAGATTAAACGGACACTTGAAACCTTCAGCCGATTCCTCTACTCTTTCAATGATGACGCTATCTTGGGACAGTTGTGATTTTTTTGTATTATTTTGAGAAACGAAAGGAATGTCATAATTTTATAGAATTGAAAAATAATTAACACGAAAATTCTGGACTGGATATTCCAATAACTTCGAGACAGATTCATAGCTCAGAAGAGTAATCCTGACAATCACGTTAAAACTACTTTGGATTTTATATTTTATCTCTTTAAATGCCAATTAAAATTTCAGCTCTTACCACCTATCATATCATATCAAAAATTAGTTAAAAGATCAGTGGCGCTTGAAACGATTGTATCGAAATTTGAAAAACAAAATTCAAGTTGCTCTCTTGAGTCCCATTGACGTAGTATATAAAATAATATTATAGAGAACCCAATGAATTTCCTTTCAAAAGTTCTGAATGTTTTCTTCACAAAGACCTATTAATTTCCTCCAGAAAATATCACAAATAACATCAAAAACTAAATGCAATATCGCTTTTACATCGGCAGCTTTCTACGGAATAAAGACTCCGATAAATATCGTATGACTGTGATATTTCGGTGGCAAAGTTTTGTTTGCTGGGAATGCAATGTGTTGGGACACGGCTGAATAAAAATATATTATTTTCTACTCCCACTATTTTACGTATTTGACAGCTGTTAGGTAATGGCTCATCTAAAATACACGTGTATTCTAAATAAATGGCAACCGCTTCCAGAAGTTTTTTTTGTAAAATGATGGGATATGTAAAATTCAACCTGTTAAATTAGACTACCTACATTTGCCGAAAGAGGAATTCAGCGAATTTTTACTCCAAATTATCTGTGATATTGAATTTAAAATCATATTTTTATGAAATTTATTGTTCAACAGTTTGTAGATTGGTACTGAATCGACAAGCAATAATGGTTTTGCATACTTGCTGTGTCGTCGATCATTGAAAATGGGTGATGAGGAAGAAATTTGAGCTACACACGACCAGAAATTACCGCACAAGCATATGGTGGGAATAGAAAAAGTACAGTACGCATTTCGACAATAATACGCCAAACAATAGAGCCACAAATGATTGCTTTTTGGACAAAAATACTACCTGCACCGAGAAAAAAGTTTAATAACCACATTCAAAATTTTAATAGTAGCAATCAAAAAGTTCATCTAAATACGTGACTAAGACACAAGTCACTTGCCTCAAATGAAACTAGAACCTTGACATAGTTTAATTGCGATAATTAAACAATTTCCAAATACACTAAAGTGTTTATCACTATTAAAAACAGATAATTTACAGCAATTAATCAAGCACTTTACCACTAACATATAGTTTAATTGGTCTGGTTTTGAAACTATTAAATTGGGTATTTGCACTAATCAAAGATGGTCTTTATCACTATTAAAATGCTTTATTTACATCAATGCCTCTAGGACATTAACACTATCAAACATTTTAATTGCCTCTGAATACAGAATGGCTCCAGTACAAATAAAAATGTACTTGCTACTACTGAACTGTGCATTTGCACTAATCAAACAGTGATCTAAAAAAAGTGCTGAAAACAATTGCTGCTTTCAATGACTTCAGTTATTGTAATCACACTGTATTTTCGGAGCAATGAAAAAAAGGTACTTGAGACAAATACCATAAAAAATTACCAGATATAAAAAATAAATTGTCCTAAGGAATATGTTGAATAATAGTGAATGAATGAACAGTTTACAGCAAACATAAAACATATTTACCTGAATTAGTCTTCTCCTTGTAAATGGATCCGAATAGACGTCTTATTTTCCTCTTTTCAGTTTCACAATTATTTAGAACGTGAAACCACATTTGATGTTATAATTGTTTGAATATAATTTTTACAATGATATATATATATATATATTTTTTTTTTTTTATGTGTGTAACTAGATTATCAAATCCTCTGGTCTACCACAACTTGCATTCAACTTGCCCACCACAAGACAGTTAGCTGTTTCTGGCTTTGGCCTTCATCAGCTGTGGGTTGGCAAAGTCCTCGTATCGGAGACAAATTGTTGTAGATGCCAACCCACAGCTGATGAAGGCCAAAGTCAGAAACAGCTAGCTGTCTTGTGGTGGGCATTTCGAATTGAATGCAAGTTGTGATAGACCAGAGGATTTATTTTTTTTTTCTTTTTTCTTTTTTTATATATATATATATATATATATATATATATATATATATATATATATATATATATATATATATATATATGATGAATTGTGTTTTTTTTTTTTTTTTTTTTTTAAAACGGCGTCGTGAATATCAGTTTTGTGTAAGGTTAATTTATCTCTAGAAATCTAGAAAAAAATGTAAACTTTCACACCAAGCTTCCAATCTTATTGTTTATTCATGCACATGTTTTTTTCTTAACAGTATTATATGAACCTGCAAAAGATCATGGTGAATTGCGAAAATAAACTAAGTTGGTTTCAAGTACTCATTTATTTTCAACTGTAAAATGAACGAAATAATAATCTCTTAGATACTCTTATTATAAACTGTGATGAAAGAGGTTTTAAAATTACTTATAAAAGTAGTGAAACTATAAAAGAACTAACTGAGTAATAAACATCACTTCCATTTTAGGTTTCAAGTACTCATTTATTTTCAACTGTAAAATGAACAAAATATCAATATCCTAGATCATCAGAAACTGTGATGGAAGAGGTTTTGAAAATACTTATAAAAGTAATGAAACTATAAAAGAACTAACTGAATAATAAACATTACTTCCATTTCTAGTATCACATTCCTTCAACACTTTCTGGTATTCCATTCTGCGTGCATATAATATAATAGTCCAGGGTGTCCACTGATATGTGAATATATAGGAGATACAATAAATGCAGTACACATGCACAACCGCACATAATATATTATAACAGATAAAAGGACGCATGAACATGAATATAAAGTTACCTAACCAAGACTCAAAACTTGACAGCAGTGTTACCAGCGCTGCAACTCAGAAGGTACTAGAAAATCATCGAAAAAAGTACTAGGTTTTCGTGAAAGGTACTAGTTTAGAATTTTCAAGGTCCCCAATCCCTCCCAAGGGTCAATCCATCTATTTAGCATATGCGTTGTTTCACGTTGATTCTGGTACATATTATTTTTATGGTCGTTAAAGGGATGAATTCATTTGATACTGAGCGCATGCGCAATAGTATTCTTAGGGTTGCCAACAATGAGCGACGCGACGACAAATGACATTTAATAAGAACTGCATAGAAAACTTACAAACAAAACTATGCATAGATGAATGAATTGTACTTAGATCTTATATTTCACGTTCATCTTAACTTTTATTCACCTTGGTAATGTTTGATATGCTCCATTTCGATATTTCAGGTCAAAACGTAGAAAACGTACGAATGTTGCGATCGGCGTACTAGCGTACTAGACAGAGTGAAAAGGTACCAGATCTAGTACGAAAGTACTAGGCTGGCCGCCGCCCCAAACTCGACACGGAATCGCAGACGCCGCACGCGCATTCATTTGGGGTGCGAAATAGCATACCCCCACCCTAATTATTAAATATTGTTCATTGTCACAATTACTTCCTTATCTCTGTTTGTTTGTTTGTCTCCCTCCCCTCTCTGTTGACTCTGTCTTTGTGTCCCTGGCTCGTTTCTTGGGGTTGTTTGTTGTGGCTTTGCTTTCTGCTTCTCGTGTCGTTTTTTTTTTTGTGCGGGAAGCCGTCTGTGCCATCCCGTGCAGGACAGTCCGTAGTTTATTCCCACCATGTCCTCTACTCGAAATTCGCATTTTTTAATTTTGTTATGAACAATAAACAACAAAAAACCTCGTTTTTTCAGTTTTTTTTATTGTACAACAATTCAGGTTATCTTAAATTATGTGGATTTTTCATATCATTATGTTCAGGTCTATTCTGGTGAATCTTGAATAACTTTCAATATTGACTATTGCAATGGTTATTGAAAATAGCCATGAGAAGAATATGAATATATACCATAAAGATTCCTGAAATATTTTCGAGAAATATTGTCTTTTGAAAAATTTTTATTTGCACCATAATTGCATTATTGGTCTCATTCTTGAATATTTTTTAATAATCTAATGATATTCAAGAATCAATAGGCCACCACAGAATAGATCTGAAACAATGTAATTGGGTTATTCTTGTATAGTTCCTGGAAATCATAATCAAATGCCAATGAATATTTTACTATTCATATTGAATTCCACTTTCAATATAATGAAAGTTGATTCCTACTGATGGAAACAGTATATAGATACTTAAATCTAGAATATTCAAGAAACTGCATTCTCAATCACTAATCATTCAGCCTAAGCTAAATGTTTCTTCACCGAATTTTAAATGATCTCTTTGAGAGTCCTAATGCTGACACTTTCCTGTAATTTGGATCATGTTGACCTCCGGAGAATTAACACAAGGACATCCACTTTACCACCAAAGGGCCTACGTTAATGTCCTGGAGGATATTTAGAGGACCTTTATTTTTTTCCCCGGGACAGCCACAGGATATCCCACGTGTATCCCGGAGAGACCCGTTTGGATGTCCACGGGATACCCATCTGCGGGATCTCCAGTGGATATTTGTACCCCTCCACAGGCATCCCATCGGAGATCTGACCAATATCCACCCTTTGAAATGGCCAGTGATAGGACATCTGAGGTATATCCATTTTAGACACAAACGGCCGTCCCCGGTATATCCCCCTGGTATTTGTACTGGATATTCGGAAACGCCTCAAGGAATCCCATCGTACATTCGATGACCATCCAAATTTCCAACCTGAAATGTTACAGTATATAGAAAAAACAACCATATAAAACACATCTTAATTCCAAGGTAAAAAACGTAAAAAAATCCTTAAAAAAAAAAAAAACCAAAGAAAAAAAACAGCTCTCCAAAAAGTAGAAAAAAAAAAACAAAGGATAAAATCTAGCACTCAACATAATTGAAATTAAAGTTCAGTATTAGGAATATTACACACAAGGCACTTAATTCCACCTTGGCCGTGGTTGATTTTCATTTACGGTACCATTTTTGGTTTTGTGTAGCCATTCTTCACCTACTCCAAAGTATCTTTTTGGTTTCAATTTTGATGGTTAGGAGCGACTACAAAATTTGACAGAACAGAAGGTTGATTAGATAGGAAGTTTTAGATACAGAAAAAAAATAATTAAAAAAAAAAAAAAAGCGCAACAGGGAAAATTTCTGATAGTGGGAAAATCTACCCAAAGCAAAAAAGGGGAGTTATCTGCACAAAAGACTGAATCAAAAGGATGATAGTTCATTCCAAACCAGACGAATGACAGTTTTGAAAGTTACTGAAATGTCAAAACGAACTGTGCCTCATTGGAAGCTGTTCGAGTTGGATCAGCTTTATATCTTATGTCAGGTGCCACAGATTTTTTTTCTTTTTCATTTGTCTCTCCAGAGTAGTTAAGAAACAGCTTCCTTTTTCTAGTTTCCATTTTTTTCACGAAAAGCAATTAACAAAAGTTGGGTAAACGAAGAGGCGATCCCAATTTATAACCTCCAACCCAACACCTTTTTCTCTTATTTATGGGCTCCGCTCTCAAAGGGGGTCACCGCGGAGCACTAAAGAGAAATATATCGGCACGAAAAATGGTGTGATATTATCCGGGAAATTCGCCCCTCGCAATATTAAAGAGAAAAAATGCGGACCTCCGGGATAACACGAAAAAAAGCATAAAAATAGAGAAAAAGACTTTTACGTCATAATTTCTCTTATTTTTCACAGAGAAAAAAAATTGAGATATCGATAATTTCGTAAAAAATTCGGAAAATTCCTAAGAAAGAGATCTGAAGAAAAAAAAAAAAGAGGTTTTATGCTTGCCCCTCAGAAAAAAAATTATTTTTTTCCACAAAAAAGAGTGCCTTTTCCCAAGACGCATAAGATGTGCTCGAGGTGCTCTACACTTTTGCTTGGGTCCCCCTATATTTATTTTCATTTAAAAATTTTTTTCCTGGAAGCACCCGGAAAGGGATATCCTAGAATAATCATTGAAATCCAAGCCTAAATCATGTCCACTATTGATATCCCATGGATATCCATTTATGTCCATCCAAAACATGTCCTCTGATGGACATTTTATGTATGTCCATTTCGTGTCCACGGATATCCGTACATGATATGGACATAAACTGGATATCCATCGGATATTCGGTGCTACTTGGGGATCTGAATTAGAGTCCATCTCTTCGGATCTTGATAGGGATATAATGGCCATATACCCTTTTCGCCAATTGAAGTTTCAGAATTTGGTCATTCGCAACTCATCGGTGTCTCGGATTACGTACGTTGATCTTTAACGTATCCGTGAACGCTCGCAAGATAACGTAGGCCCGTCCCGTAAACAAGTTCTCAACGTAAATATGGCAAAACTACGGCGCATGCGTAGCTGTCAATTTGTACGTTAACGTTCATGGCAGCACTTCCACTCTCTATACATTCTGCAATTTGCAATAACTCTCTACTAGGTATATACAAAAGCGAAACGGCAACTTAACACAATTGTTCCAAAAATATTTGAAATTGGTCGAAATTTGGCACCTTCATGTACACTGAGAAATCTGACAAAATTGTCAACAATATAGACGTAACTAATGCTGGATTCAGATTTCAGACAGATCCGAAATACGATGGCACGACGATCAGACAGCTTTCCTATTGGTCTAAATTGGTTTAAATTTCAATTTTGACCAATCAGAAAAGCGTATTGGATCGTCGTTCGATCGGATTTCGGATCTGTCTGAAATCCAGCCTAATAATGGACTGGCCATTATGACAGTTTTCCATATAACACGATCTGAAATACAATAGAGAGAGAAGGGATATGATATATATGCACGTTGAAGTGATTATATTTTTGCACCCAAATCGTGTTTCGTCAACAGAGTTACATGTCTATTCCGTAAAACACCGTTAATGAACGATCCGTTATCAAACGACTGTCGGTAACTAGCTCTCAACGATACATATGAACAATATGTCAAAAATACCACAAAACTACTTCGAGTCGTTAGCCAACTGAACCATTTCTATTCCCGTTAAAAAACGTTAAATTATGTCG